>OX123183.2:6870327-7165555 GCA_944739405.2 Euclidia mi | reverse complement strand
TTAACCGCAGCAGGTGCAAGACTATTTCTACTTGTATGGAAACTAATTAATCTGTGCTATTGTGATGGGTGTTAAATGGACTGGTTTAAATGGAAACTTTGGATGAAAACCGGCGTCTGCCCTATATACTCTTATAGTACGTTGAAAAGGGGCAGACGGTGACTCGCCAACTCACTAGATGGGCCCTCTCTAAATAGCCACCAAGGTAAACAAAGTCTGCCATAAAGGCAGCCAGAGGGCAACACCGGTGCGAGTGGCTAGGGGCGTCGAGCGGTGCGACACCGGTTTCGCCATCGCGGGTCTCGTGACCCGGAGCGGGTTTCCCCGTAGTTACGCTCTTGAGAATGACACTTACACCCCCGAGCTAGTAGCTCTTGCGGCTTCTCTCTGACCGGCCGACTAAGGCAAGCCAGAGTTGAGAGTCCTGCGGGCACTCTTGGGCATCCACTCCAATCAGCCAGTAAAGGCAAGCCGGAGACAAGGCCCTGACCGACTCCCTGAAGCATTCGGGACCGCAGTGTCGCCACACACATACAGCTCGCCACAAAGCTGCCCTTATTATTATTAATATTATTGTTATGCTAATCTATTTAATTATTATGTGTATAAGTTACTGTAATGACATGGTTCTGCTTAGCCCCTCGATTACTGGAATGCGGAAATTAATAAGTATATGCGAGCAGTACGCGAAAGACCATGGTCTTAGATATAACGTTGACAAAACAAAATTACTGTTTTCAAGTATCGCAAAGGTCCGGAAAATGTCCCACTCGTGCTGTTACACGTCACACCCGTCGCCAGAGTAGGAGAGTTTAAGTACTTAGGACATATTTTAACCGATACTCTAAAGGATAATGATGACATAGAACGTGAGCGCAGGCTTTGGCTGTTAGGTGTAACATGCTTGCGCGTAGATTTGCGCGGTGCAGTCAAAAATACGTTGTTCAGGGCATATTGCCAAAATTTTTATACATGCCAGCTTTGGACTAACTTCACTAGGAAAGCGTATAGTATGATAAGAATACAATATAATGACGCTTTTCGTATACTAGTGAGATTACCGCGATACTGCAGCGCGTCGGGCATGTTCGCCTCGGCTGGAGTCCCTGATTTCTTTGCATTAATGAGAACCCGGGTAGCATCTTTCTGGGATCGGATACGCTCATCACAGAACTCAATTCTTGGTACGATGTCTGAGTACTGGGATAATCCTATTCTAGGGTACTGGTTATCTGTGCATCGCGAAGCGAACAAGAAATAAAATTTCCAAACTGTGATCAATTGAAATGAATAATTTATAAGCCGCGAATTTTTTTGACATAGTAAGATAATGTTTAGGATTTTTTTTTGTGTGTAATATTAATGTTTAATTCTTTAGGTTTTTTTTATTAATGACTAATGTAATGCTTTGATTGTATTTAGTGATTTTAAATGTATTTATTTCGTAATGTGTTTTTATTGCAAATGATTATATTATTTATTGTATTATGTTTCTATGATATTTTAATGTGTCCATATGATTAATTGTTGTAATTGTGTTATGAATTTATAAGTGTATGCTCGAAATAAATGATTTTATTATTATTATTATTCTCTTTATTTAAAAATTCTCTCATAAATTATATTTTACATTTTTATGTGATTTAGAGAAAACAATATAAAAATATAAAATAAAATTACGGGGCTCACCGGTATCGGGTTCAGGGACCAAGTTACCGGTGGTTAGGGCTCCAGAGAGAGGAACCTCCTGACGATACGAGCCGTGGCCAGCAATACTGCCTTCTGTATAGAGGACTTAATCTAACCGTCTAACGCGAGCCCCTTGAGGTGGTGATCGAGGCTCTTGGCAATGAGACCATTAACTGACACGACTATCGGTACAATGATTGCCGAGTCCACATCCCACATGTCGACAATCTTGTGAGCCAAATCCAAATATTTTATTTGTTTATCTTTCTCGGCTTTCACGAGATTCTCCTCATGGGGAATGGTGACATCGATGATCATTGCAAGGCGCTTAGATCGATCTATCACTACTATATCTGGCTTGTTAGCCACAATAGTTCTATCAGTAATGATAGATCGATCCCAATACATGGTGGCACGACCATTTTCAAGAACTGGGTCGGGCACGTACCTGTAGTACGGTATCTCAGAGTCTACAAGATTGTACTTTAAGGCAAGTTGCTGATGGATGATCCTAGCTACTTGGTTGTGCCTGTGCAAATATTCGCCGTTGGCAAGACGAGAACAACCAGATACTATATGTCTGAGAGATTCACCAGGCTGGTGACATGCCCGACATATGTCAACAGTCCCATCCCTCAGGATATACTTCCGGTAGTTATTCGTCATGACAACCTCGTCCATAATCGCAAAGGCAAAACCTTCTGTTTCGGCGAACAGATCGCCAAAACGTAGCCAGGACACAGAAACTGGTAAGTCTACATCGGGTCCATGAAGGGCCCGATAAAAACGTCCATGCAGCTCTTTACCTTTCCATACTTCCTTGCGCGTAGAGGACTACACCAAGTACGGCAGGTTTGCGCCAGTTCTCCTTAGCCAGACCCAACGGGGTAAGCCCGTTGTCCACAGTGACCACATCACGGTGGACACCCGCGTCAGTGCTGAGAAAATATTCCCTGAGATTACACACCTCGCGGTTATGGAGGGTCTTGGCACTTAAGAAGCCGCGACCCCCGCACTTCCGCGGGATGTACAATCTCATTACTGACGACCGTGGGTGATGCATCCGGTATGTAGTCAGTAGACAACGGACTTTTCTATCCAAGGCATCAAGTTCTGTTTGAGTCCATCTAAGTATGCCGAAGGAGTACATTAAGACTGGTATGGCCCAACCGTTACAGGCGCGCACCCTGTTACCGCCTGATAAAAAACTATTTAAGATTTTTCTCAGACGGCCAAAGAAACGCTCCTGCAACGCCTGTTTCATGCCAGTCTCAGCAATACCTAGTGCTTGCGACATACCTAGATATTTGTAGGTTTCGGTTGCAGATAGAGATCTAAGTTACTTTCTGTTTTGAAGAGCAGGTGGGTAATGCCAATTGTTAAGAAAATTGGCAGCGTCCCTGATTCTAGAGATGATTGAAATTGGGACGCCAAACGAGCATGTGCACTACGCAGCCACTTCAACTAAAAGTTGTGCAATCCGTCCGGACCTGCCACTTTCCAGTTTGGTAACGGACGGACTGCACAACCAACATCTGTAGCTGTAATAGCTACGGCATCCATATTAGGGATTGCTGCACATGATCGCTCGACATCCCTAAACCAACCACCCTCCGTGTGGCTAACGGGGGTCGACCAGATGCTACTCCAGAACGTATTTGTAGTTTCATCATCTGGTAGACCCCCATCATCCACACCTAGACCGGGACGCTCCCAATTTCTATACACCCACCTTTCATCCTTTTGGAATGTGCAATTTTAGGAATATCTGCCTATACGTTTTTTGTAACGTTTGATACGATTTGCCCACGCATAAATCTTCTGCTTCAGGAAGTCGATGCGTTCTGTGACCCGCGACCTGGGCACTTACTTGTATATCCCCACCATCCACTTCTTCAACACTTTGCGGCCTTAGTGTATCAACTATCACTGCCGTTACACGTTCACGCGTGGAAGGAGGAATGGGAGGGTTACCTTGCAAGTCCGAGCGTAGCCTCTCAAGTGCATCGTCATCCAGCAAACGACAGCGCTGGATTGCGCGCACTTGATCCGATAGTCGCAGCGCCGAAACGTTGACGACCAGTTCCAAGTCCTGAAACAGAGGCAGCATGCGATCACAGTACGCCGTAAGGTTGGCACCACCCTCTGTAGCCACATAATATGCCCGCATGACATTCTCATTCATGGATCTAGTCCACCTCATGCGGTGCACACCACCACCGGTAGCGGAGGCCCTGTTCGAGACCGATGAGCCTCGGGGTCCTAAGCCATTCGGTGGCCGGCCTCTCCCTCGCCGGCGGACAGGTGGTGGCAACTACGGCGGGGAGAAAAACTCGTCGCTAGATTCGCTCGGCGCCTCGACACTCACCGGCGGTGCTGTTGCTGGTGCCGGCGGCTGTGAGGCGGAGCTGAGCGACGAGTCCGGAGGTGTTAAGCGTGCTGCAGCTGCTTTCCTGGCTCTGGTCAACATTTATATTACATTTCCTTGCCTTTATATTTGTTATTGTTTGTGCATTTCATTTTGACATATGGTATCATCTTCAGTATATTTATCTGTAATATTATTTCTTAAATTATATGGCTTTTATAAGTAAATCCGTATATTTTTGGTATTATAACTTCTTGTTGTGGTATAAATATATAAATGGTATCGTAAAACTGTAATATAAATTAAAATATGCAAGAAAATTTGGTTGTAGACTTTACGGTGTTGCCAGGTTATTTTATTATTATTATTATTATTCATACTTGTCTTTAATATAATCACATAACAATACAGTACATTTTTAAATATATAGTAAGTAAGTAAGTAAAACATTATACAATACATTTAAAAATAAAAAAAATATTATGGGGACCCACCAGTATCGGGAACAGGGTCCAAGCTACTGGTGGTTAGGGCCCCAGAGAGAGGAACCGCCTCACTATGCGTGCCGTGTCCAAAAGTACCGCCTTCTGTATCAGACCCTTGACCCAAGGATCCAATGCGAGCCTCCTAAGATGGTGGTCGAGGCTCTTGGCTATAAGACCATTGACTGTTACGATTATCGGCACAATAATTGCAGAATCGACATCCCACATGTCGACAATCTCGTTAGCCAAGTCCAGATATTTGATCTCCTTATCTTTCTCAGCCTTCACGAGATTCTCGTCATGAAGAATGGCAACATCCACAATTATTGCGCGGCGCTCTGATCGATCTACCACCACAATATCAGGTTTGTTGGCTACAACAGTCCTGTCTGTGATGATAGATCGATCCCAGTACAATGTGATATGACCATTTTCCAGAACAGGTGCCGCCACATACCTGTAGTACGGCACCTCAACATCTACAAGCCTGTATTTCAGAGCAAGTTGCTGGTGAATGATCCTGGCTACTTGGTTATGCCTGTGAAAGTACTCGCCGTTAGCAAGACGCGAACAGTCGGAAACTATATGCCTGAGGGATTCACCAGGCTGGTGACACGCCCGACAAATGTCCG
Organism: Euclidia mi; assembly: GCA_944739405.2. Lineage (NCBI taxonomy): Eukaryota > Metazoa > Arthropoda > Insecta > Lepidoptera > Erebidae > Euclidia > Euclidia mi. The sequence goes on along the minus strand of OX123183.2, from coordinate 7,160,381 downwards.
TGGTGCCATCCCTCAGGATATATTTCCGGTAGTTATTCGTCTTGATAACTTCATCAGCAATTGCACAGACAAACTCTTCGGCTTCCCCAAAAAGGTCACCGAAGCGTAGCCAGTTCACCGAGGCTAAAAGGTCTACATCTGGCCCATGCAGGGCGCGGTAGAACCTACCATGAAGCTCCTTGCTCTGCCATACAAGCCTGCGATCGTCAGTGCTAAGTACTACAGGTCTGCGCCAGTTGTCCTTAGAAAGACTGAGCGGGGTTAACCCGGCGTCCACTGCTACAACATCGCGATGCACATCCACGTTCGCGTTGAAAAAATATTCTCTGAGGTTGCATACCTCGCGGTTGTGTAGGGATTTGACATTTAAAAAGCCACGACCCCCACACTTTCGCGGCATATACAACCTCATTACAGATGAGCGTGGATGATGCATCCGGTATGCTGTCAGCAGTGTACGTACCTTTCGGTCTAAGGTGTCCAGTTCAGTCTGGGTCCACTTGAGTATGCCAAAGAAGTACATGAGAACCGGCATGACCCAACCGTTGCAAGATCGAACTTTATTGCCACCTGATAAAAGACTATTCAGTACCTTTTTCAGGCGGCCAAAGAACCGCTCTTGCAACGATTGTTTCATGTCAGCCTCATTAATACTTAAAACCTGTGACATACCCAAGTATTTGTAGGTATCGGTTCGAAGGAGTGATCTTAGGTTAATGGAATCTGAGAGTTAAATCCCTTCAGATTCCGCCATCCTTCCTTGCTTTACATGAATCACAGCAGATTTATCCACACCAAATTTCATGTTGATAGAATTACTAAAACTTTCAGTTATTTTAGTTAATCTATGAATTGAGGGCTGGTGTGGGCAAACAGCTTTAAGTCATCCATGAACAGCAAGTGGGACACTACCCGACCACTTCTTCGTAACCTGTAACCTAGCCCTGAACCCTTCAGCAACGTACTGAGAGGATTCAGCGCTAAGCAAAACCATAATGGACTCAGGCTGTCACCCTGGAAGATACCCCGCTCAATCTTCACAAGTTCGCCATTCCCCTGGATTCGTCGGCACCCTGGATAGCCAAGAACCGTTTTCCATTGCCCCATACATGACTTTAAAAAGGTGCGTAGAGTTGTATTTATTTTATACAACTCCAACACCCTCAAAAGCCACGTATGAGGCACAGAATCGTACGCTTTCTTGTAGTCTATCCAACATGCCGCCAAATCCTTTCGGTTACGGAGAACTTGCTGGCTAATAGTCATATCAATAAGGAGGAGCTCTTTAGTACCACGAGCCCCCTTCCTACATCCATTCTGAATGTCTGACATAATTGAATTCAGTACAACATGCTTTGATATTTTAGCATTCAGAATAGATGTAAGAAGTTTATAAACCGATGGCAAACATGTAATCGGTCTATAATTACCGGGCTCTGTGGTACCTGTCTTGTGGAGCGAGTGGGTTACTCCAGTTGTCATAAAATCTGGGATCGAACCAGATTCTATGGCTGATTGGAACTGGGATGCCAAGCAGCCATGCGAACTACGTAGCCATTTCAGCCAGAAATTGTGCAGTCCATCCGGTCCTGGAGCTTTCCAATTTGATAACGAACGGACTGCACTTGTAACATCCCCGCTGGAAATGACTACGTTTTCCATTTCTGGAATATGTTCACATGACCGCTCAACATCCCGCACCCAACCACCCTCAGTGTGGCCAATAGGTGCCGACCATATGCTACGCCAAAATGTGTTTGTGGCGTCTGCATCCGGTAGCTGCCCATTAGTCACATCTGAGTCTGGTCGGTCCCAGTTTCTATAAACCCACTTTTGGTCCCTTTGAAATGTACGATTTAAGGTATAGCGGTCCACGCGTTTTTTATATCTGCGTATCCGATTTGCCCATGCATAAACTTTCTGCTTTAGGAAGTCAATGCGCTCTGTGATGCGAGATGTATAGTCATGAGGACTGATACCAGTCCCCAAGAAGGCTCGGCGCACAAAGCGCGTGACCCTGGAACGTATATTCCCAGACCTAAAGCAGATTAGCTTACCGATAAGTGCCCTTGCCTCAGCAATACGCCGTTCAATTCTGTACTGCCACGCTGGCACAGCAGATCTTTGTCGCATGACAGTAGCACGTTCTTGAAAATTGACACCTGCCATACGACAAGCCGCTACGGCGGCGCAGTACAAAATTGAGTGCGTATCACCAAGATTCTCACTATTCTCTAGAAAACTAGGTAATAGCGAGTCAAGGGCACCTACCAGCCCTATATTACGTCTATGCATAGGCAACCGGGGCAGGCGCGGCCTAATTGTTGGTAACATATACCGATATTCCTCAATCGCACATTTCAAAGCATCCATAACCTCCTCATTGTACTGAATACTTACGTTACAAACCATATCATCCACCTCCACGACGGCATTACTACCCGTCCGCGGTGTATCAGTGTTTACGGGAGCACTAGCGGGTTGGACGCGAACGGCTTGGCTCGTAGGTAAGTATTCTGAGCGTAGCCTATCAAGTACGACGTTATCTAGCTTGTTACTGCGCTGGATAACTCGCACCTGATCCGATAATCGTTGAGCCGTAACGTTGATACCTGGTTCTAAGGCCTGAAACAGAAGGAGTATGCGACTGCGATACGCAGTGAGGTTAGTTCCCCCCTCTGTAGCCCCAAAATATGCGCGCATGACGTTTTCATTAATGGATCCCGTCCATCGCATGCGCTGCACATTACCACCAGCAGCGAGGACCCTGTTTGAGACCGGTGGGTCTCGTGGTCACAGGCAGGCTGGCGGCCGGCCTCTGCCTCTCCGACGCACAGGTGACGGCGACGACGGGGGCGAGCAGTACTCGTCGCTTGAGCTCGACGCAACTGCAGCCACTGGCGATTACTATTATTATTATTATTTTCTATAACCATTTGAAAATGTTTTAAATGTATTTGACTATTATTAATGTATTTGGCGATTTTTTTTGTCTTGTTTATTAATTAATATTCAGTACACTTATTCTGACATATTATGTATTATTAACGTCACAAATATTTGTACGTCAAGCTATATGACAAATTTGTTGAGACACTACTATGTAACATCTTGATTGCATTTCATTAGATTTCTGTATGTATACTACACATGTTTAAACAAATAAATATCTTATCTTATCTTATCTTATCTTATCTTATCTTATCTTATCTTATCTTATCTTATCTTATCTTATCTTATCTTATCTTATCTTATCTTATCTTATCTTATCTTATCTTATCTTATCTTATCTTATCTTATCTTATCTTATCTTATCTTATCTTATCTTATCTTATCTTATCTTATCTTATCTTATCTTATCTTATCTTATCTTATCTTATCTTATCTTATCTTATCTTATCTTATCTTATCTTATCTTATCTTATCTTATCTTATCTTATCTTATCTTATCTTATCTTATCTTATCTTATCTTATCTTATCTTATCTTATCTTATCTTATCTTATCTTATCTTATCTTATCTTATCTTAATTTCTATTTGATGTTACTGTTTGTGAAATTTTCTGCCTTATAGGTTTATAAAAAAACTGTCTATAAATGGATCAACTAATTTATACTTGTTGTAATAAGTTGTTTGTGACAAACCAATTAGCTTCTGGCCATGGCGGATAAACATTGTTTGTTATAATGACTAAGCAAAATTAATACTGCCAATTTATTAAAGACACATTCATCAAAAAAGCTCGATGGACACCGTTTTCTAAATATTTTTTCGTGTATTATAAATAAACTGTTTGCAGTTTTAAGTGACATAATGTCTTACAAATAAGAACAATAAAACTGAAATGAATACTAAAATGATTACAAAGAAAATAAGAACTGCAAACAATTTTTATTATCACAGTCTCTTTCTCAGTTTCTTCTGTTTTCTATTTTGTTTTCTTTAGTACGTCACGTCCTGTCTTAATGTTCACCAAAAATATTCATAATGGAAATCTTTCTCTAAGTTCTATGAAACAAAAGTCATCGAAACACCACATCTATTTTTAGGGGATACCCTGATATCAATTTAATAGTTAACATCAGCTACTTAATCAATTACAGAAAGTAAGTATTTTCTATTATTTACACATATATACAGTCTTATAGTAATATGAAAGAAATGACAATGTTAGAATACTATAACCCTCGAATGGTGCTCATGTAAGTATGTACATTACATTGTTATATTTATGAATCTTGTAGCACTCAGTGAGGTGAGAGGAATTTACGTTATTGCATTGTCGAAAAATTTGGGATGAAACATATACTTTATATTTAGACTAGAGGACGCCAGCAGCTACGCCTGCAATTTTTTTAAATTTACTCGTTTTGGCGGATCCCGTGTGAATTTCGGGCAATTCCTTCTTAGTGCACCCCTACGGTCCCCAAGGAACATACATGCCAAATTTTAGCCAATAGTTTCGGCTGTAGCGTGTCTGTCAGTCAGTCAGTAACGCAAGGATTTTATATATTAAGATTAGCCAGAGTGGCTGAGAGTGGAAGAATTTGATTAAGAAGATTATATTTGGTGTGTTATTTAAAGGCGTGTGTTACGCTTTAAAAAAAAACATGTACTTTATTTTTTAGTTGTCAAATTTTAATACATTTGAGTTATTTTAGGATGTATTGCATTTCTGCTTTACTAATGTTATCGCCGTATGAAAAATAATTGTCTTGTCACACTGAAAACATGACTTCTGACACATATATGTATTTTTAGGTGATTTTGAAATGCCTCTTTTCTATAATTTTCGCTTTCAAATGTCTTCTTTATAAATATAATTTGTCGAGTCCTCACAAAACTTATAATATCATATTATAAGTTTTGTGATGACTCGACAAATTATATTATCGAAATAAATAACTTATAATATGATCGGCATACATCTTAAACATTAACAGCATTTCAGTGAAAATAAATTCAACATACTCATGACGCGAAGTACTTTTTCATACATTTGCATAATCGCAAAGAGGGTCTCATTTTCGTGAAATTGCAATAACGTAACCAAGGTATTGTCGTACCTATGTATATTGGCATACGGTATTTTGACACAGCGTTCATGAATATTAACTAAACTCTGTGTCTTTTGCGAATTTACAAACGAGCTTCTGACCTTTCGGCCGATTGTGCGGCAGCGTTTGATAAAACGGCCCGACCACGGAATAGTTGGACATTATCGGTGGTCAACAGGGATGTATTGGCAAGCTGTAATCGTAAGAATAGCCCTCGTTATCTAAAAAACATCCTGGATTGAGATGTACATCCGCTGAGTGTGGGTACATGTTGTTGAGAGTGCTCGGCGGTGGTGCCGCATTCATAGTCTGTTGATCTTGCCACGTGACCTGTCTCTGCATTGTCGGCGCCGTGAAAGCGGTTTCCTCTTGGAAACCGTCACCGCTCGCAGTTTGAGCTTTGTATACTGATAACACTGTGTTCTCGTTTTGCGCATTGTTAGCTACAGTTTCCGCGTCACTAATTAGGTCGCGGTTTCTGTCGACAAAGCCTTTCATGTTATTGCTTTGATACACGTCGCTCGGCTCGTAATCACGGCTTGTTTGTACCGTGTAGTGCAGTGCGTGATGAGAGTGCGCATTTACTATAACGGTGCCGTTGTTTTTAGGCATACCATTGCCGCGACTTGACGGCAAAATCTGATTACACAGAGCGACGTCCTTACCACTCTGTTTTTTCTTACGACTCCTAGTGTCGGTTTTGTATTTCAATAAGACTACAGCAATAATAGCTATTAGCAAGATAATTATCAGAAATACGACAGTAACTATGACTACTAAATGTCTCTGAGGAAACGTGACCACTATTACTACGGGCTCCTCTTTCACTAGTATTCTTATTGTGTAATTGGCGCGCTATCTGCCTGCGGGGTCCGCAGCAAGACAAGTGTACGTGCCATTGTCATCATTTCCAATATTGAACATGTACAGTTCGCTCTTTTTATCGGTAATACCGTTCTCCACGTAATACAGATCCGGCGTCATGCTTGAATAATTATGATTGATCTGACCCTGATATAACCAGGTTATTTTTGCTTCGGGTATCGCTTTCACTAAGCACTCTAAGGTTACGTTGTTACCGACGTTGGTCTCTATGAATATGGACGTAGGGCTCATTTTCGGTAAGCACGCCAGTTCGGTTTCAGCGACGCTCGTGATCGTCCGTTTCCTCAAACGTTCGGGGAAGGAACAAATTGGTTCTACGGCGTGCGGCATATTGAAATTCAACAGCCAACTATGTAAATCCCTGAGATGGCAATCGCAATTCCAATTATTATTTTGCAAGTTGATCCCTCGTAGAGTACCTGGGAATTAATTTTCACCTGGGATATTGGATAGTCTGTTGCCGTTCAGTCGCAGCCACTCCAAATGATGGAGTCCGGCAAATGCCTCTCTTTCTATTATTTTTATTTTGCATTCGGTGAGTTCTAGCGTGTTCAAAAAGGATAGATTTCGAAAACAATGAGTTTTTATGTTCGTTATTGGATTATTGTTGAGCGAGAGCCTCATTAATGCTTGAAAGAAATCAAAGTTGGCTGACGGTATTACCGTTAAATAATTGTTCGACAGATCCAATTCGACTAGATTTCGAAGTCCATAGAAGGCGTGATTATCTATTTTCTGCAACCTACATCTCTGCAAGTAAATTTTTTGTATTGATTGAGCAAATTCAGTATGTCGAAAGTTTCCTTTTGAAGCACTTGCAGATAATTTCCAGTGAAGTCGAGCACTTGAGTTTCGGGGTCAAGTGAGTTTGGTATAACTTTGAGATCCTTTTCTGAGCACTCGACGTACCGTTTGCCGTTCTTCCACTTACAAATGCACTGTGAAGGGCAGGCTATGGCGGGGAGAAGGCGACAAGTAGTGCACAAGGCAATGAGCCTCACGTTGAAACGCTTTCTTACATTCATATTGCCTCAAGACATCGAGACGACCGCAACCATTATCTGTAACAAGCGAAACACGAATATTATTATTCATTCACAATTGACTGTAATTATTCAACAAATATTTGGTTACAATTATTGGTTAATTGTTTATGTTAGACGGTACATTATTTGTATTATCCAATGATGCGTCTGTTAACACATAATATGCTGATTTCCCGCTATAAATTTATTGCTCAAATATAGCAATAACATCTGTTATATTTTCACAACGTTTTAACGTTATAAATACAGGCTGTTATAAACCTCATTACTGTCGGTTCTGTTAAATTAGGTTTGTCGTGTATCCGCCGTTCTGCCTGTGATTCATAAGGGGGGGATTCTTGCGACAAATGAATGGAAATGTTTTATTTAATCCCCAAGCTCGTGCGAAAGGTAAATGAATTCGCGTTGATTTTTGAATGAATGTACTTTAGACTATTCCGAGTACAATGTATGCAATTGTTTGTTTTTACATAGATTTTTCTTCAGTTTTCACTTCAAAAAAATAATGATTTCTGAGGAATCTTTAAGTGTATAATCACGTGGGTGGAACCGCAGGTGAAGTAAGTAAATGGAAATCAAGGAGTTAAAATATTCACCCCAGAACCCTAACAATAATTTGTGAAACACACGGAGAATTGGTCTGTGAGGCTAACTCTTGAGAGCGCTAAGAATGCGTATCTCTCGGCGCGGTTTTCATAATGGATACCCGTTTTAAAGTCAAGACCGACGAGAGTAAATGTTTCCTTGTACAACAGTGTGGATAGAAATCTTAATAGATTATTATGACGGCACACGATAGACATCTCCTGCACCCAAGCACTCTTGTATGTAAACACATGAGAGTCACTCAATTGCGGTGTCAGACCTAACGCGTTCGCTCGATTATGCAGTCATAAGACCGTCGCGTGGAGTGAATAGCATTTGCAACTTTTTTTGGTTTATAAGGCATAGTTTTGCTTGCGGATAGGCTCAAAATGTCACTATATATATTAATACAATGTTGTAGATATTTTAACGTTTTTACAAGGACAACTCCAGCACTAGGACTAAGTCCTGTGTCGCGGGCGACTTTACAATGAACACACATACTCGAAACAAACATTTATGAATTATACAAAGTGTTGTGTCATTTGATTATAGCGCAGTTGCTTTTAGCTCTTATGGAGTGATCTATTACGTAGTAAGCTTAACATATCTCCATCGGTGATCGACTGGTTTTGTAGTTACCTGTTTGGCCGCTGACAACGAATCCGGCTAGATGACACCTATTCTACTTGGTGTGACAACTCTGCCGGCGTACCAAAGGGCGGCGTTCTATCTTCTTTGCTCTTTTCAATTTTTATAAATAATATCTCCAATCATATTTCTTCTTCGTACCACCTATGTGCAGATGATATGCAGATTTATTGACAAATCAAGCCTGAAATCCTGTCTCAAGGTATTACAATAATAAATAATGATCTGGATCAAATTTGTGACTGGACAAAAAGGTTTGAACTCAGGGTTAATCCTACGAAGACTCAGGTTATTTTGGTTGGCAGTTCCAGACTAATCTCTAAGATCGACTGGTCAATGGTTCCCCTTCTATCTTTTGATGGTATTCCAATTACTTTCAGTGACATAGTAAAGAACTTAGAGATATACATTGACCAAACACTCTCTTGGAGCTATCAACTGCAAAGTACTAGTCGGAAACTCTTTGCAGCTTCCGCAGCGCTAAGAAGATTGCGAAATTTTCTTCCAATTGCCACTAAAGTTGCGCTTATGCAGTCCATCTTTCTTCCTATTCTTGACTATGCCGATGCCAGCTATCTATATCTTAATGAGGACCAGCTAGACAAGCTTGAGCAACTCCAAAACTTTTGTAAACGGTTCATATTTGGTTTACGCAAATATGACCACGTTTCCGAATTTTGAAACAAGCTGAATTGGCTGCCCATCTGCCTTCGCCGGAATACTCATATTCTCTGTGTCTTGTATTATGTTCTGTTTAAACCTTCATATCCCTTATATCTCAAGAATAGATTCGTCTATCTGCATGACACACATTCTAAGTGATTGAGATCATCGGAAAATCTTAAGTTAAAAAGTCCTGTGCATTATACTAAGTTCTTTGATAAATCTTTTACTGTCTTAGCTGTCAGATTGTGGAATGCACTACCGGACACTATAAGACGTTCAAAATCATTGCCAATATTTGAAAATCTTCTAAAGAAACATTACTTGTCACTATAATAAGTAACATTCCAGTGATATCTTCTATATTATAGTATATTATAATATACATTACAATTATATATGTATATATGTGTTTTTATTTATTTATATATTTGTGATTTATATTATATTATTATCATATTTAATTTATGTATATGGATTATGGATGTATATGATTTTCTTATCGGTTTACATGAGCGTATATTAGTTTTAAGTATACAGTTATAATTAATTTAATTTGTTTGACCTTTTATAGTGCACCCGCATACTACCTGTCCTATTTAATTCTGTCCGTACACACACCGGTTGTCTGGCAGAAATCGCATTATGCGACAAGACCGCCCTTGTTACACTAGTTTATAAGAAACTCTCTGTAATGCACTCTTGTTATTGCCTGGTGTACAATAAAGAATTAATTATTATTATTAAGCATATCTCATTTGCTACTCCAGCACCTACAATTCATAAATATTTTTTAAACCAACACATTATATTCACAATTAAACGGTAGCACCATTCCTTTTATAATACATTACTCTTTCACTTTTTATACACGAACATGCATATACCCCATTTAATTGTGTCCAGCCAATCACCCGCCAGATAAAACGTATCCCTGGGAATTGCTTCAAATTAACCGGCCTGTTTTTCAAATGCGAGTAAGTTTTCACCGGTTGAAAGCCGGCAGTAATTTTATTTATAATTTTAAAAAAAGTACCTCGCTACGAACATCGAATGTTCATTTCATTAAGCTGATCTGATTATGTTTTGTGAAATGATTTAATTATTGGAATGAGTACCTTTTTTGTGGAAAGAATTTTATCTTGTATAAATATGGTAGACATACAAATTAATGAAGCTGTACAAGTGATAGACGGTCTACGGCGTAGCCCTGCAGACGCCTACGTCGTAGACACAAACTACATAGTCAATATCAGAATCTAGACAAGTTACACTATATTTATAACAATGGAATAAATTAATCATTAATATTTTCCGTCTTATGCATAGATAACGAACTTTATCCTTTGCCGTATATTCTACAAAAGTCACTTTTATTCTCATTTTATTAATAATAAACTAAGTAACAAGAAAGTATTATTTACTTATTCAACACTCCTTGAGACACACACCCCTTTAACCAATAACCTACCCTTTCCAACCCAAGCATAACCTGTAGTAAGTCAAATCACGTAGGCCAACAGTCCGTCACGCACTTCATAGTATGCAGAGCTAAGGGTTAAGCCACCACGAATCTTAGCGTCCAATTTCCGGTGCTAGGAAGCCTCTAGAGTTGCTACGACCTTTGTCTGATGCTACTTAAAACTATACAAATTGTATATTTATAATATGTAGCGAGAGAAAAGTCGTGAATTATTTTATAAGAAACTCGGTAATTGGAAAAAATTGAATCTATATTATTATGTGCGTTTGAATTTTAAACAGTTTGTACAAATACGCACTGAATAAAATAAATAATCTGATCTTTTCATGTGATCTTAAACTTACCCTTTTGTCTTTTATTTTATGATGCTGTCGATGTAAAAGTGATGTCCTAAATTGGTAACATGTATCGTCATTTCGTATTCATTCATTCATTCTTCGTCATTAGTAAGATATAAATAAATCAAAAGCTGATGAGGTTTTATCCTCATCAGTTTTAGCTTTATTTATATCTTTCTGCAGGCTAATGGACACGAAGGGAGATGTACCATTTGGCCATGCATTATGGGCTTGGCAAGGAAAAACACGAAACCATGTGTGTTTTGAAGATAAATGACTACTCTATTACCCCTGTATAATATTTTTTTTAATAACTCTTGGTGGAAATAAGATACGAGATATCTGCAATGGAAATTCTTTGGTATTCTCTCGTTTTCCATAAATTCATTTGCACTAATATTGTTAGCCATAATCATCCCCGATCATAATATTTACTTGCACTATTATCATTTATACTAATAACGTTTGCCTTAACAACTCAACAGTGATAACTTTTATTTGCCATAAAATGACTTTCTATAACAACATATATCATAATAATTAGTTTCCATAGGTAACACATCTCATAATCGACTCTTGACACGATCAAAATTTAATACAATTATGAAAATAATACATAATATTGTTAGGTCGAAAATAATTATCGTTAACACCCCGACTCAGTGCAATCCGACTCGGATAGGTTAGGTTAGGGTTCTCCTTTGACTCTTAACCCAAAAATAGGAGCCCTGCGAAGCAGGGCTCCGTCAACTCAGTCCACATTCTTCATACTAGTTTAATAAACTGAAGTTGAATTAATTATCGTTAACACCCCGACTCAGTGCAATCCGACTCGGATAGGTTAGGTTAGGGTTCTCTTTTGACCCTTAACCCAAAAATAGGAGCCCTGCTTCGCAGGGCTCCGTCAACTTAGTCCACATTCTTCACACTAGTTTAATAAACTGAAGCTGTTCAAGATCAGTTTATTCTCTATTTTCTTCTTTGATTATTGAAAACGAAAATTATAGCAAATACATTTATGGATTTAAATTATTATGACACTTGATCTATTATGACCAATAGCATTAGTGAAAGTCATTTTATGTCATTTCACGATTATGACAACTGAAGCATTATTTCTAATGAAATTATGGCAAATACCAGTATGGCATATGAAATTATGGCATTTTAAATTATGGCAAACATTAGTAAACCAAATTATTTCACAACTAAATACAACTCAAAATTGAATTTTAACATAAATATAATATCTAGATGTAAATGAAGGTATGTCTTTCTGTCATATAGAACAAAAACTACATAAAGAGAGGCGAATCTCGTACTATACTGCGTGATGCATATTCTTAGCATGGGTAGAAGGTAGTGATCATTATTATTGAATTTATATTCAATTACATTACAATTAAAACCGTACGAAAACACCAATAAATCAGTGCAAAATATTCACGATGCGCAGTAGCAACACGAATGACATAACAGATAAAAAATGTGTTGCAAATGGTTTAAAAAAAATTATACTATCGATTAAAAAACAAAACGATTTTTACCGATTAGTAATTATTGAATATATAATAAATTATATATTTCTTGATTCTTTTTACAAATATATTTATAAAGTGAAATGAAAGGTATTGTTTTCTAATATAATAATAAAAATATTATTTCCTTAAAACAACTTCTGCCTACCATACTTCATTTTATTTTTAATGCTGGTAACATAAGACATTAATCCGCTATTACCATAGCCTATTCAAAACAATAATCTTTAAGAACTAAAATCTTTCACCGAAGCTCTATCATGAAACGAAAACGATGTATAAATTTTAAAAATTATATGTTTACGCTACAGGCTGTATTTGGTATTTCTCCTTTAAAATAGGTGCCCTTTTTCCCCATGACTAAAAGGAGATTTTCTGTTGGACTTGAGCCTGCTATGATAATTGACATGCAGTTCAATATTTTTATACAGCTCTGCAACCCATCACTATACGTACAACTGCATCATAAGCGCATATATATGCAACTTACGACAATTTAAAAAACTGGACATACATATTTCAATCAGGTTTATTATACCATAAGATTCTCTTAGTCGTAACAAGTCATCCCTCTCACGTCTCTTTCATTACGTTCCGAGGAATTCTATGGCGTAAAAGTAACTACCTACAATTCGAAGCATTGTCAGTCTGTAGTTTGCACTGTTTACTTTAGCCTTTCTCAACGCGTGGAAAGTTACATTTTCTTTCACAAAGGAAGATGTCAACTTAATTTCGTCATTTAAGACTACAAGGACAGTCTTGAGAGCTCAAGTTGACTATACATTATATTTACATTATTATAATATTATATTTGCTGAGATGTTCCGTAAATATGAAATTACACTGTAAATATTTTCTATTTTGTTGTTTGAAGTAAACGATGAGGAAGAGAAATTTTATGTTAGAGACCCGATTTGTGACCAAAATTTACAACTACACGTCATTTACAAAAATGTCGTTCAAAGTCTGATATGTTTCATTAAATATAACTTAAGCATATTATTTTTAAACCCAGTTCTTCAAACCAATCTCTTGTTATAAACGCAAATAATATCTAAGTCTATGTAATAAAATAATATTTAATTTATGCTTATAAGTAAAATAAAAATAAATTTATAAATTCATGGCGAAATGTGGGTGTAATATTACACCTCTGCCTAACCCTTCGGGAATACAGGCGTGAGTCTATAAAAAAAGTAAAATAATTCCAGTAGGATGCAGCTTTTTCATTTTCTTTAGTATTGAAGAAATACACAAATTGTTATTATTTCATCTTATATCAGTAACCTTAGTGAAACATTTGAGCTTCAATTGTCGCCACAACTCATGATAAATGATCACAACAAAATCCAAATTAGAAAGTAACATAAAACATTTTCGGGAGCAAAGAATTTTATATTTTATGTATTGCTTTAAAATTAAATTATACAAGTTTTATGGATTTTGACGTAGGATACCTTCAGATACCTCTGTATTCAATAAATTGTAATAAACGTTGGCCTTATTTTCTCGTGATCAACGTTTTTCAGAAATATAATGAAAGGATTTTTTTAAAAGAGTAAATGAAATGCCTCTTCAAAACCTTTCAATAAATTAACCACAGTAAAATTCATTAAGAATATTTCAATGTATTTAATCAATGAACATGAACAATCGGTAAATGAAGAAGATACAAAAATACTTATAGCTACTCTCACCGTCCCTCGAAGTATTTCCTTTTATTGTTATAGTTATTTCGCGGACACAATGATACAAAAATATTGATGTATATTTTTATTTTATATGGATGATATGATCTCTCTAGCGGTGATGATTTTTGTTGTAATGTGGATGATATGGTGAACCAATCTTGTGGTCGCATAACTGGACACTAATTTTCTCAACCATAACCTCATTTCTAATAGTTCATAATCGAAAGAAAATATAAAAGTCACAGAAAAGTAACCTGACTACTTTTCTGTGACTTTTATCTTTTCTTTCGATTATAATTGCAGCTTGCATATCACGTAGGGTTATCCATCACGCATTCCCGACGTCTGCGTACGCCTAAATAGGAGAAGCAAAATGCAATGTGACGGGAAAGAAAACATAATTACATTGAGGATGAAAGAGATAGCTAATTCTCTGCCTTTAATGCCGTATATTTCGGAGATCGAATTAAAGTATAAATGTAGGTATATTTTAGATGGTAAAGTTAAATATCTGTAATACTACAAAAATGTGAAAATAGTTCCGTACGTTATTTTGATTATAAATGTTTTAGGGTTATAATAATTATTATAAACTAACCGTTTTGACAAAACGATTAGTTTAATTTATAAATAAGATACTCAAAGGAAACTTCGCATTTGCAATGTTATATTAAAATCGTCTTAGTTTTAGCGTCAAATAAGGACAAACAAATATTTATTATTATTATCATCATCAGCCTTTAACAGTCCACTGCTGGAATGGGCCTCTCCTTTGAAAGGAGGCATTGGCCTACTATACCACGCTGGCCAAACGGGTTGGTACAGGGTTTGTATCAAGTTTTCCTTCTGATACTGCTGTTCTCTGCATAATATGCTGCCTCTGTCGGCTCTTACGACACCCATGGGATGATATGGGGTGGTGACATTCCGTATTCTTAATCCGTCACCACACGGACAAAAAACAAATATATACTTTCACATTTATAATATTAGAATAGATTTTATCATGAATTTTAATATGTGCTTTCAGTTGAAATATTGATAATATTGTTGAATCAAATAATACAGGGATCTACATGACATGTAAACACTGAATAATATTTAGATTATTAGACTTAATCTATAAGTATCATTATATAATATTTTATATGACGTGAGTTAAATGTATAGAAAATATTATTATATTGTATTAAGGCTACTATTTCTATATTATTACATTTTGTATTGAAATCTCTCTTTACGCATCACTTACTGTCAAATCAACTACTCCAATATTGATAAAGGAAAACTCAATTAGCAGCTCTCAAAACCAGATACCCAATATACTAAATTTTTTTTTTTTTGAAAAGCGCCATCTACCGAAAGCTTCATTAACCAAGTCGGTGGCAAATATAAAAAAATCTTTTAATTACAATGCCAAAGTGATCGTCATAAATTAATCTCCGCGATCATCCCTCGACCCTTTCCTGTCTTACCTTTGAGCCTTGAAGGCTTTTGAAGTGGACAACTTTGGTGACTGAAGCCCGATTTTTCCACTGGGGATTTAGAAGTTTCGTCAATACTTTGTTCGCCGCAAAATGTATATGATCTCCTCTCTAGAGTATTTGTTAAGTGGTTGAAAGTTAGAAAGGGAAAAAGAACCGTTTAAGTAGGTATACTTTGTTTTGGTTAGCGAAAGTGCTTTATATGATATAAGTATAATGTATTACATGTTATAACAAAATGCGTATAGCAGACTTATGTATGTAAAGTCGGCATCTACGTTATTTTGTCATAAGTCTGACCAGATATCTGAGCATTCATACCTATTTATGCTACAGATCTCAAGATTATAAAATTTAATGAGATCTTCAGATTTATTACTTAGACTTCACATAGTATGTCTATTATGTGAAATCATTGTTGTGAATCTGATTGCTATTGATTCTCATTATAATTATTTAGAGAATGTCTATGATGTGACATAATCTATGTTCTCAAGGTTTCTCAGTGCCTGCTCAACTAGGTCCCCTTTGTCTTAACTTTGACAAAATGCGTTTTATATAGGATCGTGAAAGTAATCATTTACTTCTCCATCTTGATCCGAGTGATCGAATGCTGATAACAAAACGTTATCCAAAGACGGAGCTGAAATAACCGCAGATTGAAAACCATATTAAGCCTTCCGAAGTGCGTTCGATTACTTATCTCCTTCAATCCATATACATCCTTAGTTTATATCCAATAAAAAATCTTATGTTCCGGATTGTAGATAGGACGGTTTTACGATTCCACTCTGCCAGGTAAGGTTATAAATCTGCAGAACTCATTTGTTTACGAGCTAAAGTTTTTGGCTGTCCGTACTTTATTGTGAAATAAAATGCTTGTTATTTCTTAAAGGGGCGATAATTATTTTCATCAGTAGTATCGACTGCTGACATAATATTCAAAATAAATAATCTACAAATAGTTTTTGAAACATACAATAATATTGATCTCCTAGCGAATATAATTATAATATTATACGAAAACACACAATTCAATTAAATAAAAGCCTCTTGAATACATCGTCGAAAAGACAAGTCGACAAATTTACCTAACCATAAATTGAACAAGCTGACGCCCCATAAAAAGAATTTCACCATAACCCGTCTCCATAATACAAGACAAACTCCAAGTGTATCGTGGTATAAACCCCACAACTCATTTGTTTACGGCCTGAAGTTTTTGATTACCAGAGTTAGTATACAGCGTCTTGAACGAAAACAGGCTGTTTATCTTTAAGAGGATGATATAGATTAATGTGCAGCTTTATTCGGAGCCATTGAGACGGGTAATGAACTTACCAACTTTGTTTGACGGAATCAACGAGAAGTTTGTAGATACGTTTGTTTGACAGATTATAATAATGGGAAGATTGGATGATTTAAGCCCATATATAGTGTTTGGTGTTATAAGTAGTTTCTTGGGTTAACATTAATGTTACAAATTCAAATTAACGTACCGTTTATGGATTTTATGTCGATATACTGGTTCAAGCTTCATCGTTTAAAGATGGCAATAGGCTCAATTACATTGGGACCGAAACATAACTGGCGAAATGTGGGTGTGTAGTACACCTCTTCCTACTCCTTCGGGGATAAAAGGCGTGAAGTTATGTTATGTTATATTGGTTCAACTGATAATACATTTAAACCTAATGATCTCGAAACTACATTATTTATTATAAGCCGACGTTTCAACTACTATAAAGGAACCCTGGTTATGGAAGACTGCGATGACATTTCTTTTGTCTTGAGTATAGAAGTTATTTCAAAATATCAGAACTACGGTCAACTAACGGTATAACTATTTAAAGGTAATGTCACTAAAACCGATATATCACGATAAAATTCATTATCAGTACTTTAATGTCGATTTTTGGTGTTTTACTAATACTGGCCCTAGTTATGGAACATAGCTATCCCTTTGAATTGTGGAGGACAGACGTATTCGCTGAGTGTAAAAGCTAATATGCCGTGAAATCTGATGTGACTAGTAAGGCGAACCCAAGGCTTCTAAGACGATGATGAGTTCATAACGGTTTTTTTATAATCACTAGATAGGCAAAATACCTGTATGTACGAAATGTCACTCGGTGAGATGTTTCTTTTAAAATATTGTCTACATTAACCAACTAATTAAGTAATAAATTAAAAATAAATGTTTCGTATAACTAACAGCTGTTTAATTTAATTCTAACAAGATGTTTGTGCTCTTGATTGGAAACTATGTTTTTCTTGATATATTCCTTGTTTTTTTATCTTATCACAAATTATAAAATGTCGAGAATAAAATAATCGTGTTATCTTTCTATTTTTATTGCATTTGTTTTAGATGCCTACACGGTTGGCGTAGTGGTTTAAGCGGCCGCCTCGCCACTCGAAACTGCGCCAAGTGTTGTGAGTTCGATCCCAACACGAGGCAACGGTTTGTGTAATTCACAAATTGTTGTTTCGAGTCTGGTGAAAAAAAGATGCTCGTGTCATACTACAAAAATAACTTATAATTCGTATTAAAGATAACCTAATGAATTTAAAAACAGAATTTCCAATATTATTTTTATTTAGCTCACAAATTGCATTCGACATGAAAATAAATTATGTGATATCCTAAAATACAATTCATTTGAGTATAGACTAATAATATGAGCTTTTTTTTGCTATTTGGGTAGATATTGCCCTGTATATAACTGCGATGTTCAAATATCAAAAGACACCTAATATTATTTTTTTTAATAAATAATCTTAATATATAAAATCCCTGCGTTACTGACTGACTGACAGACACGCTACAGCCGAAACTACTGGTCACAAGAAGATGAAATTTAGCATGTATGTTCCTGGAGCACCGTAGGGTTGCACTAGAACGGGATTTCGCGAAATTCCCACGGGATCGGGCAAAACGGGCAATTAGAAAATATGTGCGTGCGAAGCCGCTGGCAGTAGGGTAAAATTGGGGCTTCTGCATCACTTGCTCTCGCGTCGCCGCTCGAGCTGCGTGATACAGAAGCCCCAATTTTACAATCGAGGTCGATTCATATTAATGTGTTCTGCATAACTCAGAGTGCCCAGTAATACCATACTGTTATAGTTAACATAATTTTTTAAGTTTAGCAATTATTTAGTGATCAATGGTAGCGTTACTTTTAGTGAGTTTTTATTATGAATGTGTGTACCTAATGAATTCCTCACTCCATGTAATATCAATGTAATCATGTTATCAATTTAAAAAATAAATGGATATATTAATGAGTCTAGGAAACTATTAAGTAAAATAAAACAATGTATATTATCAATTTAAAAAAAGTTTATTATCAATGCACTATTTTTTAAAAACAAAACATTTTTAAAGCACATATTGAGTCATGATAAATACAATTGTACAAATCTTCAGAACACTTATAGCGATCATATAAACATAACAAATTAGGACAACATTTATCTTCTAAATTAATTAAATTATTAGTATTTAAAATATCCTTCAACCATAACATTTTTTCAAGACCTTTAACGTAAATACACTTATCTTTTAAAACATCTGCAATTAAATATTGATAATTTGAGTAAGGTATAAATCCTTCACCCCAGTATATTTTTCTGTTACGTTCAATCCAGCAAACCTGCCGTCTTTCTGATTTAGTCAAATCGTAAAAAGGAAATGGTGGTTTGATTAAAAACACTTGTAGGTTTTTACTACACCATACAGCTATTTCTTTTAGTATAAATTCATTTGCTTCTGTTTTAAAGCCTTGAACGTCAACAATGGCCGTCATGATAGCCTACGCACGATGTTGCTTAGAGGTTTGTATTCCACAATTCGGTACTGAGCTACTAAATTCAGCCACAACATTTATTTAATTTTTACATAAATATAAAGCATGCATACAAACATTGACTCATAACAATTACACATTTTTAAAAAGATAACATTTATTTATTTTTAGAAATACAACTAAACTTAAATAAAAACATTATCTTAAGACTACTCAGTATCACACAATTTCTTACTTATTTTTTTTATTAATGTCTCTGTGATATCCATTACATCATCATAAGGCTCCTCAACCACATATTGTGCACTTAAGCAAGCCTCGTTTTTTTATTTTTGTCTACATAATCTAATTCACGAATATCTATTTTAATTAGAAGACGTCCTTGCTTAGGACGATTTCTTCGAACAATATACGAATTAGCCGATGACGTTAATAAACTTTGGCGCTTTTTAGACGGTGACAATTTTTTTTGACTGTGTAGAAAAGTTTGGTTCAATGTATGTTATGCCATCGTCTTGAGTGGAGAAATATGGGCTAGTAACCTGTAAAAAAATAAATCACACATAAATATATAATAATGTGGACGCGCACAATAAATGTTTATAAACATAAATACATTTTATGTAGTGCTTACCTGATCAGAGGATTTGTTCCGATGCTTTTCAAAACATTCATAATTTCCTTGAGAGTAAAAAAATGGCTTGTTTTTTAACTGTCTACCATTCTCTGCCAAAGCATTGGCCTGCAATATAATAACATAAAAAATATAAATGAAAAGTTCATAACTATATGAATTTAACTATGAGGAATAAAATAATATTTACTAACCTCTTGTATTTCTGTCTGGTCAACTTCGTCCAAAGGGCTTGGAATTTGAGAATCAACATTATCAAATACAAATCTGTTAAGTCCTCCAATGTTGAGAATGCTGGGGCTGTGTGACATGATTCTGAAAATAAAACTAAAGTAAGATATCTAATTATTCATATAATAATATAATATAATATTGTAATAACTAATAACATTAAAAACGTACTTACCAATAAAACTTGATTTCTCTGCTAGCAACAGGTCCTGTTTTGGCTGACTATGACAGCATAATGAAATAAGGAATGCAATTTTAAATCTGTATGATATTCAATACCAAATTAAATCAATTATTAAAAATATAATATTGTAATACGAGAATACAAAATTCTTAACTTTCTAAACCTGTTCAAACATGTTAAATGCTGTTATTTATACTTTATGATATGTATATCTAATTTAGTGTTAAAGTTATAGCTACCTATAAATATGCGTGTTAGACATTCATTACAGTAATTGTCAAAATGAAGTTGATCAAGCAACCCATATCTTTGAAAATTAATAATATAGATTTAAATGAAACTTCTCACCAGATCAGACATAGTCCTTTATTACCGAATACGATTCGATGTATAATGTGCGGTTCATCGAACTGTGGTAAAACAAACGTTATGATTAGTTTGTTGTTACATGAAAACGGTCTAAAATTTAAAAATCTTTATCTTTATTCCAAAACTTCATTTCAACCAAAGTATCGTTTCTTGAGTGAAGTATTAGGAAGAGTCTCGCAGATTAACTTCTACAAATTTAGCGATGATAAAGAGGTAATTTCTCAGAGTGAAGCTTTAACCAATTCTGTGTTTATTTTTGATGATGTTGCGTGTGAAAATCAAGTTAATATTCGCAATTATTTTTGTATGGGTAGACATAAACAAATAGATTGTTTCTATTTATCTCAAACCTATTCCAAAATTCCAAAACAACTGTTGCGTGACAATGTGAATTTTCTTATTATATTCAAACAAGATGATGTGAATTTAAAACATATTTATGAAGAGCATGTTACTTCTGATTTACAGTGGAAAGAGTTTAGAAATATTTGTCAAACTGTTTGGAGTAAACCTTATAATTTTCTACTTATTAATAAAGAATCGTCATTAAATAATGGAAGTTACAGACAGAACTTTGATATGTTTTTTAAATTTGACTCACTGACTGACTTTATATGTATATATATAAGTAATTAACATGGCAAATCAAATTCAGTATAATTTGTTCTTTAGCTGAATACAGTTGTTAATAAGTATAACATGGAGAAAAATATTAAAATAGAATTAATGAAGTCTGTAGACTCCATAAAGAATAAAATAAAACAAATGAAAAACCAGGAACACTCTACGAACTTATCACTTGAAAAAATGTTAAAACCTGTCACAGATCCCCTTAAAACTCTAGTTGATTCAAATAAAACATTAGAAAAAATACAAAATTTTGAGAATACACACTCTAATTCATTAAACGTGGAATTAGATGACATTAATACTAGCTCATCTACTAAGTTTGAAGAATGCTATGACCCAGAACTGAATTCTGTACTGAACGTTAAAAAGCCTCCCCAGACGGAATTACCGGATGATTTAGAAATATCATTAGAGGGTCGTGATATCCATGATATTTATGACCTAAACATACCATTTGGAATAAGGAGTGAAAACAAAAAAATATTAATGGGTAATTCAATAGTTTCGTTTTCTAAAATAGATAGTGCAAATAATGATAATACCATTTTAATTAAAATTGGTGACAAAAGCTTCAATTTATACCCTGGTTTAAAAGAACTTTTACTTCGAAGAAAACCTGATTTGAAACAAATATCGAGCAAAGATAAACTTGTCTATAAAGATATGTTGCATTATACAAATGCACATAAGAGAGATTTCAATCCTAATTGGCAAATAAGAGGCGATAAAGGTATAAAATATCGTGAAATAATCAAACCATTGTTTTCTGAATCGTCAAACAATAATATTGTCACTAAATTTGGAGGAAGCTTACCAACGTTAAAGAAATACAAAAATAGCACTGACTTGGTATATTGGCACGATCCTAACGAACTGGTTGAAAGATTGAAACTATTAATTGCTTCCCGAGATGCTGGTAATACAAATCATGATAATGAAATTTTCTCAATAATCGAAGAGTTAAAAGAAGCTGACATAATTAAATAATAAATAGTCCTAATAATATGCTTTTTATTCAGTATTATAGCAGAATTCGAGACAAACATACCTACTGAGTTGTGAACATGAGCAAAGCTGACGTGGTAAACGAAATTCATAAAAATGCGAGAGTGAACTATCCGCGAAGACATGTTGTAATGAGAGATATAGATGACTTGTGGCAAGCAGACTTAATTGATTTGCAATCAATTTCAAAAGAAAATAAAAATTATAGATATATTCTTACCGTTATTGATTCATTTTCGAAATATGCTTGGGCCTTTCCTATGAGAAGTAAAAGCAAAGAAGATGTGTATAACTCTTTCAAAACTTTGCTGGATAAAGGGCGTGTTCCTAAAATTCTGCAAACCGATAATGGAACAGAATTTTATAATAACAAATTTCAGAAGCTTATGAAATCGTTTCATATTAACCATTATTCAACCTTCTCAACAAAAAAAGCTTCAATAGTCGAACGATTTAACAGAACATTGAAATCTAAAATCTATAAGGAATTTAGTTTAAAAGGCAATTACAATTGGGTAAATAATACCCTCAATGATGTTATTTACAAATACAATCACACTCACCATCGCACTATTAATGAAATCCCTGCTAATGTGAACAATATGAATAAAAAACTGATATTAGAAAGGTATTTAAAGTTGCCAAAAAATGATAATTTAAAAAGCAAGTACAAAGTAGGTGATTATGTGCGTATCAGTAAATACAAAGGTACATTTGAAAAAGGTTATACTCCCAACTGGTCAACAGAAATATTTAAAATTCGTAAAATACAAAATACAACTCCTATAACTTACTTAATTGAAGACACTATCAGAGATATCACTTTTATTCACAAGAACTTCAAAAAACAAAACATCCCAATATATATCTAGTCGAGAAAGTTTTTAGAAGAAAAGGTAACAGAGTTTTAGTAAAATGGTTAGGTTTGTCTTCAGCTGAAAGCAGTTGGATTGATAAATCGAATGTAATATTATAAATAAAATAACGTTAAAAAACTCGAATCACATAACTATTTATTAAAGTATTCAAACCGGAATCATCAGTCTTATAATGTGTTTTGGAGAGAGTAGTCTTCTCAATTGGCTTATTAATAATTTACCATTTGAATTACACTTACCAGGATATAATTACTGTGGCCCAGGTACTAAATTAATAAAAAGACTAACAAAAGGAGATAACGGCATAAATAAGTTGGACGAATACTGCAAAGATCACGATATTGCATATCACAAGTCATCAAACTTAAAGGATTGACATAAGGCTGATTTAATTTTGTTAAAAATGGCGAAAGAGCGAGCGGTTGCTTCCGATGCCAGTATAGCTGAAAAACTCGCGGCACGCTTAGTAAGTAAGGCTATGTCAGCAAAAATTAAAACTGGTTCTGGTTTGGACAAAAAGCCTTCTCCAAAAATTACACCTGGAAAAGGGTTAAAAAGTAAATTAAAATCTGTTATTACAAAAGCAAAAAGGCATATCAAAAAATTAAAACCTAAGAGCAAGAAAATGGCAATAGAATTAGCTATTGCCGCTACTAGAGAATTGGCTGATGATTCATCGATTAAGCTCCCTCGCGTTATTCCTATTCCAAAAACTGGGGGAGTATTACCTTTGATTCCTATTTTTGCGGGATTATCAGCTGCGGGAGCTTTAGCAGGCGGTGCAGCTGGTATTGCTAAAACCATAAATGAATTCAAAATGGCTAAAAAGCTGTATGAAGAATCGAGAAGACATAATGAAAAAATGGAAGCTCTATGTATTGGGAAAGGACTACACCTTAAACCACATAAAGGCGGCCTTGGAATTTTCGTATCAAAAGAAAAAAACTAAGATATCGGCTACCCAAACGGGCCTTAACTAACTTTGACATTTTAAAGTACGGGAATAGAATTCCTTATTTTAGAGGTGTCTTTATGAGAGATGAGCTCCCTAAATGTCCTTATAAAAAAGAATGTGGAGTTATTAATTTGGATAGTTCAAAAAATCCTGGTTCTCATTGGGTAGCCTATGCAAAATATAATGATTATGTTGAGTATTTTGACAGTTATAGAAATCTTAAACCTCCGAAGGAATTTATAAAATATGTAGGTTCTAACATTCAATATAATTATGAAAATATACAACGTGATCACCCCTTCAATTGTGGACATTTATGTTTAAATTTCTTAGAGAATTTTTGGTATAATCATGAAATAAAATAAAAAGGATCATCTAAAAGAGTTCAGTATGCAAGCATGTCTACTACGGTTACCATCTCTGGAAATAAATCGGAACTGATTTCGTATTTTCAACCACCTCTTCATTTATCTGATCAGTACGAGTGCGGTTTACTATACTTTTCAGTATTAAAAACAAGACCGAATGTGCCCGTTAATAACAGCAGTTTAACAGCTGTTATCAGAATTGAATGTGATCTTTTTCACGGTTCATACTGCAACGGATTACCGACTCATTTTATTCATGAATTTATATCTGATACTGCTCCAAGTCACGGCTACATAGAAATACCTCAGAACGTTATTTACTTTCCAGTTAACAAAAATATTATTTCATCCATATCTGTTAGGATTGTAGATCAGTTTGGCTACCGTATTGACTTTGGTGAAGAAAATATTCAATTACGTCTTCATTTAAGAAAAGCAAAATGATAGTATATTATAAAAACCCTTCAGTGAAAATAAAACGTCCTATTCCGTCAACAACCATAAAGGTGCACAGACGTAAGAAAAACGTGAAGAAATTGACTAAATCAAATAAAGATTTTCTTAAAGCTTTAGGGTTTAAAGTATGAGTATACTACAGATTACCGACTTACCACACTTTGATAGTTCGATCGAAAGTTATGAAATCCATTCATACAATCCCTACAATAACAGTTTTAGAGAAAACGATGAATTCAGAATCCCCATACACCAGCAAGATATATACGTGCTACCATCAGCCAGTTCCATCTACATCGAAGGTCAAGCAAAGCTGTTCGGTAAGGATGGGCATCAGATCAAGAAAGCTGTTACGTTTACTAATAACCCTGTTATGTACTTGTTCCAAGACATCAGGTACGAAATGAATGGAATTGAAATAGACCGTATAAAAAATTCTGGAATAACATCAACAATAAAGTCATACATCTCATTTAATGAAGCAGAAAGTAAAGTTTCTGCATTATGGGGTTAAACGGTTTCCAAAGTGATGGACATTTTAGCGTTGTGGTGCCCTTAAATAAGATTTTAGGGTTTGCAGAGGATACACACATACACATACACAACGTCACGCCTTTTATCCCCGAAGGGGTAGGCAGAGGTGTATTTCTACACCCACTTTTCGCCAGATATACTTTGGTCCCACGTAATAAGGGGCGAGCCTATTGCCGTACCGGGCACATTTCCAGACTCCGTGCTGCTACTGAGAATTTCGTGACAGAAAAACCCAATAACACTGCCCGACCCAGGAATCGAACCCGGGACCTCCCGACCCCACGCGCACATTTATGCCGCGAGACCAACGAGGCAGTCGTATAGGGTTTGATGTCGAGTTTTCCGTCTCTACGCAAAGATGGTATTTGCATCGTGTCATCCCTCAGTCGCCTCTTACGACACCCACGGGAAGATAGGGGGTGGTGACACTTGTATTCTATGCCGTCAACCACACGGCGAACACGCTTTGCAGAGGATTACAATAAAATTGTGATAAATTGTAAACACGAACTTTGAATAGGAGTAATTCTAACTTAAATAGTATTATTCTTACTGATGAAGTCGTTCAGCTTCAAATAGATATACAGAGAATTCAATGGAGAGTACCACATATAAAAGTTTCCGATCGAGAACGTTTAATACTTTTAAAGCACTTAGAAAGAGATAAACCTATTCAGATGGCCTTTAGAAATTGGGATTTATATGAGTATCCTTTACTACCTAAAACCACAAAGCATTCTTGGTCAGTAAAGACTGCTTCTCAATTAGAAAAGCCTCGGTATGTCATTTTTTGCTTGCAAACTAATAGAAAAAATAATAGAACTAAAGACAGTTCGGTATTTGATCATTGTGGGGTGACAAATGTTACGCTCTTTTTAAATTCGCAATATTATCCTTATGAGCCTTTATCTTTAAAGTTTTGTGAGAACAAATATAGTATATTATATGAAATGTATGTGAAATTTGGCCAGTCGTATTACAACTCTCCGGTAGAACCGTTGCTTGATCTGCAGGATTTCAAAGAAAAGGCCCCAGTCTTCATCTTAGACTGCTCGAGGCAAAACGATAGTTTAAAAACTGGTCCAGTGGATGTAAGATTGGAATTTGAATGTTCAACACAAATACCAGATAAGACAGCTGCATACTGTTTGATTATAAACGACCGACTTGTGGAATACAAACCTCTGAGCAACATCGTGCGTAGATTATCATGACTGCTATTGTAGACATCCAAGGCTTTAAAACAGAAGCAAATGAATTTATAATAAAAGAAATTGCTATATGGTGTAATCAAAGCCTGCAAGTGTTTTTAATCAAACCGCCATTTCCTTTTTACGATTTGACCAAATCGGAAAGACAACAAGTTTGCTGGATTGAGCGTAATAGAAAAATATACTGGAGCGAAGGATTTATACCTTACTCAAATTATCAATATTTAGTTTTAGATATCTTAAAAGATAAGTCTGTTTTCGTTAAAGGTCTTGAAAAAGTGTCATGGTTGAAAAATATTTTAAATAGTGTTAATGTAATTAATTTAGAAGATAAAGGTTGTCCTAATTTGTTAACCCTATATGATCGCTATAAATATTCCGGAGATTTGTACAATTGTATCTATCATGACTTAATATGTGCATTAAAAAATGTTATGTGCTTAAAAAAATGGTGCTTTGATAATAAACTTTTTTAAAAAGATACAATACGGATTGTTTCATTTTACTTAATCGTTTCCTATACTCACTAACATACCCATTTAGTTTTAATATATACTATGATTGGAATATTACATGAATTGATACACATTCATAAGTACAATAAAAAACTCAGCAAAGAGAACAGTTACATTGGTCACTAAGACAAGGAGTTAAATTCCTAACCTGAAAACCTTAGAATAGGTGTTATTATTCTAAGCTGAAAACATAATGTTAATAATCTATATCGTGAATAAAACGGATCACAGATTACAAAAGTAGGCATTATTGGAGGTCACTCAACTCGCTTCGCTCGTTTCGCGACGCAGAAGTCAGAACACATTTATATTAATCGATCGAACACTACACGTGCAGTCAATCTGCTTTATCTCGATACGTCCGCATCACCTGGAATCCGAGTGACCGTGGGTTCAAGTTCCATGTAGACGAAGTCAGAGGCAAAAGCTAGTTGTGGATAAAACAATCATATAATTCATAAGTACATACATTCATAGTCTTATGCCTGTAACCCTGAAGAGGTAGGCAAAGGTGTATTACTACACCCACTTTTCGCCAGATATATTTAAGTCCCACGTAATAGGGAGGCGAGCCTATTGCCGTACCGGGCACATTTCTAGACTTCATGCTGTTACTGAGAATTTCCTAACAGAAAAACCCAATAACACTTTGGCCGACCCGGGAATCGAACCCGGGAGCCACCCGATCCTACTTTCAACATTGTTAAGATTTTGCATTCATTCATTAAAATTATCAACGAGCTGTGCAAAGATAACAGTATGTACCTACCTACATATAAATTATTATGAATGCATCGCTGTGCCCGAGCCGCACTGAGCGCGTCGAACGAACTTGAGAATGTTGTTTATATTATGTCATCCCAAGTAAAAACATTGTTACTATGCTACCAGTATTACGATGCATCGACGAATTAAATAATATTATACTTCTAATGCCAACCGTCCGTATCGCAGATCATGTTAGTAGTGTGATTTTTGGGGCGCTCTGCATTGCGAACGGAGCGAAGCGAGGTGAGTGATGCAGTAAGCAAATGAATTTATACTAAAAGAAATAGCTGTATGGTGTAATAAAAACCCACAAGTGTTTTTAATCAAACCACCATTTCCTTTTTACGATTTGACTAAATCAGAAAGACGGCAGGTTTGCTGGATTGAATGCCTGTAGTAGATGAAAATGAAATGCATAATTATTATTATTAAAAGAGTAATTAAATAATCTTATAAGAAATAAGTGATTCCTAATCTAACATTTATTGTATTTTAAAGTGCTTTTTGTTTTAAGACTAAGATATATACATCATCCATCAAGAATCCTAATTGTCTACTACTTAAATATATTATATATTAGAAGATTTTACTATCGTAATTATAAAAAATAAACGTTTGTACTGAGTTATTGATTATCTTGGATAATTCTATACACGTCATGTTAAGACAAAGTGGTCCAATATTTTATCACATCTTTGACGACACGTTTGGCGCATTGGCTAAAAGTATGACTCGCATCACAATGTAAATAGTAGGTTTAATAGACGCAGCAACTAATGCACCAACGTGTTGCGGGTTCGATTCCCGCACGGAACAAATGAGTATTGTTCCAGTTTGGATTTTGTTTTTATGTTTTTTTTACTTTATTTTTTTTTTGTATTATAAGCAATTATTATGTCTCCATAATACCTACTGTTGGCTACTTACTAAGAAAGAAAGAAAGAGAAAAACTATTTATTTGTCACAGACACAGAAAAAGTATTACATATAAAAGAAAACATTGCAAGGCATAAGATTAGTCTGTGACAAATATGTGCACTTGATGTGCACACTCAGCTATATTGTTGCATTGTGGTAGTGTCCACAACTCTATTATTGAGTTATAGTTGCTAGTAAAAGCTAACCTCTCATTATACGGAAGGCCTAT
This sequence comes from Euclidia mi, assembly GCA_944739405.2. Classification (NCBI taxonomy): domain Eukaryota; kingdom Metazoa; phylum Arthropoda; class Insecta; order Lepidoptera; family Erebidae; genus Euclidia; species Euclidia mi. Next base: position 7,131,266 of record OX123183.2, on the reverse strand, counting down.
GCATTCATTAGTACAAGATGTGCACCAAATCGTTTCGATGCAACGATGTGACGTGATCGAACATGATATTGTTGTTTATTGTACTTATTTAAGTGCGCGCGATAATTTTTGCTTGGCTATGTCAGTTCGACACCATACCAGATTATGATACACACAACAACCGATCGGACTGATCGCGTCGACTGAACACAGCAGTCTAACTTGAGAATGTTGTTACATTAGCATCTCAAACTAGAAACGACAGTAAGTTGTCCCATTGCATTGCTACTACGATGATATGTCGGTGAATGAAATACAATATTATATCGTGAATCAGACGGATCGCAGATAACAACGGTATTATTGGGAGCGTCTGCGTCAGCACACTTTGTTCTGAGTGATGCAGATCACATTTATATTAATCGATCTCGATTGTAAAATTGGGGCTTCTGTATCACGCAGCTCGAGCGGCGACGCGAGAGCAAGTGATGCAGAAGCCCCAATTTTACTCTACTGCTGGCATTGACTAGTAAATAATAAATTTTTAATAGAATTAATTTAAAGAACAAACGAGAAGAAATTTTTGAATCAGGGGAACGTACAATTGCCTACGGTATCCCAAAAGGGAGTGTACTCGTTCCCCTAATATTCATACTATATATAAATGATCTGCCAAGAGCCATAGAACATCCCATGACTTTATTCGCGGATGATTGCACAATAACTACTCGTATACCTTGCAAATATAGAGAAACATATAGAAATGATATTAATAACACTTTGGGTAAAACTATTTCATGGTTAAATAGCAACAATCTTAAGATAAATGCTAATAAAACAGTAATTATGCACTTTAGCCAACGAACATTGACATGTAGTAATCTTGACATTAAATATAATGATAACAAAATTGACGCAGTTAGTGCTACTAAGTTTTTAGGTTTAACTATGGATAGAAATCTTAATTGGAAGGCGCACATAGATAGTCTAAATAAAAAATAAGCAGCAGTACATATCGTCGTTGCGCTTGCCAAATCTATTATGTGCATTTAAACAACTTTTCAGGAGCGCAAAAAAAATCATAATCATAATCATAAGCGTTTATTGCGAAAATGGGTACATAATTGATGTTGTATACAATACTGATAAATAAGTTCCACCATAATCCACCCTAAGGCATGCAAATAGAAACATAATTATATTAGTATAATTGTCATTGTTACAGTTATCATTGATATTATTTTCAGTATAATAAAATGACATGGGTACCTACACAACATATACACGAGCATGATACTTATGTTTATCTTAAAATATTACAGTGAAGAATATAGAATGTCAGTAACAATGTTATAATATGCTATGTCAAATAAAAAAATATGAATTACAATTTCTATGTGCGTGCAACCCTACTATATAATTACAAATGTCAAATCTACTTGGAATTAGTCAATTCTTAAAAATGTCAAACTTAATTATATTATTTAAATCTTTCTTTTATCATTAAAACCAACATATTAGTATGTATTAAATTATAAGGTCACAAAAAATGTCAACAATTACATAATGTCATTTAATTTGGATTATTCTTAGCATCAGTCAGATACTCATTAACACTATAGTAAACTTTATCAAGTAAGAATTGCTTAAATTTAGTTTTAAAAAGATCTAGACTTCGTATTTTCAGTAAGTCACTTGGCAGTGCATTATAGATTCTAGGTGCCATACAAAAAATACTATTTGTGAATAGTGTAGTTTTGTGTCTGGGACAGCAAATTTTGTAATTTTGCCTTTTACTTTTGTAGTTAAAAAACAACTCTTTGTTCGTTTTTACCAACGTCACCACTTCGTAAATATACAGGCAAGGCAGGGTTAATATTTGAAGGCTTTTAAAATGCGGTCTGCAGGAGTCAGTTTGATGTATTTTACAAATGGCTCTTACACACTTTTTTTGGGCCTTAAACACATTTTCCTTGTCTTTACAATTGCCCCAAAATAAAATCCCATATCGTAATATGGACCCCACGTTAGCATGATACGCTGTCAATACCGCAGAATGGTCTAAAACTGTTGAAAGCATATACAGGGCATAAGATTGTTTGTTTAACTTTAAACAGAGGCTTTCAACATGTGCATCCCAGTTCAAACTACTATCGATGTTTAGACCCAGAAAGAACAATGGCAAACCACCGTACATTATCAGTGTCGCATTAAGACTTCGCGAGCATTGGTACAAATACTTTAAAAAGATAGATCTAAAGCCTATTAAGTAAAATGTATTTACAGAATATTTTTATGTTATGGGATTTTAATGAAAAACGAAGTTAAAGAGTTGTAAGTTACACCTCGCGCATTTAGTGTGGGCAGGTCTGAAGTTAGTCACTAATATGGTTATAGTATATCATCTGTGGTCACTAATGTCACAGCTGTCACAGTGATAAATTCACATATGTGCAGTAGAATGAATAAACGTACATTGCGCAGAACGCTAATGACTAACGGTCGGTCCCGTCAGGGTCTACATCATCCTAGCGTCAGGGTATATGGTGTTCTGTGGACTAACGTCAAGTGATGTTTCAAGGACCTGAGCTACCTACCTTTTTAAATATCTGAGCTCTTTGCTAATACGTAGGTATTATGAGCATAAGAGAACTGTGATTGGAATGTTAAATTATCTGAGAGTACCTTTCCCAACACTTACATACTTCTACGATTTTCTTTATAATTATAAAGGTATATCACACTTCTGTAATTATGTTGCTCTATACTCTATCCAGCAAACTTACACTAATAATTATACATTGCAAACTCTCGCACTATTGAGCATTTAGGGGTACTTTACTGATTTGGCGTTTCATCAGCCCTATGTATGTATCATAAAATAGTAATTAAATGAAAATAAAATATGTTTGGCAACAAAGCATTTATTTACATTTTAACCATTAAGTATATCATGCCTTTACTCCGACTTCTTCGAAAAACTGAACTGTTGACGGAATAATAGCTTGACGACGAATATATCCCAGATATCTCATACAATGCACAAAAGCTTAACTGAAAGCAGAAACGAAAGCTAAGCTAAGAAAAGTTAACAAAACAATGCGAAAATGCGTAAAATAAATATGGTACAGACGCATATTCATCATTTTAAGATCGATGACAACTGTATCAATGACAGATGACAAGAAATTCACGAGTTTCGTCGTTTTTTTCTAAGTTTCTAACGATTACATAAAAGAGGATTTAATGATTCTTATAAAATCTCGTTTTTGACGTTTAGTTATTGCTATGTGCATTTCAGATGTAACAAAATATTTCTTTATTAGATATTTGCTTTATCCCATTGAATAAAAAAAATCAATAACTTATAAAATAAACTACAGCTATCAGTCTATAATATGTATATAAATTCGTTTATGCTCGCTTTCACAAACAAGTGACACTGATATTGCCATTCTTCTTTTGTTGTTGTCACTTCATGAATTATAGTTCCATTGTAATTTAAATCTATATTTGTAATTCGCTGTAACCTATTTTTAAATGTCATTATATGAGTCTTGTCTAAATTAATTAATAAGTTATTTAATGTCAACCAGTTAATTATGTCATGCAATGTCCTTTGTATGTCATGTTCTAGAGATGTTTTGTCTTTACCTGTAAAAATGATGGTACTGTCGTCAGCAAACAAAATTGTTTTATGATTTATAATAGTTGGAAGATCATTTATATATACATTGAATAAAAGAGGCCCTAGTACACTTATTATTATTCCTAATTTTACTTCTCTATACGTAGATAGATAGTGCTGTTCTTTTTTTGATTTCGGACATATAATTCGTGTAATTTGTGTAAATTGCATCCTGTTAGCGAGATACGATTTAATCATATCTAAAACATTTCCTCTGATTCCATATGCATGAAGCTTTTTTAATAATAACTCATGATCAACACAATCAAAAGCCTTTTTTAAATCCATGTATAAGGCGCAGACTGGCACCTGTTTATCCACATTTTCTGTAACTGTTTGCAAAAAGTTATATATAGCTAAATAAATAGTTTTTTTTTCCTAAAACCAACCTGCTCTTTGGCGAATAGCAATATAACGTGTTCAACGAGAAGTTTATAATAATATAAGTTTACAAGTTTCATTGTTGTTGGAACACCTTAAATGTATGATGTCTAAAGAAGATTTCGGTTATTTGTATGGCTAAGAAGCATGAAGTTTTATACAGAAGCTAATAAAGTGGACCAGTGTTATGTACCTGACATTCAAAGCCTATTTTTATAAGAATATTTAGTTGAAAATAAAATAATGGTTATTGTTGTATTGGTGTTTTTCATTTATTACTACAGCTTAATAAGATTAATAGACAGCTATCTTATCACATGTCTTCTGACTAAAGCGTTCGTTGTTATTGATATTCAGTTATATCCGAGAGGGCTAGGTAAGACGCTGATATAAGACTCACGAATTATTTTCAGCAGATACTCGTCCGTCACCAAAATTTTATTATTATACTCGCTGTGCCCGTATATTATTACTTCAAAATAAGAGGGTTTTAAAACAATCTTACAAACCCAATTTTACCCCCTTGAAGACACAATATGAAAATCCTTCCTAAGTGTTATAAAATGAATCCGCCGTCCAAATTGTATGTTTCTATCTTCAGCGTGTGATTATATGTTAGTCAGGATAAGTTCTTTTTATACTTGTAGAGTAGAGTACCTAATTATTTGTAGAGTAGAATACGCAGGAGTGTTAAAAGAGTTTCTAAATAACATCCTATGTTCATATTAGAAAATTTATATGATGTCCATATCGATTGGTACTTTGTTTTTCGTATATACTTAGATAATTTTCACACATATTTTATGCTCGCAACCAAAATATGGGGTTATTTACTACATATTTAAAGTGGCGAAATTTGCTTCTTTAATATTGCTATTTAATTCTTTGAACACATAAAATATGAAAATACATAAATATCCATCATAAAAAGGCTCAAAACGTATAAATACGATACATTTATATGTTTCGAATCTTTTCTCACCAACAAATTCTAGGTAATTGTTTCGACAAAATGACATTAGATTTACGTTTACTTTACTTTGCTTATGTCTAATCAGAGTTCATGCTGCCGTTTTTTGCTTATTTGTTAGAAAGCTCGATTGTCGTAGAAAGTAGTTTGTGCTGCCAATATTAGTAGCATCTTACGCACGATAGGGGCGCTGTACAATTGTCATACATGACATTTACGATACGAATACTTTCTCGAGAGTTTTTCGTGCTCGGGCCTTAGGTCACCCTTCAGTCATGAAACGTAGTATTGTCTGTTTTATATTCTTTGTTTGAACCAAGGTTTTTGATCTGTCGTGCTCTATCAAAGATATACGATCTCTTTTTATCAAAAAAGGACAGCTAGAATAATCCTTGTGTATTAAGGCTTTAGAAATAATAAAAAACAGATACGCAGATTTCGACTCTTTTGGTTCACACGTTTTATTTTTGTGTCTAGATCGGCTTTTCACTTTGTTCCTTTTGAGAAGAAAGGCGTGGTTGCTACATGTTTTTCACAGTCGTGTTACATACACATAAATAAGACTTTGATCTATTCTATTTTAAATACTTATGTTAATGAAACGGGCTATAAATTCTACGAATCAAGTATGTATTTAAAAATGTACACACTAATTAAACATAATACAGCCCTGTGCAAGCTACGAATAAATGCATACACTCAAATAACTTCAAATTAAATGTGGACAATTTGATTTAGTCCACGTTCTTTGATAAGTCCGTACCCATTACTGTACTTACTCGGCGATCTACAATTAACATTGTAATCAACTCCTTTGAATACGAAGAGAATCAAATTTACATACTCTTTTACATTTCGTATACATATACTTTTATTTTCATTCGCCCGCGGTCACAAAGGTGATCTTCATTTAACCTTATTGTTTCATTTAAATTCATCTCAACGCGCAATCTTCGTTTATATCTTGTTATAGATGTAAGGTGCAGGTAGTAGTGAGAGCGACAAGCGGATTAATTTGGACGTGACAGTTTAATATTTTCAGATTATATTTATTAGAAACAAGAGGATGCCCACGGTTACACCCGCGTTATTTAAGGCTAGTGCTCTGCTCCCGTCGCTCATACCGTGATGTTATATTGCTTTTAGCCTTTCTCGATAAATGGGCTAACTAACACTGAAATAATTTTTCAAATCGGTGCAGTAGTTCCTGAGATTAGCGCGTTCAACCAAACAAACAAACTCTTCAGCTTTATATATTATAAGATTTATGTTCTGTCAAATACGCCATCACGTTTTTTTTCTTTTCGCTCATGGAGTGACCTGAAAACAAGTTTGTATTCTAATATGCATAGAACGACATTATAAAAAGCCATGGCGAACGGTCATAGTGTAATTAAAATGTTTTCTGGTTTTGATGTACAATATTTTCTGTATGTATAAAATCTTTGCGTTACCGACTGACTGAAAGATAAGCTACAGCCAAAACTATTAGGCGCAGGAAGCTGTATGTTCCTTAGAGACTGTAGGGGTGCACTAAGAAGGGATTTCCTAAAATTTCGACGGAATCGGGCAAAACCGTTAACTTAAAAAATTGTGCGGGCTTAGCCTGCTGGCATTCTCTAGTTTATTTTTAAGTTGCTTTGAGCCAATAACATAAACGTGTGATTTCATTTGCAAGCAAATCTTTTCAAGAATAAATTAAACATACTTGAGTTTAAGAAACTAGTGTCTTATATTCCTTGCTACATAAAAATAATACCCTCATATAAGATTTGAGAAACTACTCAGTCGTTTACAAAGAAAACACATAAATTCACAAGATTAAAGTAAATTGCTTCTACTTGGAAGTTTTTATATTAATCGTCTATCATGTATATCTTTCTTTTTTGCATTTATCTAAGCAATTGGCTTCCAACTTAACCTACTAACTAATTTTACAACAATATTTACCCGGGATTTTTCAAACGGACATTCAAAAGTATTGCGAATATTTTGTTCGCTAAAAAAGAAGTAAGAAAACTTACGCCTACCAATCGCTCTCAATGTCGCTAACCGCTCCCACTAGCACCAATAACTAATAAATAGCATTTCTAAGGCCAATACGACGATTCTAAGTGGGATGAATGAATAAAATTGATCCCTGTGTGCTTTTAAAACGAATAAAACGACTCTCTGTTTATTTATGTTGTAGTTAGATTTGGAATTGAACATTTATTTTTCTCGGAGATTCTCACGAGGTTTGTCTTAAGAATAGGACTGGGAATTATGTTGTCAAGAAGTATAGGGTCTGTTTCGACTAAAAATTTCAAAGCGTACTTGAGACGGGGGATCTCAGGTAGGATGTCGGGGTTCGAGAGAAACACTGCTAGGCTGAACAGGTTCTTTATTATGTCTCACTACCGCTTACATACAGTATGACCGAACTAGCTAAGCACTGGCCTGAGCTGGCTGGAGTGTAGACTCCTGCTGCTCTCCGACGCTCGCAGGGTAGCTGCTCGTAGGGTCGCCGATGAGCTGGCCAAGGTGCGCTGCGCAGGCAGCTCTGTGGTCGATGTTCAGGCTGAGCGGGTCTCAGGCGGTGCAGCCGATGTGGGTCGAGCGGTCAGGCTCAGGCGTCCGTGGCCTGGCTGTAGGAGCTCGTAGGCAGGAACGGAGGCTTGGGTGGCAGCTGGCTAGTAGCGGCACGGCGCCAGCAGCTCGTGGCTTGTAGCCCGTAGGAAGAACGTAGCCCGTAGGAAGAACGTCAGGTGCAGTGAGCTCGTAGGGTGAACCCCAGCGGGACAGTAGATAGGAAGTAGAATGTAGAATAATCGCGAGGTGTAGCGGCAGCGTTCCGATGTCTAGGGAAAGTGACCATTCTACGACGCGCACCCATCTTATATAGGCATAAATCTATGACTAACAACTGCCTTTGGCTAGTGAATATGACCATATTTGGTAATATTGCGAACGATGTCTGGCTAAGCTGGCGTTAAGCGCCTGCGAGATATTATAACGCAATACGTGTAGTATTACGTTACAATACCCCGCTCTGTACAGCAGGATTTTTCGTGTCTAGACAAGAAAAATCCGTCTAACTAAGTCCTCCGAACTTCTGTAGACAGTGCTAAGTAGATAGTGACTATGAAACTCAAACTGCAGGTAGGTACAATGAATGCCCCCTAAAACCCAACCACACGTCCGATTCGACCAACTGATCACGTGGGGGGCGGACACACGATCTTTAAATTACTGGCGTGGCTAACGTGGCTCTGGTAGGGAGGTAATCAAATTACCCTGATGTATTGACAGCAGGATAATTACGCTTACGGGCGCGGCTGCTTAAGCGCACCAATTGGGCTCTCCCAGTACTCCTCTGCCTTAGAGGAGACACGGGATGGGACATTGTCCGTTGACTCTCTGCTGGGGCGGGCGGATCGGTCTAGTGTAGGCCCCCGTCCGGCCCAACCCGTAATCTTGAAATGACAGGACCGGGGACCCTATGGTCGCGAGGAAGAAAACCTCTATAAAAATCACCCTAAGCTCAAGTTCAGGCCCGGCGAGGAGCTGTATGGTTGGGGGGAACCCAGCCGCGAGGACCACAAACAACAATATGATGTCGGCAACAAACAGTTTATTACCCCAGGAGGGTACCGGTCGCTCCGCGTCCGGAGAATCCCTCACGGAGTCTTCGAACTCCGTCTGCCCCTCGTATTCTGGGGGGGGCAACCCGCATCAAAACAGCGACGTGTCACGCTCTATTGACACCGAAAATACCGAGGATGTTCGTCCTATGTTGAGAGGACGGACCTCACCCTTACCCACACGAGAAGCAAAAACTTCCCAACAAGCCAATGACATCGGCCGAACACGCTTGACCCAGCGGGTGTTTTCTCGCCCGGTTACTCCAAACAAGGAAGCTTTGCGTGAAAGAGCCTCAGACGTCGAAAGCGATAGCTCGGCTATGTCCGTCGCATCTCTATCATCTGAACCGCGGCGAACGCGCAAACGCAGACCTCCGCGCTCCGAAGACGACGAAACTCGCGCGGTTCGCTTGAAGAGATCGGAGGTTGACCATCGGCCGTCGCAGGATCCGGAGGCTATTCTAAACCCTTTAGTGCGTACGGCGACTGCTAAGTCGAAATCAAGTCTGCCCTGCGTGGAGCAGCTGCTGGCCAACATGAGGCAGCAATCGGCGGCGGCTGTGGGCGCCATGGCACTCGAGTCGCTAGCAGACGTCGAAAAGGTAGCGGATCAGAGCCGCAATCTGAAGGGGGAATTTGCGCACACCCTCAGAGTAGCGGCTCGGAAGATTCAAGCGGCTGTAACGGACCTTCACGGCAGAAGAGACCCAGACGTGGATCGTTTAGAGCAGGATAATTCAAAGCTCCGATCTCGTGTGGCCTCCTTGGAGAGCTCGATGGCCGCAATGGTTGCCGAACTGGCGGAGCTGCGCCAGAGCACACCAAGTGCACCTTCGCCTGGGAGCGAAGCAACTTTGAGCGCTGCAGCGCTGATGCCACCGCCAGCGCCGATGTCACCGAAAAACTCCCGCACTGCAGCCCCTGTGAGTGGGCGGAGTGAAAACACCAGTGCCCTATTTCCTCATAGTGAAATAGTGGCCCAAATTTCAGCTCAAGTAGTGGCTCAAATGGACCAGAAGTTTGCAGAGCTGAGGGCCCAAATCGTCTCCCAGAGGGAAACCCCACTGCCCTCTATGCAAACTCTCACAATAAAGACCTCTACGCCCTCAACATCCAACGCGAGGAAGCGTAGTAAGAAGAAAGGAAAAGCAACGACGGCTACGCCGCCATCTCTTGCTGCTAGGGTGGACACAGAATACCCACTCCTTTCGGCACCTTCTACAGGGCAGGCGCCCGCGGCAGTGTCGCCTTCGATTTCGGCCACGCCAGCCTCGCAACCCACAACCATAGCGGACCATGCCTGGTCAACCGTCGTGGGCCGCAAGGCAAAGGCCAAACCGGTGAAGTCAACTGCAGCTCGGAAGAAAGCGGTGCTCCCGCGGCCTCCTTCCACCTCGGCCGTCACCGTTACCCTGCCTCCAAACTCTGGGACCACACTGGCAGAAGTAATGAGACTGGCTAAGACAAAGGTGGCCCTTGCCGACATCGGTATTACCGAGGGCATTCGGCCGAAGAGGGCCATTACCGGGGGTCTACTCCTGAAGATCCCTGGCTCCGTGGGCTCCGAGAAGGTGGAGACTCTGGCTAAATGCCTTAGAGAAGCTCTCGTTGATACGGGCGCGATTGTGGCGCGCCCAATAAAAATGGGTGAGCTTAGGCTGCGGGACGTAGACGAGTCCACCGAAGCCGAGGAGATCGTCAACGCAGTAGCCTCGGAGGGCGGATGCCCCGCTGAGGAAGTGAAGGTTGGTGAAATACGCTTTTCCGCAGCCGGCCTGGGAACAGTGTGGGTCCGTTGCCCGCTCTCGGCTGCGCGAAAACTGGCGGCAGCCAAAAAACTGCGGATAGGCTGGATGGTTGTCAGGGTCCAGCCTCTGGAAACCCGTCCATTGCAGTGTTTCCGCTGCCTGGAAAGGGGGCATGTGCGGGCCAACTGCAAGTGCGACAAAGATAGAAGTACGCTGTGCTACGCTTGTGGGCAACCTGGCCATAAGGCCCGCAGCTGCACAGAGCGTGCTCCTTCGTGTCCGGTGTGCACCGACCTAGGCCGGCCTGCTAATCACCGTCTGGGTAGCAAACACTGTAACCCTCCAAAGACGGGTAACCAAAGTCGAGCTGCACCCGCACTAGCGTCCAGTCCAGTCCAGCGGGTTAATATGGAATCGGGCCCCAGCCCCGCGGAGGATTTAATGGAGGCCTAAAATTCTTTCCGCCTCAAATAATTCTCCAGGGCAACCTGAACCACTGCCGCGCAGCTCAAGATCTACTTCTTCAAACTGTCGCGGAGCGGTCAGTGAGTCTGGCAGTGGTAGCTGAGCCTTACTCCGTTCCGGATCATCCTAGGTGGTTTGGGGCGGAAGGGGGCTCCGCTGCTATTTATTGGGCGGGGGGGGATAGAGACCCCCATTGTTCCCTCCTCCTAAGGGGACCGGGATACGTCGCCGTCGAGTGGGGTCCAGCAGTCGTGGTGGGTTGCTACGTCTCCCCTAACTGCGGCCTTGCCGCGTTCGAAACTTACCTGGGCCGGCTGGCTAGCTGTATCCGACAGCTCCAGTCCCGTCCAATACTCGTTCTGGGGGACTTCAACGCACACTCTAATGAGTGGGGTGACGCTCGAGATGACATCCGAGGGGAGACCATTTTGGAATGGGCTGCAGCGCTGGATCTCCGGATCCTGAACCGAGGTTCAGTCAGCACCTGTGTGCGGTGGCAGGGGGAGTCGGTCATAGACCTGTCATGGGCGAATCCCTCGGCTGCGTGCCTCGTGTCAGGCTGGCGTGTCGCGGTGGAGGTGGCCACGCTGTCAGACCACCGGCACATTTTCTTTAGCGTGAAATTCCACCACCCCCACAGCAGTCCCACGCCTAATCTTGTCGGTGCACCATGCCGCTGGTCTCTGCGCCACCTGAACCCCGATCTACTTGTGGCTGCTGCCCATGTCGCAGTATGGTCGGAAGACACAGCAGAGATCTCGTCCGATCCTGAGTCACAGGCAAACTGGATTCGGAGCACAATGACAGCGATTTGTGATGTGTCTATGCCTCGGGCGAATCCGAAAAGAAAGGGATCCCTGTACTGGTGGTCGGCCGACATTGCCCGGCTCCGTACAGAGTACGTCGCAGCCCGCCGCCGCCACCAGCGAACCCAAAGAAGGAGGCGAGCTGTAAATGAGGAGATTGCTGGAGCGCACCAAGCCTACCGAGCCGCCGCAAAAGCGCTACGTACTGCCATTGCGGAAGCTAAGGCTCGGTCTTGGGCTGAGCTCATCGAGGGACTCGACAGGGACCCATGGGGGCGCCCCTATAAGATAGTCATGGGGAAGCTCAGACCCTGGGTCCCTCCTCTGACACAAACTCTGGACCCGGAATTTGTGAGAAGGGTGGTTGAAACCTTATTTCCGACAGTCCAAGATAGTCCTCCAAGCCTTCCGTCACCGTCGGACCATATATGGGACGACCAGTTTGAGGTGTCGGAAGGAGAGTTAGACCGAGCCGTGCGGCGACTCGCTACTCGCAACACCGCCCCGGGTCCGGATGGTATCCCGGGCAAGGCTTGGGTGTTGGCGCTCGCGGTTTTAGGTGACACGTTGAGGCGGCTTTTCACCGGTTGCCTCCGTACTGGAGTGTTCCCCACCAGCTGGAAGGAGGCCAATCTTGTCCTGATATTGAAGGAAGGCAGGACCGCAGAGTCTGCCTCGGCATTCCCATCTGTTTGCTGGACGAGACGGGCAAACTTTTTGAGCGCGTCATCGCTGCCCGCCTCAATGATCATTTAAGTGGTGTAGGTCCCGACCTGAGTGACAATCAGTTTGGCTTCCGGCAGGGCCGTTCGACATTGGACGCTATTAAGCGCGTCCGCTCCACGTCGGAGTCAGCTGTCCGGAGGGGTGGTGTGGCGTTGGCGGTGAGCCTAGACATCGTCAACGCTTTCAACTCGCTCCCATGGAAAGCAATTAGGGAGGCACTACTCCATCACAACGTGCCTTCCTACCTGCGAAGGATTGTCGAGGCCTATTTAAATGATCGATCCGTAAGCTACAGGAGTCGGGATGGTGCCGCAGTCAAGAGGCAGATATTCTGCGGGGTTCCACAAGGGTCCGTTCTCGGACCACTTCTTTGGAACCTCGCGTATGACGCGGTCCTGCGGATTGGTCTCCCCCCCGGGGTCAGTGTAGTCTGTTACGCTGATGACACACTAGTACTGACCCGGGGGGCTAGCTTCGCTGAAACCCTGCGACTCGCGGAATTGGGTGTGTGCTGTGTCGTCGCTGCCATTGGCCGACTGGGCCTGCGGATAGCACCGCACAAGACCGCGGCACTATGGTTCCACGGCCTGCGCCAGGGCATGGAACCACCCAGTTCTTCATTAAGAATAAATGATGCAGTCGTAGAGGTGGGGCGATACATAAAGTACTTGGGCCTCACCCTCGACAGTCGATGGTGCTTCGAGGAGCACTTCGTGCGTTTGGCCCCCCGAGTGCGCCGGGTTGCAGGGGCACTGCAGAGGCTGCTCCCGAACCTCGGGGGCCCCAGAGAAGAGGTCCGCCGCCTCTACTGTGGAGTCGTGCGTTCCATGGCCCTCTATGGGGCGCCCGTCTGGTCTGACCGCCTGACGAGCGCCTCCCGCTGCAGAGCTATCCTTAATAGCCTGCAGCGAGTGGCGGCCATTAGAGTTGCGCGTGGCTATCGCACGATTTCTTTTGAGGCGGCCACGCTTTTGGCTCGGCTCCCGCCGTTCGATATCCTGGCGGATGTGGACGCCCTAGTTTTTCGTGAGACTCGATTCCGCCAGGAAGGCGGCGTGGAGGAAGAGCCGAGCCAGACGCTCGGGGAGTTTCGACGGAATGCGCGTCAGCGGGCGCTGATTAATTGGCGCACGCGACTCTCAGAGTCGCGGTGCATGCGCCAACGCGTCGTTGGCGCAATACTCCCTGTCTTCGAAGCGTGGATCGAGAGGAGAAGCGGCTGCGTCACGTTTAGGCTGACTCAGATACTCACCGGACACGGATGTTTCGGTGAGTATTTGAACCGAATCGGCCGCGAGGCGACGACGGCATGTCACCACTGCGGCAGTGACCTGGACTCTGCCCAGCATACGCTCTCCGAGTGCCCTGCATGGGAATCCGAGCGGCGAGTCTTAGTTTCGGTTATCGGAGGGGATCTCTCCCCACCGGCCATTGTTCAGGCCATGTTGACGGAAGACGTCCGGTGGGACGCTGTGGTCTCCTTCTGTGAAGCGGTCATGCTCCAGAAGGAGGCCGCCGAGCGGGATCGCGAGAGAGCCGATCCCGCTCGCAGACGCAGGCGGCGTCGTGGCGGTGGCAATGGCCGCTAGACTGACTCTTCTTGGGGCCGTGGGCAATCAGAGATGGCAATCTGGCTGCCCGACCACAAACGACCCCGAGATGACAGTGGTCTCGGATAGCCGAGGGACCACTGTACTCGCACAGTACGAGGTAGCGAAGGGAGGGCACTAACAACCTAGCCCTTTCAGAGACTGAGCCCTAAAACGGGACAAGCGTAACGGGACCCAGGAGCAGCACACCCGCGTTCCCTGTGTCCCATTCTTTTGAGCGCTGAGGCGGCTATCGTGGTGGTTTTAGTCGGTAACCCGGGCTCTGTCCCAGGGAGTCCGACATACCCTCTCTGCTCGCCCCGCGGAGAGGCACTCGCAAAAGAGTTTCCCCACGTAAAAAAAAAAAAAAAAAAAAAGGTAGGTACAATGAAAGAATCTAGTTAGGTTAGGAATCCGTGTAGTTAATTAGTTTAAAATCTTTAATATGCCAACTGCCAATAGATTTACCCGACGAATCCGCTAATTCGTATACTAGTGGTGACTTTTTAGCAATAATAGTACACTTGGTAAACTTAGGAGCTAGTTTTTTGCCAAATGATTTGTCGTAGGTTCTTTTCCACACAGTATCACCCACGTTAAACCCAGCCGGTTTACGACGTAAGTTGTATGTGTGTGTATATAAAGTAGCATTGTTTTGGTGTTTACGTGCGACACAAGTATCACACGAAGATATAAACTTAATAATGTCAGCGTGCATACCAGGCCAATAATAACGCTTTGCTAAACGTTTATACGTTTTAAAAATACCTAAGTGACCCGCAGCGAGTTCCGAATGGTTTTCTTTAACAGCTGTAGATCTATCCGAGGTAGGTAGAACCTCTTTCCATTCGAATTCTTTCCGCAGTGCACATTTCGATACCATATATCGATATAACTTATCATTTTTGATGGAATAGTTAGGAAAAGATGTAGGTGAGTTTTTACAGCCATTGTAGATAGTACTATACCACTGATCCGAGGTTACGGTAGTATCATTATCAGTGTTAGTATCAATAGCCGACACGGCACTTGCCCGCGATAGTGCGTCGGGTATGACGTTATCCGCGCCGCGGCGATGTTTCACATCAAAATTAAAAGAAGACAGGCGCACTCCCCATCTCGCTAAGCGACCCGTAGGGTTACTTAAATTTAAAAACCATTTTAAGGCTGAGTGATCTGTGTAGACAGTGAATTTCAAACCGTTATCAAAGTAACATCGCCAATGTTCTACCGCGACTAAAACAGCTAGCGCCTCCCGTTCCGTAATACTATAATTACGTTCCTGTGTAGACAAGGATTTGCTCATATAAGCTATAGGATACTCCACACCGTCAGTAGTTTGTGTGAGTAAAGCCCCTACGCCATAGTCGCTAGCATCCGTGTGCACTTCGAACGGTTTGTTATAGTCAGTAGTAGTAGTAGTAGTAACAGGTGTTTGAGTTTAATAAATGAGTTGTTAGCTTCCTCCGACCACACAAAAGGAGCAGCCTTTTTACTGGTAGAAGTAAGTTTATTTAGAGGCCCTGCAATTGAACTAAAATTAGGTATAAATCTACGGTACCAAGACGCGGTACCCAAAAACCGTTTTACCTCCTTTTTATTTGTAGGTACAGGATAGTTCATTATTGCTTCCACCTTACTAGGATCTACGTGAAGTCCTTTAGAATTGACTACGTAACCCAAGTATTTTAATTCGTTTCTAAAGAAATGTGACTTTTCTAAATTAATAGTTAAGTTAGCTGATTTTAGTTTCGCGTATACTTTAGATAACAGCTGAATGTGATGATCAAAATGTTTTCCTATAATACAAATATCGTCTAAGAATACGAACACCGCGTTTTCAAACTCTGGACTTTTTGTAAATAATTGATCGACCAATCTTTGTTGCGTAGCCGGCGCATTAGTTAAGCCGAACGGCATAGTAACAAATCGGAATGTTCCGCGGGTAGGTACGTAGAACGCGGTCTTGTCCCTATCACTACTCCGAATAGGCGTCTGCCAAAAAGATTTAGATAGATCAATACTACTTAGAAATCTAGCATTTTTTAGGTTAGCTAGGATTTCGGAAACATACGGTAGTTTGTACGCATCCTTACGTGTTACCGAGTTTAGTTTTCGGCTGCCTAAACAAAACCTTAATTTACCATCTTTCTTAGGCGTTAATAGGATAGGCGAAGACCATGGGCTTTCACACGGTTCTACGACTCCGAGTTTAAGCATCTCGTCTAGTTCCTCAATAATAACACGCAATTTTTCTGGCGGCAGACGATAGTATCGCTGACGTATTGGCGGTGAGTCACCTGTATCAATACGATGCTCGACTAAATGGGTACGTCCAAGGCCTTTCTTCTCGGAAGATATACATTCGAATTGCTTAATCATCTTATCCGCTAAACGTTTTTGGTAGTCATTAAGCTCATTGTAGGATTGTAAGGCAGCATTAGGTTTATTAGGTAAGGAATGACTACAAGGGTCATTATTAGCTAAAGAGACAGAGTAAATATAATTTGGTAACAATTTAAATGTTTTCCAGAAGTCAATACCTAAAATTAACGAACTAGTGACTTCTGGAATTACGTACGCTTTTAAGTTATAAGTTTTATTTTCAAAAGTGGTGGGTAGGTTGATATAGCCGATCGGTGACAAACGATGACCACCCGCCGATCGAAAAAATATAGTAGGGTTGTCGCACTTATTCAAAGGGAGATTAGTTTGAGAAAAAATTTTTATATGAGAATTATTGCCCAAAATAGTCACGGCAGAACCTGAGTCAAGTAAACCAGTAAGGGGTAGGTTCTTAATGGTTACATTAACATAGGGTCGAAAATCAGTATTAGGTTTTTGATCACGGATCGCAGCCACAGAATAACTGGAAAAATACACTTTTAGAATGTTCAGCCAATTTTTCCAGTCTTCTTTGTCAAAATATTTAGGTTTAGAGGATGTACAAACGGTAGGGTTTGTCATCTTATTTGACGAACTACGATCCGAGTAAATTAGTTTTTAAAAAAAAAATATTTTTACAGTTAGGACAATTTACGAACGTGACATCCCTAAGGCCACACTTAAAACATATCGGATAACGTTCTCGCTTGCACGTCCCTAGTGAGTGATCAGTTGAACGGCATCGCGGACAAAATACACACCTCTTATTAGTTATTTTTGTAGGAACAGCTGATTTAGATATCATGTTGACATCATAGTGTTGCGGGTTAGGCACAGGTGTATCGTTCGGTTCGACATTTATAGATGCGACAGAAGCGTAGTTTTTTAGTTTAGACGGTTTATAGTACTGTGAATTATTATAGTGACCGTGCGTGTCCTTTTTATTTATGTAAGCTAAATCAGGTGCTACTGTGTTAGACGTAGGGTAACTAGGTTTGTGAAATTGTGCACTTAAACACTGGAAACCTCTCATAGTTTAGACATAGTGTTTTTAGAGTGTCTATAGTGTCTATAGCCGTAGTACATGAAGCTAGTACTGTAGAATAACACGGTCTAATATTGTGAAGCAATATATTTAATTTTTCATGTTCGGTTAGTACCGTGTTCGGTGACAATCGCGCAAAAAGTTGGAACATAATTGATAAGTAGATGATAATACCCTCAGTTTGCCCTTGAGTACGATTACGAATCTCGGCTAAAAGTTTATAATCATAGTCGTACGGTGTAAAATCAGCTGTGAGTTTACTAGCTAGTTCGTCCCATGTAGAAATGGAATTTTTAACACCGCGAAACCAGTGTAACGCATTACCAGTAAAAATTTCGGACGCGTAATCGAATAATCTATTGGCAGGTAGATTTCTAACGGTCCTAAATTCCATCACGCGTTGTAGAAATTCGCGAACGCAGCCTGTTCCGTCGAATTTGAGTTTCGATAGTTCGCCAACCCTCAAATGCTCACAGTGGACAGTTACCGGAGTCGACGCTGCCTGTGCAGGGGTTGAATCCGTGCAAGTCATCGTGGCTCCGACTTCCGCCGACGGAACATTCGAGTGTTCTATCTTAGATAGCTCTGCCGACAGCATCCGAAAGCGTTCAGTCAGGTCGGATATTTTCTTGCCGTATTTAGGTTCGGATTTGTCTAATCTGCCCAATCTGTGGTAGACCTGGTTGTGCAAAGCCGTAGTTCGCTTAGCCAAGTTGTGGTCGTATAGCTCCTTAAGGGAAGAGATTCGCGAACCTAAATCGGTAACTGTCAGGCTAGCTCCCTTGAAGTCGTCTGCTATGTCTAGGCCTGACTCTAGGATTTCGTCATTCGGAATCAGCTCGAGTAGTTTAGGTAGCTGCTTCCGTAAACCTAAAACAGAGGTAGCCGGCTCCTCTCCGCAAATAGCGACCTCGTAGGCCAATTCATTTTTATTAAGTAGAAAGTACTTGATAGGGTTAGTGCTCATGATGATATAAAATAAGTATGATAGAAAAGAACGTAAGTATATTACAGCCCTCCGTGTGCAATAGTTCTGCTTTACAAAGAAACTACGACGATTCGGTGTAAAAATGTAGACAATAGATAGTGACTTGCAAAAATAAAAAACGGTTATTTCAAATTGCGAACAGTTACGTAGGGAATCGGTAGTTGAAATTTGAATTAGACAATAGTAAGATAACACATAATAGGTATACAAGAATAGAAATTAAAGATAGACAGCAAAACACAGATATACACAAGTTTAATAGTACGTACCGGTTCGCTGATGTCTGCACCTCCTCGTTTACAAAGACTGACCACCTAAACAAGAACAACTGCAGTAATTGGAAGTGAGACAAATAGACTTGGGTGCCACTGAGACGGGGGATCTCAGGTAGGATGTCGGGGTTCGAGAGAAACACTGCTAGGCTGAACAGGTTCTTTATTATGTCTCACTACCGCTTACATACAGTATGACCGAACTAGGTAAG
Source organism: Euclidia mi (assembly GCA_944739405.2). Lineage (NCBI taxonomy): Eukaryota > Metazoa > Arthropoda > Insecta > Lepidoptera > Erebidae > Euclidia > Euclidia mi. The sequence continues at coordinate 7,112,389 of OX123183.2, read as the reverse complement.
CACTGGCCTGAGCTGGCTGGAGTGTAGACTCCTGCTGCTCTCCGACGCTCACAGGGTAGCTGCTCGTAGGGTCGCCGATGAGCTGGCCAAGGTGCGCTGCGCAGGCAGCTCTGTGGTCGATGTTCAGGCTGAGCGGGTCTCAGGCGGTGCAGCCGATGTGGGTCGAGCGGTCAGGCTCAGGCGTCCGTGGCCTGGCTGTAGGAGCTCGTAGGCAGGAACGGAGGCTTGGGTGGCAGCTGGCTAGTAGTGGCACGGCGCCAGCAGCTCGTGGCTTGTAGCCCGTAGGAAGAACGTAGCCCGTAGGAAGAACGTCAGGTGCAGTGAGCTCGTAGGGTGAACCCCAGCGGGACAGTAGATAGGAAGTAGAATGTAGAATAATCGCGAGGTGTAGCGGCAGCGTTCCGATGTCTAGGGAAAGTGACCATTCTACGACGCGCACCCATCTTATATAGGCATAAATCTATGACTCACAACTGCCTTTGGCTGTTGCAGTCATAGGTTTATGCAGTTTTGATGACACGCGCCATGCTCGTTCGATGCGTGGTCAGCAATCGTGGGGTTGACGCATGTCGCCCGATTGCTTAACTCCTCCCTCCCTTAGTTGGAAGCGCGTCCCGCAGCTTCCCGTAGCGTCCTCGCTACGACTAACATCTGGCGTGTTCTTCAGTTGCCTCCATTTCCAGATTTTCCAGGCGATGATTCCCACCAGGATGAGGTACAAGCCAATTGTTGTCCAACTTGGAGTAGCCATCAAAAGTTGCCAATCTATATTGTTGTCATCTTGGATATCATCTGCACGGTCCATCAACTCATGAATGCTGTCTAATGCGATGTCTTCGAGCTGCAGTTTATAATGAATGTTGTCTTCCGGGGCGGCTCTTGTGCTTGGTAGCGGGATGACTTCGTCTATTGTGACGGTGTTGGTGTTTGTCTTCAGGGTTTTGTTCAAGATCTCCAACACACAGTCGCTGGTTATACTGGCTATGTGGATACCAGATATTCTTTTGTACTCTGTTCTCAATCCGCAGCGGCTTCTTAGGATTTGTTGTTGGTTGAGTATTATAAGCCATTTGTTGTCTTGAAGCTTCTGAATCTTGCCCTGTTTGAGGTTCATTCGTGCTCGTGTACAGTTAGCTGCCTGGTGTTTGATGAGTGATATTATGCAGTCTTCAGATGAATCCATGGGTAGAGTGTTGAGGGATTCACAGAGGTGTGTTTCTTGCGTGAGGGCTTTGCAGTTTCCTTCGAGGTACGAGTACTCCTCGCTTCCCAGTGCTAGGTATTTGGACTTGGGGATTATAGTTAGGTTTTGAGTATCGGGAATGGAGTATATATGAGGGAGGTCGAATGGGTTCGGGTCAACAGAAGGTATTTCTAGGATAAATGTTAAAGTGTGTTCTGTACTGTAAGCTTTAACGTTGATTGACTTTTCTAGACTGTGTATATTTCTAATACTTATTTTATCTACGGGTCTAAATTGATTGACTTTTTGAATTTCTAATAACTCATTTAATAAACTGTGCGGGGCTATTATACTAGGATGCATCACACCCAGTTGAGCGAATGTCATTGCGTCTTCTAAAACTACGAGCTTATCTAAAAGAATCTGTAAACTAAAATCTATTTGAATATATAAATCTAAGAAATGCATGCGATTTACAGTTAAGTTATATCTAGTAGTAGTATTCTTCAATAGGTCAGTTAACTTGTTTTGGTTGTCACTTAGAATGTTTATCTGTTTACTAAATTCATCTATTGTGTTTCTTGCTAAAAATAGGGTTTGTTTTTCAGAATTTTGAACTTTACTAACTGAATTGCGTATGAAAGATATTTCCTTTTCTAGTCTAATAGCGTCTTCGTAGTCAAGATTGCCAGTTATAGCCTTAATAACAGATCCTAACCCATTAATTATACCACGTCTAACTCTAATACGAGGGACAATAAACAAAATTTTCTTACCTATTAAGTTTACACTTAGTTCTATCTGATCCTTATAAGTCCTATATGTATCCTCAGTACCTAAGATACTGGCTTCCGCTGTTTTTGTATTAGCATACAAGGCTAACAGTTTTATAGAAACTTCGTGTAAATGGGAAACATTATAGACACAAGCCAAGCTAAAAGTATCGACCTGTTTAAGAACTTGTCCTTGTTTCAGCAAAAGTATTCCGTTTTCATTGTTGACTGGAGTTAGGGTCAAGTTGGCGGTTGCGTAGAGCACGCAGGCTCCTGCGATGAGGATCCTGGAACAAGGTGAGGTCGTCGTAGAAGTTTGTAATGTACTCTAATTGACTTAGAGTTTGGATGGCTGCCTATAATCTCTGCTACGTTGTTAGGGTGAAGATGTATAATTTTGTACGGACCTTTGAAGACTGGCTTTGTCTTGTCGTTCCGAGCTGTTTTGGCCACCTGTTTGTAAACTGTCTCACCTACCTTAAATGTTATTTCTTCGGCTGCCTTATTTCGTTTTTCTATAACTTGTTCCTTATTCTTCGACATGTGTGCTGCCAAACACTCCTGCACAGCTTCGGCGTTCATGCGGTGCTTAAGAACATAGTCCTGATAAAATTCCTTAGGGTAAAATAACTCTAAAGGGTTTCTCGAAGCTGTATGGCCGAATAAGAGTTCTCGGGGTGTGTAGCCTGTTGTAGAGTGTATGGAGTTATTATAGGCAATGATAGCGTATTTCATAATTAACTGGATAGGGTCTTCTTTATTTGTCATTCTCTGTATTCGCACTATCTCGCCTATGGTTGAGTGAAAGCGTTCTATGGGAGAGTTGGAATTCGGATTATAGGGTGTTGTAAAATGGATGTTGATGTCATGTGAAGCGCAAATGTCTTTTATAACGTCGTTATCGAACTTACTGTCGGAGTCAGTTGTTATTTTTAAGGGTAGACCTATAACTGAGAACACTTGTAATAGTGCCTCGGCTATGTGTATACTGCTTGATGCGTTTAAAGGAATGGCCTGAGCAAATTTTGAAAAGTTGTCGATAATAGTTAGAAATGTAGATCCGCCTGTAGAATAGAGATCCATAAATAAGTGTTCAAGAGGCTTAGTAGGGGTTGGTGTTAGGGATAGCGAGGGTTTGAGTGGATTCCTCTCGTATTTTGTCTTTAAGCAGATGTCACACTGGTTTATGTATCTTTGGACTGAGAGAAGCATGTTAGGCCAATGGTAGTTCCTATGCAGTTGCTTGTAAGTCTCTTGGATACCACGGTGCATTGTTTTGCCTTCGTGATATTTCTTGATTAATTCCTGTTGTTCTGTTTTGTTTTCTACTAGGGTAACGCGAGTACTGCATCTTACGAGTTTTGGACCTCTGTCATTAAAGATAGTGGTATACACTCTAGAGAAAGCTAAATATAAATGTTCGTCATAAAAGTAGCAGTGAAATATTCGGTCCGCTATGGTGTGTTCTTTCAAGAATTTGATAATCTCAGCCTCCGTATTGTTAACAGGGATAAAGACATCTTTGATAGTGGTTCGAGAACTAGTCGATCTATTTTCTACTCTGTAAGTGGAACCTGGTGTCGATCTAATATGGAATTGTTTAAGTTGTCGGTCTATAGCGTCTGATAGAATTGGTATGCCTTTATTGTCGTTGTCTGGTTGTGTGTGGTTTGTTGAGATAAGTTGGTCAGGGTTAGTGGTCGCTTGACTAATTTGGTCTGTGTCAATTTTATCAGTGTGTGACTGTAAGTCGCTATCGATCTCCATGTCTTGTTGATTGTGGTCTGTATTGTTTCTATTGTCATTATTATTATTCGTCGGGGCCCTATCTTCCGCTTCTGCTTGTCTACGTGCGTTGTCAAAAATTCTATTTATAATTTCGTCATCGTCATTATCATCTAAGTTAACCGCTAGAGAGTCTATACTGTTATGGAAAATTTTAACCCTGGATAGCGCATCCGCATTAGTATTTTGTTTACCCTTTTTGTATACTACTTTGTAGTCATACTCTGCTAATTTCAATCGCCATCGAGTTAATTTGGAATTTGGATCCTTCAAAGACATTAACCACATGAGTGGTCTATGGTCTGTATATATAATAAATTTTCGACCATATAAATAAGGCCTAAAATATTTAATAGCCCATACTATGGCTAATAACTCCTTCTCTATGGTGGAGTAACGCGACTCGGTATCAGATAACGTCCTCGAAGCGTAGGCAACCGGTTTGTCTGAGCCTACATTCCCTTGTGATAAAACTGCGCCTTATGCAACGTCTGAAGCGTCAGTTGTTAAAATAAATGTTTGATCAAAGTCCGGATATTGCAAAATCGGAGAGTTTGTTAAAATTTGTTTACATTTATTTACTGCTTCAAGAAATTCGTTTGTATGAACAACCTTAGCATTCTTCTTAAGACAAGATGTTAAAGGTTTAGTTAATTGTGCGAAGTCTTTAATAAATTTGCGGTAGTAGCCTACCAAACCTAAAAATGATTTTATGTCCTTTTGACTACGCGGTAAAGGGAAATTTAAAACGGCTTTAATTTTGTCCTTATTAGGTTTAAGGCCTTGATCAGTTAGTTCATGACCTAGGAAGTTAACCTGCTTCTGAAGAAATTCGGATTTATCCAATTGAATTTTGAGATTATGTATTTTAAATCTGTCAAAGACCCTTTTAAGTTTCTCTAGGTGATCTTGTAGTGACGTAGACACTATGATGACGTCATCTAAATATGTAAATACATTGTCTAAGCCTCTTAGGATATGATCCATTAGTCGTTGAAAAGTACTCGGTGCGTTTTTAAGTCCAAACGGCATTCTTAAAAACTCATAATGTCCTCTTTCTGTGGTGAATGCAGTTTTCTCGATATCGTTAGGGTGCATCTCTAGTTGATGGTAGCCACTAGCGAGATCAAGGGTGGTAAAATATTGCGCGCGTCCAAGTCTGTCCAATATGTCGTGAATGTTAGGGAGTGGGTACTTGTCTTCTATTATACGATCATTAAGTCGTCTATAGTCAATCACAAGTCGCCATTTAACTTTACCTGATGCATCTGGTTTTTTAGGGACTATATGAACGGGGCATGACCACGGGGAAATGCTTTCTCTAATAATGCCTTGTTTTAAAAGATTGTCAACTTGATTCTGTATTTCTTTGCGTTGTTGAGGGGCTTGTCTGTAGCTTCTAACGAAAATTGGTGTGTCGTCTGTCAGTCTGAGTTCATGCTTTACTGTATGAGTGAAGGATAATGTAATATTGTCAGAGTGAAAGATATCTCTATAATTAAAACACAACTTTGTAATTTCACGCTTTTCTTCCTCGTTCATATGGTCTGTTCGTATTTTATTAAGATTTTTACGAAGCTCGTTATCTATCTCAGTACTGTCTTGTATGTCTAATTTATTTAGTTTAGAAGTCTGAATGTCTAATCGTAGGTCTTGGGGTAGTGGTTCAAGTAAAACAGGTCTATTATTCATTACTATTTTCTTCTCATCTGTAGAGTTAATTACCGATGTTTTAAACGATCCATTTTTAACTGTAACTATGGCCGCAAGTGACTTAAGTCCCTGTGTCCAGCAAAAGTCATTGCATATGTACTGTCCGTCCGTATAATTAGTCTTTACTACAATAAGCTTTTCGCATCTTGGTTCAATTCTAATTTTTTTTACCGGATAATCTAAGTAAATTGGTATCTGAAAATTGGAAGAATTTAATACTCTATTTTCTAAATCTATACTGCATCCTAATTCTTGTAACAAGTCCATACCTATAAGTCCTTTGTACTTTGGGTCAAAATCAAATATAAGAAACTTGTGAAATTTGTCCGTATCAAATGGTGGGGGTAAGGGTAAAACTGCTACGTGTTGATGTTTGGTAATACCATGCGCGGTACGAACTTGGAAGGGCTCGTATTCGACACATTGTTCAAACATGGTGTTCTGTATAACGCTAGGTGATATTAAAGAGTTAGTAGCGCCGGTATCCAATAGAAACTTACCATTAAATTCAGGTAACTCAATGTACGGCAGACGGTCCTTACCTTGACTATTTAGTTGTACTGTGCTTATCAGCTGTGTTCTTCCTGTTCCCCCTCCTCGCAAAAATCCTGAGGGTATGATTCATCAACAGATAAATCCTGGAACGTCTCACAGAGATCGGCATACTGTGGGTTATAGTACTCACTTTGATCGTAGCAGGGGTCGTAGTTCTCCTGATACTGTTCCTGTTCGTTGGATGTATAGAAAAGTTCTCCAAATTGCGGCTTTTGCGGCTTGTTAACAGATCTCATTGTAACGTCTGATACCTTTTGTGGTGGGTTCACTTGCTGGTGTGGCACGTTCGGCTGTTGTCTAAAGTTCGACGAGTTCCTAAAGGTGCCGGACCCGCTTGGTCTAACATTACCTTGTGTTTTATTCTTCCATGGGAGCGTGGATTGTGCCCATTGCTGTTTCTGTTCAGGGGCCCAGTTGCTACGTTGTTGCGGCTGAGAGTTCGGGTGTACAAACCTTTGTTGAGGTGGTGCGGCATTGAACCCAAATGGTTGGGGTGTAGACAAACTAAATTTTGGTGTATCTTTTGGTTTGGCTTGCATAAAAGGTGTATTAAAATTATTGCTAAATTTATGGTGTGCTAGGCGTGCTTCCTCCTACCTAGCGTTAGTTATGGCTATTTCTAGCGTCTCTGGATTCGAGATACGTACGCCTACTGATATATGGAACTCTAAATTGTTAACATATTGGTCTATAACCATCTTTTCGTAATACGACTTGTCATTATGCTTACCCACTGACTGTAGTGTGTCTAAAATATCCCTAAGACGTTTACCAAACGCTTCGGAATCTTCGTTTTTATTACGGCGAATACGAGTGAGTTCCTGCATCACTTGTATTTCATTGCGCGGTTCGCCTAATCTACGTATCAACGCGGTCTTAATGGCCTGCCACGAGTCTAGGGACTCCTCATAAGCTATAGCGTCGATCGCGGTGCCGCTCAACCTGCTTTTAATTAAACAAATAAGTGCTGGATTCGCTCTAGCTGTTGGTTCCAATAATAACATAATATTTTCCACCTCCCTAATGAAAAAGTTCAATGTTTTCGGGTTACCATCATATTTGGGCATGAGGTCCCTAATAAACTTTAAGTTAGTCATATCTGTGCTACACATTGCCATTGTTATGAATAAAAAAAAATTATGCTACAAATTAATTACTAAAATGTGCTACCTACAACACTGCCTACCGTATTGTATAAATACAGGCGTAATGATATTCAATTACAATAATTAATACCTAATTTTAATCGTTCGCTCAGCGTATTTGCTTACCGCGCGAATCTATTGTTATTAAGTACAGCCTAAGTGCACGAAATAAAACAAAATAAGTCTATCGCGATTATAGCATACAGACAAAACACATGGAATAGCAAGTATAAATGCAAGTAATATACGACAGGAAATATTGCACAGGATACTGGGTAAACGATTCGTACTTACCCCAGGAACCTCTGCATTTCTTGCCGGGCCTTGTAGAACAGCAGGACTCCCAATGTTCCGGAACTCCCGCAGGCTGCCACCGACGTAGGTTCTTCTTATAGGGGATCGCGAAGATGACGATAGATACCGTCCACTCTATTCGGAGAGTTTTATTCGATATGCGAGTGTCGCGATCCTACCGACTGCGCCAGTTAAATATCGGTGGACGAGATTACTATTAAAAAATAGATTTATTATTTTAAAATACAAGTTTATTCTTAGAAAGGTTCTACAAGACTGATTAAATTAACATTATAATTAAATATGAAACTTATAGCTAAATATGCAGTTTTGATGACACGCGCCATGCTCGTTCGATGCGTGGTCAGCAATCGTGGGGTTGACGCATGTCGCCCGATTGCTTAACTACGGTCACTATAATAATTCACAGTACTATAAACCGTCTAAACTAAAAAACTACGCTTCTGTCGCATCTATAAATGTCGAACCGAACGATACACCTGTGCCTAACCTACAACACTATAATGTCAACATGATATCTAAATCAGCTGTTCCTACAAAAATAACTAATAAAAGGTGTGTGTTTTGCCTGCGATGTCGTTCAACTGATCACTCACTAGGGACGTGCAAGCGAGAACGTTATCCGATATGTTTTCAGTGTGGCCTTAGGGATGTCACGTTCGTAAATTGTCCTAACTGTAAAAATAAATCTTTTTCAAAAAACTAATTTGCTCGGATCGTAATTCGTCAAATAAGATGACAAACCCTACCGTTTGTACATCTTCTAAACCTAAATATTTTGACAAAGAAGACTGGAAAAATTGGCTGAACACTCTAAAAGTGTATTTTTCCAGTTATTCTGTGGCTGCGATCCGTGATCAAAAACCTAATACTGATTTTCGACCCTATGTTAATGTAACCATTAAGAATCTACCCCTTACTGGGTTACTTGACTCAGGTTCTGCCGTGACTATATTGGGCAATAATTAATAATTCTCATATAAAAATTATTTCTCAAACTAATCTCCCTTTGAATAAGTGTGACAACCCTACTATATTTTTTCGATCGGCTATATCAACCTACCCACCACTTTTGAAAATAAAACTTATAACTTAAAAGCGTACGTAATTCCAGAAGTCACTAGTTCGTTAATTTTAGGTATTGACTTCTGGAAAACATTTAAATTGTTACCAAATTATATTTACTCTGTCTCTTTAGCTAATAATGACCCTTGTAGTCATTCCTTACCTAATAAACCTAATGCTGCCTTACAATCCTACAATGAGCTTAATGACTACCAAAAACGTTTAGCGGATAAGATGATTAAGCAATTCGAATGTATATCTTCCGAGAAGAAAGGCCTTGGACGTACCCATTTAGTCGAGCATCGTATTGATACAGGTGACTCACCGCCAATACGTCAGCGATACTATCGTCTGCCGCCAGAAAAATTGCGTGTTATTATTGAGGAACTAGACGAGATGCTTAAACTCGGAGTCGTAGAACCGTGTGAAAGCCCATGGTCTTCGCCTATCCTATTAACGCCTAAGAAAGATGGTAAATTAAGGTTTTGTTTAGGCAGCCGAAAACTAAACTCGGTAACACGTAAGGATGCGTACAAACTACCGTATGTTTCCGAAATCCTAGCTAACCTAAAAAATGCTAGATTTCTAAGTAGTATTGATCTATCTAAATCTTTTTGGCAGACGCCTATTCGGAGTAGTGATAGGGACAAGACCGCGTTCTACGTACCTACCCGCGGAACATTCCGATTTGTTACTATGCCGTTCGGCTTAACTAATGCGCCGGCTACGCAACAAAGATTGGTCGATCAATTATTTACAAAAAGTCCAGAGTTTGAAAACGCGGTGTTCGTATTCTTAGACGATATTTGTATTATAGGAAAACATTTTGATCATCACATTCAGCTGTTATCTAAAGTATACGCGAAACTAAAATCAGCTAACTTAACTTTTAATTTAGAAAAGTCACATTTCTTTAGAAACGAATTAAAATACTTGGGTTACGTAGTCAATTCTAAAGGACTTCACGTAGATCCTAGTAAGGTGGAAGCAATAATGAACTATCCTGTACCTACAAATAAAAAGGAGGTAAAACGGTTTTTGGGTACCGCGTCTTGGTACCGTAGATTTATACCTAATTTTAGTTCAATTGCAGGGCCTCTAAATAAACTTACTTCTACCAGTAAAAAGGCTGCTCCTTTTGTGTGGTCGGAGGAAGCTAACAACTCATTTATTAAACTCAAACACCTGTTACTACTACTACTACTACTGACTATAACAAACCGTTCGAAGTGCACACGGATGCTAGCGACTATGGCGTAGGGGCTTTACTCACACAAACTACTGACGGTGTGGAGTATCCTATAGCTTATATGAGCAAATCCTTGTCTACACAGGAACGTAATTATAGTATTACGGAACGGGAGGCGCTAGCTGTTTTAGTCGCGGTAGAACATTGGCGATGTTACTTTGATAACGGTTTGAAATTCACTGTCTACACAGATCACTCAGCCTTAAAATGGTTTTTAAATTTAAGTAACCCTACGGGTCGCTTAGCGAGATGGGGGGTGCGCCTGTCTTCTTTTAATTTTGATGTGAAACATCGCCGCGGCGCGGATAACGTCATACCCGACGCACTATCGCGGGCAAGTGCCGTGTCGGCTATTGATACTAACACTGATAATGATACTACCGTAACCTCGGATCAGTGGTACAGTACTATCTACAATGGCTGTAAAAACTCACCTACATCTTTTCCTAACTATTCCATCAAAAATGATAAGTTATATCGATATATGGTATCGAAATGTGCACTGCGGAAAGAATTCGAATGGAAAGAGGTTCTACCTACCTCGGATAGATCTACAGCTGTTAAAGAAAACCATTCGGAACTCGCTGCGGGTCATTTAGGTATTTTTAAAACGTATAAACGTTTAGCACAGCGTTATTATTGGCCCGGTATGCACGCCGACGTTGTTAAATTTATATCTTCGTGTGATACTTGTGTCGCACATAAACACCAAAACCACGCTACTTTAGGTGTTATGGGACGACCAAAGGTGTGCTCTCGTCCCTTCCAAACAATTAGTATCGACCTTGTTGGACCCCTTCCCTCAACTAGAAAACAAAATAGCTATATTTTTGTTGTAACTTGTTGCTTCAGTAAATATTGTCTTCTCTTTCCCATCAAGCGGGCTACCGCCGAGATTATAACTAACATTCTCGAGGAAAAAGTTTTCTTAATACATGGCATACCTTCAACCGTTATTCTAGACAATGGTAAACAATTTGTAAGTGCAACTCTAAAGTCTATGATTAGAAAATATAAAATACCTAACTTGCACTTTACACCGAAATACTCTCCGCACGTAAATTCTGTTGAGAGATACAACAAAACCATCGTGACTACTATATCTTCGTTTATCGAAAACGACCATAGAATATGGGATACTTTAATTCCCAAAATTCAATTCGCGCTAAATACTGCGGTTAATGAGGTAACTGGTTATACTCCGAGTTTTTTAGTTTACGGCAGAGAACTAGTAACTTGCGGTTCACACTAAATTGATGCCGAGTCAGATGATGTTATTTATATACCTAGGGATTTTTATGCTGAAAATATAGGCTGTCTTTCAAGTATTTTCGATAAGGTCCAGTCTCTTTTAATCCAAGCTCACGCTAGAAACTCACACACATACAACTTACGTCGTAAACCGGCTGAGTTTAACATAGGTGATACCGTATGGAAAAGAACCTTCTATCTAAGCGATAAGGACAAATCATTTAGCAAAAAACTGGCTCCTAAGTATACCAAGTGTACTATTATTGCTAAAAAGTCACCACTAGTATACGAATTAGCGGATTCGTCGGGTAAATCTATTGGCAGTTGGCACATTAAAGATTTAAAACTAATTAACTACACGGATTCCTAACCTAACTAGATTCTTTCATTGTACCTACCTGCAGTTTGAGTTTCATAGTCACTATCTACTTAGCACTGTCAACAGAAGTTCGGAGGACTTAGTTAGACGGATTTTTCTTGTCTAGACACGAAAAATCCTGCTGTACAGAGCGGGGTATTGTAACGTAATACTACACGTATTGCGTTATAATATCTCGCAGGCGCTTAATGCCAGCTTAGCCAGACATCGTTCGCAATATTACCAAATATGGTCATATTCACTAGCCAAAGGCAGTTGTGAGTCATAGGTTTATGCCTATATAAGATGGGTGCGCGTTGTAGAATGGTCACTTTCCCTAGACATCGGAACGCTGCCGCTACACCTCGCGATTATTCTACATTCTACTTCCTATCTACTGTCCCGCTGGGGTTCTTCCTACGGGCTCACTGCACCTGACGTTCTTCCTACGGGCTACGTTCTTCCTACGGGCTACAAGCCACGAGCTGCTGGCGCCGTGCCGCTACTAGCCAGCTGCCACCCAAGCCTCCGTTCCTGCCTACGAGCTCCTACAGCCAGGCCACGGACGCCTGAGCCTGACCGCTCGACCCACATCGGCTGCACCGCCTGAGACCCGCTCAGCCTGAACATCGACCACAGAGCTGCCTGCGCAGCGCACCTTGGCCAGCTCATCGGCGACCCTTCGAGCAGCTACCCTGCGAGCGTCGGAGAGCAGCAGGAGTCTACAATCCAGCCAGCTCAGGCCAGTGCTTACCTAGTTCGGTCATACTGTATGTAAGCGGTAGTGAGACATAATAAAGAACCTGTTCAGCTTAGCAGTGTTTCTCTCGAACCCCGACATCCTACCTGAGATCCTCCGTCTCACTAGTTACAGTACTGAGAGTCAGACTAGTAGCCCTATTCGCAGCACTGAGACGATATCTTGTATAGATACAAGTATTGACGACGGCGACAGCTTCACGACAGTGATCGGACGAAAAACAAAAAATGGGAACATCAGAAAGACAAATAAGAATAGACATGGTAAAGCAGTATTGACTTCGGATAAAATATAGACAGCTCCAAAATTGTTCTACATTTACGCATCTCGATTTGACACAGAAACTACGGAACAGAACATTACAGATTTTATAAAGGAAAGCGGACATACGGTCGAAAAAGTTGAGAAGCTTAAACCGTTCAAGGAAACTTCATTTTCTTCGATAAGATAACGATTCGACAAGTACTTGAACATCATCTGTTGTGTGAGGACTTCTGGCCATACGGCGTTGAATATAGACGATGTATAATCTATTCACACTCTTTTGTGTCATTTTAGTTTAAAATATGATACATAGTACATAGAGAATGCTGTCTCAAAGTGACGTTACGTTAATACCTAGTTGAATAAATAGATGGAGTGTATCGTATGACGTCACGTTCTGACTGGCGCTATTAAGATTCTCCGACGGCCTATATAAGCTGTAATTTTATTTATGTATAACAATGAGAGAAGTAATTCCGTCTTAAGCAAACATGACTGCTATAAATATAAACGTGGTACCATACCCTATTATTTCATGATGCAAGACAATGCAAAGCCTAAAGATTGTAATTCGTCTAATACGCCTATACCAAAAAAGGGTACTATTCCCTTCTATTTTGATGTTATAGAGCAAAAAGAGACAACAAAATGTTTTCGTTAAAAATAATATATCTGATCTTACTATTTACCATCAGAATGTATGTGGAATAGGTAAAAAACTTGACGACTTAGAAATATATATAAGTGAATTGTCAAAGGATATTAATTTTATATGCATAAGTGAACATTTCTTAAATCAACACTCAGTCAAACAGCTGCATCTCCCGAACTATAAACTTGGATGCTATAATATTAGGTTAAAAAAGAAAAGAGGAGGAACATTGATTTTTACAAAAGACCATAGAGACATAGAAGAACTGGACGTCTGTAAACAGCTATACAAAATAGATAGCTTTGAAGTATGTGGTATAAGAGATAAAGAGACTAATTTGAACGTTATTTGTTGCTACAGAACTCCAGATAACAGTAATTATGATATTTTTATGGCTAGATTTGAGAAATTACTACAGCACTTTTTCGGCAAACATTGTGTAATTTGTGGTGATTTTAATATAAATATGTTAAAAAATGATAATAAGAAAAAAGGGTTCTCTTCTTTGCTGACATCTTATAATTTTAAACCTCTAGTAGACTGTCCTACGTTTAGACGAAACAGTACTGAGTCCTGCCTCGATAATATCTTGACTAATATACATTACAGCTGTTTGAGTGATATACAGGTTGATCACAATGGGTTGTCAGATGGACACGCGGGTCTTTTCTGTACTATGCATCTAGAAAAAGTGAATGTTAAACAAAACAAAGCACAGTTTATCCATATTCACAAAACCATCTACAATGATAGAAATAAGGCTTTATTTAGAGAGAACTTACTTAAACAAGATTGGAATACGGGCATAAACACGTTTATCAAGCAATTTAACCATCTGCATTCTATTTCATTCAAAACTAAAAAAATTAAAGTAAATTTAAATAGGGTAAGTCGATCTCAGTGGCTAACGAAGGGCATTAAAGTTTCCAGCAAATTTAAAAGATTTCTCAGTACCATTGACAAGCTAAGAAACATTTGTGATCAAACAATCCTCAACTATCGCAATAGGTACATGACTATATATAGGCAGGTAATCAGGTGTGCAAAGAGGCTAAACATAAGAAATCAGATCGAAAAATCATCAAATTCAAGCAAATTAATCTGGAAAGTAGTGAACCAACATCGCAACAATACTCAAAAAAGTATAACCCTCAATCCAATACTAAAAGTTGGGGGCACTGCTACAGATAATCCAGTAGAGATTGCAAACATTTTTTCTAACTTGTATCAAAACATTGTGCAACTAAATACTTGTGATTTGAGCCTAGCAAAATCTTATCTTGTCGAAAATGTTACTGGGATAGAAACTGAGATGAGCTTTGAGCAGGTCACGCCAAATGAGATTACTAATATGGTGAAAAAAATGGACAATAAAGTTTCTTTCGGGTTTGATAATATACCTCTTACTATTATCAAAGACAATATTGACAGTTTAGCTTATCCATTAACAATATTTTTTAATAACTGCATATCTTCAGGCGTTTTCCCCGAGCAGCTTAAAATTGCTAGGATATTACCTATACACAAAAAAGGAGAAAGAAGTAATCCTAGCAATTATCGGCCCATTTCTCTACTACCAGTTTTGTCAAAGCTACTCGAAAGAATTATGAAGGATCGCCTTGTAAGGCACTTAAACAAAAACAACATCCTAAACACCACACAATTTGGCTATCAGAAATCGGTGAGTACGGCTGAGGCAATCGACTCTTTAATTGAGCACGTACTGACAAACTTAAATAACAAACGTATGGTGGCAGGGCTTTTCCTAGACCTAAGTTCTGCCTTCGATACTGTAGATCACAATATATTACTAACAAAGATGGAACATTACGGAATCAGAAATACCAATTTGCAATTATTTAAGTCATATCTACAGAATAGAAAACAGTTCGTGGAGATCAAATCCATAGCAGAAGGTGAACAGCTTATTTCCAAATCGAACACAATGTCCATAACTCGTGGCGTACCACAAGGCTCGATTTTGGGACCGATTTTCTTTATAATATTTTTGAACGATTTATCAGCCTTCATGAAAAATCATGCTCCGGATGCAAAACTTGTCATTTTTGCAGATGACACCAATGCCATTGTAGCTGCAGAAAACTTGAAACAATTAGAAGAAAAAATCCAAAAAACATTTGAGCTATTTGAGAAATGGTTTGGTGTGAATAACTTAATATTAAACGCCAGTAAAACCAAGTGTATGCTATTTAAGTCAACAGTAAAAAAAACAGCTAAAATACAACTTTTGCCTCATTGCAATAAAATTGAAATTGTTGACAATATAAAATTTCTTGGAGTACAAATAGATGCATTATTAAACTGGAAACAAGAACTGTCATCTATTGTTAGTGCAGTGAGTTCGGCCTGTTACGCGATCAGGACCCTCAGAGACATTCTTACAATAGCTCAACTTCGAATGGTTTACTACGCCCTAGTCGAGTCCAAGCTGCGGTATAGTGTTCAGTTTTGGGGGAACAGTTACCACTATAACATCAATGCTGCTTTTGTAATACAGAAAAGAGCAATACGAACTATGGTACGAATAAAACAGATGGAATCTTGCAAGGACCACTTCATTAAATTAGAAATATTAACGGTACCTTGCCTTTACATCTTAGTAGTCCTAACTAATTTCATAAAACACCTATCTAAATATGAAACAGAATCGGATAGGCTGCAAAGACTTGATACTCGCAGAAAGGACCTACCGACCATAGTTCATCCAAGATTGAATATTGTGCAACATGGCACCAGAGTACAAGCCGTGTCTTTATTTAATAAGCTACCTTTAGATTTTAAAATTATCGTCAACCACAAAATATTTAATAGTAGGCTTAAAGCATATCTCCTAAAAAAATGTTACTATAGCGTAGAGGAGTACATAAAAGACAAAAAATAATGAGTCTTATGCATATAAAATAATAATAGCTGTGTAACTTTTGTATATTGTAATCTCTTTTTTTTATGTTTTGTGTATATTTTTAGTTATTAAAGTTTTGCCTGTATGTATTTTCGACACAAATGTAAGTTTGTTATGAAATAAATGTCTTATGTCTTATGTCTTATGTCTTTTATATTGGCATGTATTAAGCCCGCCGGCCGTCTTAGCGAGAGGACGTCGCTTCTTGCAGCGCTCGGGTCTCGCGCAGTTTAAATTCCGTGTGTATCACAACACGCTCACGCGGGGACGCCATTTATATTTTTGTGCATCTACCGATTTTAGAGGATTATCACACGGCTCACTACTGATTTCGGTCCTCGGTCTGCCACCAGCGGCAAGCCCCGGGGGCCGTTTCAGTGTGGGTTGTGTGCCGAGG
Organism: Euclidia mi; assembly: GCA_944739405.2. Classification (NCBI taxonomy): domain Eukaryota; kingdom Metazoa; phylum Arthropoda; class Insecta; order Lepidoptera; family Erebidae; genus Euclidia; species Euclidia mi. The sequence continues at coordinate 7,096,001 of OX123183.2, read as the reverse complement.
AGGTCGGCAGAGACCGCGCTAGACAGCCCTCACTTCCACCGCGCCGCGTGCACATCCGCGTCGCGTTCGACTGTCGCTTACCGTCCACGTGTCGCCTCCGCGTTGCGTGGCTGACCGCGACGTGCTAACTCGCCGCGGTCTCACCGCGCTGCGCTGCACGCAGACCGGCGTTCCAACCGCCGCGTTTCAACCGCCGCGTCTCGACCGCTGTGCTAACTTTTCGCCGCGGTAAGGATGTGGCGTTGAAGCATGCCGCCACCACAGCAGCAATACCCGCCTGCAAGAAAGGCAACCCGCCCGCCTCCGCCGAGACGGATTATGTGGCGTTCGCGTATCGCTCAGCTAGCCACCATCCAGGCGGGCGTTGAGCGCCTAATCAGCGACCAGCAGGTCAGCCGAGCGCCCCGCACGACCCCACCTCCCCTTAACATAACTTCCGGTCTTGGGGGTGAGGAGTACTTTGCCGGCAGTCCACTGCCCATAACGCCGACGACGCCGACGCCGAGGACGTCCCCAAGGTCGTCACCGGTACCACCCAGGCAGTCGACGCCATCGATGCCACCGATAGGCGTCACCCCAGCCACCGACCCCCCTCGACCCACGCAGCCCACCCGCGCCACGCACCCGTTTGTGTGGCCACAGGCGAGCACCAGCGCCGCGCCACCGACCGGTGCCTTGCAGCCGTCCGGCGCCTTGCCTTCATCCGGTGCCGCTCCGGCACTCACTGCCTCTATCAACGCTGCCCCACCGTGCATCTCGCCCGAACAACGCATCGCGGTCTTGCCTCCACACCTCGTCCCTCTGGCGACGTCAGCTGCCCTCCTGCAGATGGCGCAGCGCCGAGAAAAGAGGACGCAGAGTGCACCCAGTGCACCACCACCGAAGTATAGGCTAGATCAGCCACCCTGCGCGCCGCGATACACGGCGCCACCGGTGACCATCTCACCGGAGAGGTTTTCGTCACCCCCCCAGATGGCTGAGAAGAGGCAGGCGATTTTCACGACGCCGCCTTTCAGCCTACACAGCACGTCCTCGGTCTACCCCATGGAGAGCGTCCTACGCAGCCGTTGCCACTGCGCAGCACCGCTACCTACTCCAGTAGCAACCACCACCACCACCGCCACTGCGACGACAACCACCAAACCCGCTCCTGCGAAGACCAGGTACCCGCCACTCGTGGTCGAGGTACTACCGGACTGGCCGACGCACCTCAAGGAGCTCAAAAAGCGGCTAGGGTACGCGCCGAACAGCCGCGCATACGGGAAAGGCATCCGCTTCATGCCGAAGTCGGAGGTCGTGTACCGGACCATCCAGCGCTACCTCACACAGCTGGAGAAGGAGACCAGAATATCCTGGTACTGTTACTCCCTCCCAGCGGAGCAGAGTGTGAAGGTAGCAATTCGAGGCCTACCTTCAAACACCGACCCCGGGGACATCGAGAGGGAACTCCGGGAGCTCGGTTACATCCTGGAGTACGTCCGCGCCATACGGGCGCGCACCAGTCGTCCCGGCTGCCTATTCCCCGCGCAGCTGCAGCGGACCCCAAACATCATGCCAGGTGCCTGGCGTCAAAATCGAGACATGGCGCGGCAAGAAAGGCCCCGCGCAGTGCCATAGATGCCAGCTATTCCGGCACTCTTCGCACAATTGCCACAGGCCCCCAGCTTGTGTGCGTTGCGGAGAGGAGCACGCCGCGAAAGACTGCCCACGCCCACTTGAGTCGCCACCCACCTGCGCGAACTGCGGAGGTGCACACACAGCCAACAACATTGCCTGCTCGGTGTTCCGCAACGAGGCGCAGAACAAACGAGCCGGCACAGTGGCTCGTACCTCTGCAGCCGTGGCAAAACCACCCACTGTTGCTGCCGAAGAAAACGCCCCCGCCTCTCTCACGGCCGCTGCCAACGACGGCCAGGCGGCAGCTGGTAGGAAGAGGAGGAGGCGAAGGAGACCCCGGAGCAAGTCTGCTGCGACATCCACGCAGCAGATCAAGCAGAAGGCACAGTCTACTGCACCTGTGGTCGCTGCCCCCTCAAGGGGGACGAAGGCGAAGCAGGTTGCAGCGCCAGCGCCGGTGCCCACCACGCCGGCGCCGCCACGAGTAGACCCGGCAATAACCATGGCCATCAGCGCGCTCAACGCCGTGCTACAGGCCCTGCAGGACGGGCAGGATCCGGTCCCGGTCATCCTCAAATGCGTAGGCAAACTATGCGCTTATGGTCGCTAGTAGCCTACGCATTGTCTACTTGAACGCCGCCGGAGTGTCCCCCAAAAAGACCAGGCTCTTAAGGATGCTGCTCTCCCAGCGGCAGGTTGACATTGCCCTCGTCAACGAGATGCACCTTAAGGCCAGCATCTCCTTCAAGATGCCAGGATACTATGTGTACCGAGAGGACCACATCGTCCCAGCTGGGACTGCGTACAGGGGATTAGCAGTCCTAGTGAAGAAAAGGATCGTCCACCAACCGCTGCCTGTACCAACGCCTCAGTCGTCGTACGCCCTCGGCGTAGAAGTCTGCATCGACAGCCCAACAACAGACTAGCGACGGCTGATGTTCACGCCCTGCTGGACTCGCCGAACGCGACCATAGTCGCGGGCGACTTCAACGCCAAACACACGGCTTAGAACTCTACCCCCATCTGCCCTGACGGCCGCCGTCTACTGGACGACGCAGACCGCAACGGCTATGACGTGCTGGGGCCAGAAGTCCCGACGCATTACCTGTACCAGACAGCCCTCTCACCAGACGTCATCGACCTGACGGTTATCCGCGGCCTGCCGACCGGACCATCGATTGACGTCCTCGACGATCACCTCCTCTCGGACCACCAACCCGTTCTCCTCACACTGTCAAGTGCTGCGGCTCGAACAGTGACGCCACCTTCTCGACACCGCCAGGATTGGCAAGCATTCGCCGATTACATGGCGAAGCACGCGCCCTATCGCCGGATCGAGACCCACGCAGACGTTGACACACTCGCTGAGCAACTCAGCGCTGTGATCAACACAGCGCTTCGAGTCTCGCGTGTGGACGCTGCGTCGACACGCCGGCCTCCCCAACTCCCGGCTCACATCATGGCGATGATCGAAAGGAAGAGGAAGCTGAGACGCCAATGGCAACGCACCCGATGCCCGACCATGAAGTCCCAGCTCAACGCTCTGGCTGCGAAGATCTCGAGTGCACTGGAGACAGTCGCCACTGAGTCCTGGCACCGCACCATCGAGCGAGCAGGTGAAAACTGGTCAGGTATCCACCGTCTGTGCCGCCTGGTCTCCGGGAAGCAACCTCCGATTAGGCCTCTCTTGGCTGGTGACGGTACCCCACGTTACCGCCCCGAGGACCGAGCGGAGATTTTTGCCGACCACCTGGAGACCCAGTTCCAGCCGAATCCAGCTTCCAACATGCAGCATATAGAAGCTATTGTAACGTAAAAAGGACCTTTGGAGTGTTTGCTGTTACGGTATCCCTACTAGGGGGTGTCTAAATGAGAAGAGTGGTTAAATGTTACAATAAAAATAGATTTAATTGCCCAATAAATTTTATACATCAATTAGCAAGCGTTACTTAAATGAAAAAGATTACGATTTATGTGATATTTAGAAAAATTAACACAGGGTCGCGTAGTTCGGCGAGGGGTGGGGTTTGTGTGGAGAATCCAGCTGCCGATGGTCCAGGATAGTTGGTCAACTTAACTCCGAGCTGTAGACGCCGCAGAAAAAGGAGCGCGAAGCCAACGCGTCCGCTTATATAGAGGCTCGCAGTGCGGTGGGGACGGAACATGCAGGCAGCCGGGAGGCGGTGTCGTCCCGACGTCACAGCGACGTCACACACTCCCCCCATTAGGCCAGAATTTTCCCATAGGGAAAATTCTGTGGCTGGTAGGCGGCAACTGCATTCGGAGACCCTGTAACAGATGAGTGGTAGTGGTGTCAGTAGGTTAAATACGGGGCCAATATTAACCCTGAAAGAGGAAAAAAACAAGTATAACCCTCGGCCATTCATACGTCACCAAGCATTGAACGTTCCTATAACCTGACATTCATCACATTCAAAAAGGCCTACACACTATCATACGCATGAACAAGCCAACATTCATTCAAGATGCGAGTCGCATTCATTATAATACACGACGCGCGAAGAGGTATTATACGTGAGTTTTATAGTAAATAGTCACCCAGTCTATGTTGGTAGGCACCACCTGACCACCCATATTCGATTAGTGAAGTTAATTGAGAGAGTATAAGTCGTAAACCAATATTACGATCTTACTATATTACGATACTACAATCATACGATTAGTTGGCAGTATCACAAACAAATTGCTCATTAACAAGGTAGATGCAATATTGCAAGGACAATTTGTATTCATTTAAAATGGAATAACAATGAAGGTTTGAACCAGTGAACACGTGAGTCATCACTGCGCGCTTGGCGCCGGCCGCATTCCATTCTCGCGGACAAATAACTGGTTTCTGATTATGATACAAAATCGACAACGGCAAATACACAATTCGGAATAGGTTGCAATGTATAGTACATCACCGCAGGAGACAATCGATGACATAGTATACACAACCATAGCCAACAACACACAAAAAAAATATTCACGGCAAGATGTAATGTATAGTACATCGCCGAAGGAGACTGTCGACGACATAGTACACACTACCATAGTTAAAAACACAAAAAAAAAAAAACAATCGAGAATCGAACCACAGACCGATCCGACAACAACCTTTCAGCCACTGAGCCATAAGGGAAAAAAAATATTTTATTATATTTCGATCAGTCATTACCAAAGCTATAAGTAACAAGATATATGGGTACCTGATTTAGCTGTAATTAGGAGTTAAAGATTTTTATATTATATGTAACGAAGTGTTAAGTTATTTTAGTGATTAAATCATTAGTGATGAGCATTAATCATTACATTCTTAAACTTTGTAGTGAGTTAATCCAAGATCCTTTATATGGAAATCACCAAGAGAAACATATCTGATATTTATATAGTTATGTGAAAGTTGGATAGTTATCAGATAGTTGGATAATTAGTTAGATAAATAACAGATTCTTTAAAAAATATTAAGTTTGGAAAACCTCTTCGCCACGTTGGGCGCCACTGTAACGTAAAAAGGACCTTTGGAGTGTTTGCTGTTACGGTATCCCTACTAGGGGGTGTCTAAATGAGAAGCGTGGTTATATGTTACAATAAAAATAGATTTAATTGCCCAATAAATTTTATACATCAATTAGCAAGCGTTACTTAAATGAAAAAGATTACGATTTATGTGATATTTAAAAAAATTAACACAGGGTCGCGTAGTTCGGCGAGGGGTGGGGTTTGTGTGGAGAATCCAGCTGCCGATGGTCCAGGATAGTTGGTCAACTTAACTCCGAGCTGTAGACGCCGCAGAAAAAGGAGCGCGAAGCCAACGCGTCCGCTTATACACGCTGATTTTTTATTGGTTTAGGAAAAAAAAACCTCACGTTGGAAAAAATATCTGCTATTCATATTCAAAATCAAAATTTACCTACCACGTAAAATAAAAAAGTTATAAAAGTTAATAACTCTAGGAAATAAGTAGTAACGTGCGACTCGATCGTCGATCGACTCGTCGGCGCGCTGTAGGTACCTAAAACAGCTGTTGACGTCGCGCGGCGAGGTCAACAGCTGTTTTAGGTACAGTACAGCGCGTGTAACAGTAGGTTACTAACTACACATTAAACACGTATGAGTCAGCAAAGCACTTCTGCTAGAGCCATACTAACGAGAAATGCCATTAATTATTGCGGTAATGTACGTTAACCGTGTAATAATTTGACCACGGCATTAGCATTGGCGTTTGGCGTTTTTATCTCCAATGATGGGCATTCACGTTGACGTTTCAAGTGTAGCCACCTACTTTAGCGCGTTAAAAATTATCGCAATAATTATCGCGCTAGCAGACATTGACGTTAGCCGCTAGTGAGGCACCGGCATAAGATGTACGGATGGATAGTGATACCTAATTTACGTACTTACGAAACACAAATTAATTACGATGACAACTTCAATAATTTTAAGCACATAATAATGATTAAAATAATAAACACATGTAACTAAATAGCTGTACCAATTCCTTCGTAAGTCACAGAAATAAGCTGTGGGTTCACGAAATCATAATAAACTAGTAGACGAAAAGAACTTATTATTATTTACGTATTAATCGTTGGTACATAGTCATTTTCAATAACTAGTAAAAGCCGAATTTAGGTATTTACTTATTTCTGGCGTGTTTAAAACATGTTACTTATCAACGTAGGTATTTACGACAAGCAGTAAACAAATCACTTACCTTTACAGTCTTCTGCTTATATCACAATCAATTTACACATTTGCACACACATGTTTCTCGCGTTCTCGCGACTCCGTTTCTTCTTTGTACACAAATCTTATAACCTCGATCAACTAATAAAACCCTATGGAGTCACGTCAGGTTGCGGCCTATTAATCCACTAGCGAACACATCAGTATTGTAAGGATGCACGATTGTAGTTTTATTACGTAACACGGACACAGAGTGACGGGAGCGTGATATACGACTGTCCCATTGACCTAATTTCTTAAGACTGAAGGTCAACTTGCGCCCGCACCGCACGGCCGCACCCCGCCGCGCCCCCGCCTCCCACTGGCGCCCTGCAGCGGAGGGTGGCGCGCGCGCATGGTGGGGAGCGGGAGGCCGGGAATAACGGTTCAATGACTATTGACTAATGCCAGTGTGTGTGTGTGACACGATCGCTCGTAGTTCGCCAGTGTGCGGCGAACTGATACTTCGTGTTCTCGTACTATTAAATTAATTAATTTCTCAAGATTTTTTTAGCTTATATTTCAAATATTATTAGCTGGTTAGGTTCTATTAACGATAAGTAATAAGATGGCTTTCGCTCCAAAACCAATTAAAAATCAGCGTGTATAGAGGCTCGCAGTGCGGTGGGGACGGAACATGCAGGCAGCCGGGAGGCGGTGTCGTCCCAACGTCACAGCGACGTCACACTATCCAGCAGCGTCTGGAGTCATACTTCCAATCGCCGATAGCCCCCACGGAAGATCCAGTAGTCTTTTTCCGGGTCAGGTGCAGCGAATGATTCGCCGCACCAAACTGCGGAAAGCCCCTGGTCCCGACTAGATAACCAACGAGGTCCTGCGTCACCTACCTCCGCGAGCAATCACGACGCTGACGCAGATATTCAACGGCATCCTCCGCACAAGCCACTTCCCCGAAGCATGGAGACTCGGCCGAGTCATAATGCTGCCCAAGCCCGGGAAGAACATACTGAAGCCCGAAAGCTATCGGCCCATCACGCTGCTGTCGACACTCTCGAAAGTCTTCGAGAAGCTTCTACTGCTGCATCTCATTCCACACATCCAGCCACGCGACGAGCAGTTCGGGTTCCAAGCCGAACACTCCACGACGCACCAGCTCGCGAGAGTACTGCTCCACATGACGGTAGCCCTCAACAAGAACGAGAGCCCCGTCGCAGTACTTCTCGACATGGAGAAGGCGTTCGATCGCGTCTGGCACGCCGGCCTGGTCTACAAGCTGTCCACGTCTACTACTCCCCGCCGAGTAGTCAAGACTGTGGCCACCTTCCTTCAGGACAGGCGCTTTCAAGTGACAGTTGACGGCGTCCTGTCAACAGAGCGCCCTATCAGAGCCGGCGTCCCTCAGGGGAGTTGCCTCTCGCCCGTGTGCTACAACAGGTACACGGACGACATCCCCGTCGCTGGAGACGCAATGCTGGCACTGTACGCAGACGACGCTGCCTTCATTACCACCTCCCTTAAGCCCGTTCACGCGGCGTTTAAGATGCAGCGCGCACTAGATGCACTCCCGCCCTGGCTGGAAGACTGGAGACTGACGGTCAACGTGGCGAAGACCCAGGTGATCTCCATGGGTGGACGGAGACTGCCCCCGCCTCTCACCATGCTTGGACGCCACATCGACTGGTCCTCGACGGTGAAATACCTCGGCGTGACCATAGACCGTCGTCTCACGATGGCCCTACACGTCAAGAACGTTGTTGGCCAAGTGCGAACCGCTCGAGCTCTCCTGCGTCCTGTCTTGGCGTCGCGACTTCCCCTCCGTGCGAAGCTGCCCGTCTACAAGGCATATATCCGCACCCGCCTCACTTATGCCTCTCCAGCGTGGTACGCGCTGGCTGCGGAGACCCTCCGCTAACGGTTGCGTGCGCAGCAGTCGCTCGCCCTACGCGCCGTTGTAGACGCCCCTCGCTACGTGAGGAACGACGTCATCTCCAGGGACCTACGCATGGAGAGCCTCGACGACTTCATCGGTCGCCTGAGCGCCAACATGTTTGCCCGCGCTGACGGGTCATCCTTCCGGCACCTGCGGGAGCTGGCGCCTTACCATCGGCGCCCACCGGACCGACTACTGCCGCGGGACTTAATCCCTGCAGCAACCACACCGGATTGACTCCAGCTCGCTCACGTCGACTGACGGGCGCTTGTCGGGAGCCTCCCCCGGCAAGCTCGACCCCGTCAACGGAAGCCAAGCCCCCACCGAACAAGCCGCCGCTGGCTCGTAGATCGCTCACCGGACGTTCCCCTCTTGGGAATACTGCCAGTGGGGTCAGGTCTCGCTAACGGCGTGAAGCACATCCGGACAAAACGCCCGGATATGACATCAGTGGCAACGACCACAACCCCGTGACCCGTCTGCAGTTGCAGGCGGCGGCTGACACTACTGAAACAGCACACCACCTGTATCAGTTTCCCCCCGGTTCCCCTAGGGGAACCGTGAGAAGACCCGGAAGAAGCATGTATTACGTAAAATCAAGAAGTCTGGAAGAATTATATACATCAAGCTCGAAACAGTGTTTCATTGTAAGGGGAAGTCGGGCTAATCCCAGAAGAGGGATAGGATTCTCGAGGACGTTCTATAGACGATATACGCTGAAAAATAAATATTCATCGGAAGCCAGAAATGAAGATTAGCATTGCCTCATTTAACTGCAGGTCCGTCAAGCGTTCCTGTGATTATATTAAGAGACCTCTGTAAACATTACCAACGTTATAACGTATTTCGCTATGACCGAGATCGTGCCGCCACCGGTAAGTGTGACGGAGGAGGAGTACTTATTGCCATCCTACGTACATTACAACCCTTGCTCCTGAATAATAATATAAGCACTATCTTACATAATCACATAGAATTTCTACTCATTCAATTGCCCAGCCGGGATCGCTTGAGGCAACATCTCATTAGCGCGGTGTATATACCACCAAATACGCCCGATGAAGTTTACACGTCATACTTGGATATGCTTTCCACAATCTTATGTAATCCCATTACACATTATTTTTACATAATCGGCGATTTCAATCTTCCTTATATAGATTGGTCGCTCAATGAAATCTATAATCTATCTGACCAATCTTTTCAGACCCGGTCTTGCAATAACAAGTATTTAATAAACTTCATATCTGAATTTAACGCCACACAATATCACAAGTACACTAATGTTAACAACAGAACATTAGATCTTATAATCTCTAATGAATATTGTCATGTTTATCAACCTATCGACTACTTAGTACCTGCGGATCTTCACCACCCGCCTTTTTGTGCTATAACATCTCCTAATATGAAACACTCCTACTTAAAACGTAACCCAATTATTAAATTTAATTATAATAAAGGAGATTACGATCAAATAAAACAAAACTTATCTAATGTTGATTGGAACAATTTATTTCAAAGTTTACCGGCACAAGAAGCTGTTAATTTTTTTTATGTTAAATTATTTTCTATCATTAGAAAACACGTGCCCCAAAAATTACATCGTAATTCAAATTTCCCTACTTGGTTCACTCCACCGCTTATACATTTGCTCAGAAATAAAAAAAAATGCGTGGACTAAATGGAAGACGTACAAAAACATATCCGACTACGAACAATTTTTTCTTTTACGCCGTAGATTCAATAAAGAATGTCGTAAATGTTATTTAAGTTACATAAAAAATGTTGAAGACACTGTACACAAAAATCTGAAATGTTTTTGGGGTTATATTTCTAATAAACGAGACAATAGAGGTATTCCATCTACAGTTTAATATAAGGACACATCCAGCAGCGATCCGTGGGATATCTGTCGGCTTTTCTCTACATATTTTCAATCAGTTTATGAACCATCGACGCTCGACATTCATAAATGGCAACCACCTCCTAATTTTCATAAAAATAGTGACATAGTTAACAGTATATATATGGACAAATCCAAGATATGCAATGAATTAAAATCACTAGACGCTTCAAAAGGTGCTGGACCCGATGGGCTTCCACCCTCGTTTTTGAAGCGTGTGGCAGTTGAGATAAGCGATCCTTTATATTTGCTGTTTAATAAATGTATCAACGAGGGTGTACGGTCAAGAGAGTTGAGGTTTATGAGTTAAAGTTAGAGGAGTTAAGACAAACCACGGATTTTGTCACACTTTAAGTTAAGTTAAGTTTATTGAGAAAGTTAAGGTTAGTTTTACAGTTAAGTTATAGTTGGATGCTTATCCGCGGCGAACGATTTGTCAACTGATTAGCTAAAATGTATTGCGTATAAAAGTAAATAATAAGTAGGTCGCGCAGTTGCAGCGTAAACTAAATTACTGCCTGTACGTTAACCGTACATGCTCCCGAGGGATAACAGGGATGAGCATCCATCACACGATTGCTTAAAATTATGTTAGTAGTGTAAAAGTAGTATAGTAAGGAATGTATAAAATAATTGTAAATTTACAAATCATCAAAATTGAATCTACGTGTTGTATTTCGTTGTTGTGTTTCACTGTAGATGGGTTCCGATGATCGCAGTTGAGGCATTTCTCGCATCTCAATCTCTACTCCGACGTTGTCCTGTCCTCCAGATTCATGCCTCCTCACGATGTTGGATGTGTCAGATTCCTTCAGGCATCGTTTTCTGATATATATGTAAACAGCGAATGACGCAATTCCTCCCAACAACAAAGAGGTCACTGAGTACAGATATATGTCGTGGTTGGATATGGATGTGTGAGACGTCACAGGTAAGATTTCGTGCTCCTTCTGATAGGTTATCTGCTGTTCTATGTTGGTGAAGTCACTAGCTGTAGATGTTGTTATCTTAGAGATGTTCAAATGTGCATTTTCCAACTGAGGTCAAATATGGTATTTACAGTTGAATTGACAGTCGGTACGTCAATATTTGATTCCATGTAATATTTACTTCCTAATTGGTTGTATGTAAATATTGTGGCGTCCTTTTTCTGTAGTAAGCATTTAGGTTGCAATGCTATTACTCCAGTGCCGTGAACGACCGCCGGGGTAACTTGATCGCCGCACGTGACGCGCATCAGCTGTTTCTCGCACAATGTAAATAGCCATACGTTAGGTTGGTGTAGTTTGACACAGGTTTCTTTGCACGTTACGTCATCGATGATGCACGATAGTGACGATTGTTGGCTGAAGACTGTAGCCTCACAGGGTGCATTCTTATCGTGTAAGCTGTATACCGGCTGTCGGGAAAGGCAGGTGTACCTATCGTCTCCATACGAGTTACATTGGTGCATATCTTGCACTTCCATTGTAATGTAGCAGTTTTTCATAAAGTTGATGGCAATAAAGTTTGATTGAGGACGTACTATTTTCAAATTTCCTTCTCTTACAAATGGTATTGGTATCACACGGTATATATTATAGTCAACGTCACTCAACAAGGGAATGTGTAGCTCAAATAGCAAGAAGTTGTTGGTCAGTCGCGCTTTCACATAAATTAGCTCGTAAATGTTGTTATAATCCTTTTGGATGTCTTGAACGGGCAAAGAAAGTCCTTGTGGAAGTTTTCCAGATATTATATTTAGCTGTTTGACAAGTTGAGCCGCTGAAAACAGATGTGTGTCTAAATGTCCCTTGTATATGTTGGCGAGAGCGTTTATCAGCAATTCTTGGATTCTATTTAAGTTATTTAAAATTAGGGTCGCAGTAACGGCCGCCGAATTGATGTCATTTACCGTGTATAATATTTGTGCTCGGTTGTCTATCTTAGTGATAAATCGGCATGTCTCGTTCATATAAGCCTGTATCGTATCGAATTGCTTACTCATGAATTCGCTATTAGTTTTTATTATATTGTTTTCTGATTCAATTATAAGTGTCTGGTTTCTCATCAATTGTAATATATAATTATCATTATTTTGCAAGTTTTGAATGTTTTGTTCGTACTTGAGTGCAAAGTCTTGGTCTAGGACTCCGAATAATGTTCTCGCTAAACTTCCAACCCCATTGAAGTAGCCTCTCTTCTGTCTGGAATGTTGTGAATATAGAATAGTATTGTATTCAGCCAGATGCCGTAGTTCGTTACGAAGGTGTTGTATAATTGCTTCGCAAGGCTTGTACTGGTGGGATATCCTATTGCAAAGGGTGTCCATTTGATCTACATAATAGTTTATCTTCTTGTTAGCGAGCCAGTACGAGGTTAAATTGTAATAGATCAAAAGGGTCCATTCGTCGTGTATTAACTGCAGTTTTCCAGCTTCATCAAAGTAAATGGGATGATCGTTGTTTATCTGCGTTACTATGTAGTTGTTAGTGAGTGGTGCGGTTTGTACACGATTTATTCCCATCATTCCTATAAAAGTCAGTAACACGAGGGAGAGTACTCTAAACTTCCTTGGTTTCACATAGCTAGTCGACTTTTGTTTTGTAGTTCTTGTGTGCTCGCTTTCCTTCATCAGAGAGTCATAACTTTGCTGCGTAGTTTGTAACTCAGTTTTTTGCGGTAATGGTGACAACTTAATAATAGGTCGCTTTAGTTGCCCATTTTTAGTTTTTAGCGTGACAACTCGGACTCTGCCGTCAGTACCAGGATGCAGTTCTGTCACCCTTCCGAGGGCCCACTTGCCGGCAGGTAAGTTCTCCTCTTTGATCAGCACTAAGCTTCCTTCTTGCAGATTTTCCTTCGCCTGTTGCCATTTGCTCCTAACTTGTAATTGGTGTAAATAATCGCGTGACCAACGTTTCCATATATGCAAGTTCATTTGTTCTATAATTCTCCATCTATTTCTTAAATCGTACTGGTTAAAATCTTCTTCTGTTTGTGGTGGTGATAGTAAAGGACCGCCGATCAGAAAATGACCGGGAGTTAAGTATTCCAGATCATCCACATCTTCAGATAAAGAACAAAGAGGGCGTGAGTTTAAGCAAGCTTCGATCTGGGTAAGTAGAGTCATAAATTGTTCAAAAGTTAGTTTTTGTTCTCCCAGGACTCGCTTCAGATGGTATTTCATGGACTTAACGGCAGCCTCCCACAGCCCACCGGCTGACGGCCACAGGGGAGCGTTAAAATGCCACTGGATTCTTAAGTTACTTATCTCATCAAAGAATTCAGTACTTTGAAAGGTTTTCATGCGGTCAAAGTCTTCTCGAAGTTGTTTTGCGGCACCCACAAAGTTCGTGCCATTATCTGAGAACATATTCTTTGGTGTACCGCGACGTGCACACATTCTTCTGAATGCTGCAAGGAAAGTCTGCGTGGTAAGATCGGACACCAATTCCAGATGCACAGCTTTCGTCACCATGCAAATAAAATTGGCAATGTAAGCCTTACACGTCTTTACTCCTCTCCCCTTGTTGATCTTGACATCCACATATCCCGTAAAGTCCACACCGGTATTCGTAAATGGTCTCGTTGGCGTTACTCGTTCCTTCGGCAAATCGACCATCAATTGATTGTTATTGTGAGGCTTAAAACGATGGCACCGTACACACAAATGTAATTCCTTTTTTATTGTTCTATTCCCTCCAATAATCCAGTACTTTAGCCGTAAGTGAGCCAAAGTGAGTCTTGCACCACCGTGAAGAGTAGTCTGATGAGCTTCTTGTATAAGCAACTCCGTTAATCTTCCAGTACTGGGCAAAATAATGGGATGTCTTGACTCCGGAGGAAGCAGTGAATTGGCGAGTCTACCTTGGACCCGTAGTAAGCCATTTTCATCTAGAAATGGGGTAAGTTTGAGTAAATTACTTCTGGTTGATATGGTCTTATTTTTCTCCAAACATTCTATCTCTTCTCCAAAGTATTCCCATTGAACGTTCTTGATGATGAGCTCTGTAGCCATGTTTAATTCGTGCCAGGACAAACACATAACTAAATTATTTTGTTCAAAGTTGGTTAAGTTATTATTGTAGTTCATTGGCTTCTTTTTATGCAATATTCGCAAAATCCAAGCTAGCACTCGCGTTACCTTTTTAAAACTGCTATATTTATTTAATAATGTAGTGATAATTTCGCACTTTTAGGTGATAATCCTCGGGTTGCGCAATCCGCCGAGTTTTCCTCTGACTTAACATAGTCCCACTGGCTGGCAGGAATAACTTTAGTTATCTGCGTTACCCTATGAGCAACAAAACGTTCTCACCTGTGTATGTCACCCTTTAGCCATGCTAAAACGACTTTAGAGTCGCTCCAGCAATATATCTGCAGCGACTTGACAGAGAGCATATTTTTTATCTTTTTGATAAGTTTGGCGAGTAATAGAGCGCCACAGAGTTCTAGGCGAGGTAAGGAGATCTTTTTGCTGAGTGGCGCAACCTTTATCTTAGCAGCAACTATAGTTGTTACGTTATTATTGTGACAATTTTTACTCTGCTGTACACTACACAGGCATAAGCCTTTTTCACTCGCGTCACAAAATCCATGTATCTCAATAGTCTCATTTGTATACTGCAGCCATCTTGGGATAGAGAGTTTATTGATTAAGGGTAGTTCCGTTCTAAGTGTTTCCCATTCTTTTGTTATTTGAATAGGTAGGCTTTCATCCCAGTCAATTTTACTGGTCCATACCTTCTGAAAAAGTAGTTTAGTTTTTATTGTAGTAGGCGATAGAAAACCAAGCGGGTCGTATAGCTTGCTAATTTCACCCAGTAGAATGCGCTTCGTTAAATCCTTTTTTGATGGTAAATTCCAATAATAGCCAAAGCTATCCTCAGTTTGGTTCCAGCTCATACCTAATGTTTTGTTTGTTTGTGTCGAGTTCGCTGTTTGCTGCTGCGTAAAACTTATGTTACATTGTTCATGCTTTTGTTCCGCTTGCAGGTGTTCTAAGATACGAGGATCATTACTCGTCCATTTTCTTAAATTGAAGCCTCCTTTTTTAAGTAGCTCAATCATCTCCGATACTAGTTTTTTCGCTGACTGGACAGTTTCTTGGCCGCAAACGAACTCGTCCATATAAGCATAGTTTTGTAGAACGTTTGCAGCAGTTGGGTAGTTCTCTTTCTCGTCATCTGCGAGCTGTAGTAAGGTACGCATCGCAAGATAGGGTGCACTTTTCATGCCGTATGTTAGACTGCACAACTGCCATTCCTGCAAGGGCTCCGTTTGTAACCCTCTCCAGATGATCGTTTGTAAGTGTTGTTGTTCCTCAGCCAGCCAAATTTGCCGATACATTTTCTCTATGTCAGCTGTGAACACGTATTTGTAAGTTCTCCAGATTATCACCAGAGTTAAAATGTCCTTTTGTAAATTGGGGCCAGAGTACATCAAGTCGTTGAGGCTGCTGTTAGTTTTTGTTTTATACGACGCGCTGAAAACCACTCTCAGTTTTGTAGTTGTTGATTCAGCTCTTAACACGCCGTGATGCGGTAAGTAAATTTGACCCTTCTCCCTAGTTTCTGTAGTTACAGGTTTCATGTGTCCCATTGCAATGTAATCGTTCATAAACCGTTTATATTCCTCGCTGAGTTCCCGGTTTGCCAACATTTTTCGTTCAAGTTGTAGAAATTGGGCTTGAGCCTGTGGCCTCGTAGCTCCTAAGTTCAAGTAATCAGGTTGTTTCATTGGCATCCAGACGACGTATTTGCCAGTATCTAATCTCGTAGTTGTTGTTTTGTAAAACTCCTCACAGTACTGTTCTTCGCTAGTAAATGTCATAGTTTCGGCAATATCTTCACTTTCCCAGAAGCGCGACATGTCTTCTACGTCATTGAGGGTCATGAAACAGTTAAATGTTTTAACATTTCCGCATAAGATCCACCCTACTCTGGTTTGTTGAGCCACAGGGAAGTTATTGTCATTCCTTATCACTCCATTTAATATAAGTTCCGAGTATACGTCGGCACCCAAAAGTAAATCGATCGGCCCTGAGATATTAAATGATGGGTCAGCTAGTTTCAAGTTTTGTAAATAATCCCAGTTTTCAATGGAAAAAGTTGTTGTAGGTAAATTGTTCACAAGTTTCTTCATTATTAAAGTTTCAAAGTTGAATTTATAATCTGAATGAATTGATTTACATTCTAAGTTAATAGAGCCTCTGCTATTCCCGGAAAGGGATCCTATACCGGAAACGACCGCGCTGAGTTTCTTTCGCGGCAATCTAAGGCGCTGAGCTGCATCTTCTGATATCAAGCTTACTTGGGATCCTTGGTCCAGTAAACCTCTCAGGTGAATATAATCGCCATCAATCGTTTTTACCTTTATAAGTACAGTCGTTAACAAAACTTCCTTCATTTCATTGGTAAGATTGTTGACTGCATGGGAAGTCGAAGTAGCGGATGACGATGGAGTGTTTTTTGTCGATACCGACGCCGATTGACGGTAGCTATTTTGCTCCTTTTCAGGGTCATGCATAAGAGTATGATGTGGTTTATTACAAAGTTTACATCTTTTTCTTGAAATGCATTGATGTTCTCCGTGACTGTACAAACAGTTTTTGCATAAATGCAAGTTACGAACTGTGTCATTACGTGATTTAGTATTCATGCTTAGGAATTTGTCGCATTGCATTAACACGTGATCAGTTTTGCAGATTGGGCAAGTTTTCGCTGTAGTGAAGAAGGTTTTCTGCGACAATTGTTCCTTGTTATAGTTCGATGACCTCGACGCATTATTCAATTTATAGTTATTATTACGGACTGGCGAAGTATTATTACGATGTTTGTATGATACAATATTTTCGTTGGAGTAGGTTCTTTGTTGATTATTCCCGGGTAAAGCTTCCAATGACATAAATTTGGATTCTAAAAATTTTGTGAATTCTCCCAAATCAGGAAATCCTCTGCGATCTTTCAGGTCTTTAACATACTCGTTATACGAAGTGCTGTCTAGCTTCTGTACTAAAAGATGGACAATGATGGGGTCCCAGCTGGAAATGTCTAGCCCTATGTTATTTAGTCCGTTTAGGCATTCCAACATGACATCATGAAGTTTCCTAACTGACGTGGTGCTCGCTTGTTGAATAGCAGGATGGTTTAACAACGTATTCATGTAAGATGTAAATAGCAACCGCTTGTTATCGTAGCGGTGAGTAATGATGTCCCAGCAGGAAGAGTAGTTGTCAGCACTGATACCCAGATGTTGCACAAGTTTTTCGGCCTCGCCTTTGAGTTTTGACTTCAGATGTTGCATTTTTTGAGCCTTCGAGAGCGACGGATTTTTGTGTACACTCTCTAGATAGAGGTCTTTGAAAGTTAGCCACTGGTTGTAATTGCCACAGAAATCTGGAATCACAATTTTCGGTGTCGCCTTCTCGTAATGTGCATTGTTCCATATGTTGTGTTGCAACTTCTTGCGTAACGTATCATAAATATTTTCTATAGCTAGAAATTTCTGCTTATATACCGCATTTCCTTCTTGTAAGATATAATCCAGCTCCCAATTAGCTTTTTCTATATGCTCCTATTTCGTCTTCAAGATGTTCAGGCTATCTTCTAACTCCCATTTTTCCATAGACGAATCAACGTTTACCTTCTCTACAGCACGTTCGAAAGCTCTGAAGTTGCAGAATTGTTGTCGCAGAAGATCTTGCTGCTTCTCCGATGTTTCTTTAGTTTCACGAGGGGGTACATGAAAGTCGAAGTCATCAAAATTGAATTGTGACGAAGTATTCTCCTTTCCTTTCCTAGGTGTTGCAGGCGCTAAATCCTTATTAGAGGTACCACAAGACAATTCTGCTTTTCGTTCTAACATATCATGCAAAACGTTTTCATATATCTTCTTTGTGTCATTGAACACATTATCCGTAAAGTATGAATCGCTCTTCTCGCCCGATTCCTTCAGAAGCTGATGGTTGGACACGAACTCCTCCCACATGCCATTAAGACGTGACAGACGTTCTTCTAAGTACGTTAAGATTTTTCGGATCGGGCTATCCTTCTTATAATTAACGCAAAGTTGTTTCAAGTTTATGAAAATGGTTTCTTGTTGGTTGATAAGTTCCTCAACGCTCCTTTCCATTGTTGTTTATAATGTATAATGCTAGTTAAGTTAAAGTAAAAGTGTTTGTGAGCACCCGAAGAGCTGTGTTGCCGCAGGTACTAGTTCAGAAGTTGACTGTGTACCAATAAGTATCTCAATGCGCTTACCTCCAGCTGTACCTGATTACCTTCACTCGACGTTTTCGGCAATCCGAATACACTAAAGGGCACTGAACTATTGTTACACTACACTCGAAAGGACCACTTGTACGGTCTAGAGAGTTGAGGTTTATGAGTTAAAGTTAGAGGAGTTAAGACAAACCACGGATTTTGTCACACTTTAAGTTAAGTTAAGTTTATTGAGAAAGTTAAGGTTAGTTTTACAGTTAAGTTATAGTTGGATGCTTATCCGCGGCGAACGATTTGTCAACTGATTAGCTAAAATATATTGCGTATAAAAGTAAATAATAAGTAGGTCGCGCAGTTGCAGCGTAAACAAAATTACTGCCTGTACGTTAACCGTACAGAGGTGTATTTCCCGATGAATGGAAATCTGGTTTCTTGACCCCTGTCTTTAAAAAAGGATGCAAAAGCGACGTCGAAAACTATCGGCCGATCACTATTCTGTCCACCTTGTCGAAACTTTTTGAAAGATTTGTGTATAATCAAATTTACCCAGCTTTACACAAGCTTATAATAACACAACAGCACGGATTCGTCCGTCGTAGATCTACTTATACTAATCTACTTACCTTTAACAATAACACTTTTGAAAACATGGATAATTGTATACAAACAGATGCAATATATACAGACTTTCAGAAAGCTTTCGACAAGGTGGATCATGAAATACTCTTACACAAAATAGCGTTTAATGGTATTCGGGGCAATCTTCTACGCTGGTTCACTTCTTATGTAACAAACCGTACTCAAAGAGTTGTTGTTAATGGTTTTCAATCTGAGCAAATACATGTCACATCCGGCGTCCCGCAGGGCTCTATCCTGGGTCCATTACTATTTACGCTATTCATCAATGACATTAGTGCTTGCTTTAAACACTCCCAGTTCTTACTTTATGCAGATGACCTAAAAGTCTACAAAGCTATTGAAAGTATTGATGATTGCCTATTACTACAAAGTGACCTAGATAGACTCTCTTCTTATTGCTCTGCCAATAAATTATCACTTAGTCTTGCAAAATGTAATTCGATAACATTCACAAAAAACAAAATTCGACATATGCACAGCTATTGTTTGTTTAACACAACATTAAATAGAGTGCAGTCACTGCGGGATCTTGGAGTGACATTAAATTCAAAATTACACTTCGATATCCACATAGAAAACATAATTAATAAAGCTCTCAAAATGTATGGTTTTGTTATGCGCAACAGCAGGGATTTCAAGCGTCCGTCAACTTATAGATATTTATATATTTCATTAGTAAGACCATGTCTTGAATTTGCTACAATGATATGGAATCCCTATTATCCGCTTGACCGCGCACAAGTGACTATTTCCCTTTTTCGAAATGCCGTAGACCGCGCACAAGTGACTATTTTCCCTTTTTGGTAACAGCGCTATACTCGGTCTGAATTTACTGTTTCTTTCTATTACCTAATGTTTTAAATTATTTTTCTCTGTTCTATTCAAATCATTGAACAATTCTTCATGCTAAAAATACGAAGCGAGTCTTAAAATCATTAACCCGGAACGAAAAAATAATGTCAAATGCCACTCTTTGTTTCGCGCGCTCCGTGATTTCTTGCTTATCGTATGCGTGTAATTAAATATTTTTATACTATGATACATGTTTTTTTTTATTTAATTCGGTGTAGATAGAATCCTTCTACAGTTAAAACTCATAAAATTTGTATGTCATCGATTTACTTTTTAAAATAATCCTGTTTAAAATACAAAAGTGTTTTTTTCAACGATAGTCAATGTTCGCTGCTAAGTATAATAAATTAGAAAGTAAATATCAACAAAGAATTCATACGACTTGAAAGAGTCATTTATAAGGTTGAAGAAAAACATCACTTCAACTTACTCATGTTACCGACTTATCAACAATAAATGTTTATGTTAGCGCGTCCATCTGGCGAGCGGCGGCGCGACATTTTGTTTAGAAAGTGAGCGGTCAAGTGAATTCGGCGAATTGGCGCTAGCGGTCAAGCGGTTATAGTAAATATAGTGACTCCATTGAGAATATTCAACGGAAATTCTTACGAGCTCTGCATTACAGATGCTATCACAACCATGTTTCGCATGATATTTTATTGAAAAAATTACAACTTTCAACGTTAGAATCCCGAAGACTGCTCCTTGGAACAATGTTCCTACATGGCATTGTACACAATAAATACGACTGTTCAGACTTAATTAATAAACTTTGTTACATAGTTCCGAGGACAGTTATGCGTAGACAAGCGCGTCCGTACCGATTACTTAGTATCAAATAAAGCCACGTCTGTAACTCTAATGGTTCCGGTCTCCACGCTCCTCTGCGCCGACTCGTGGATTCCTATAATTCTAGCTTAGAAAACATTGATATTTTTACACTCTCAGTTACACAATTTAAGAAATCTGTACTTGTATCTCTGTCATCTAGTTAAACCATAGTTACATGTACATTTCATACTTTTTGGGCATTTGCTGTCTTTCGCTTTTTTCACAATTTGTTAGTTAACACCTCACGTAGCATCAAATTTTATTTAGTAATAAGTGGATATTGTTGTTAGTAGTATGATAAGTATTTTTTATTAATTTTAATATGCTTTACTTGTAATTTTCATTGTACTACTGTTTTATATCCCAAAAAAAAAAAAAAACAAATAATTGCTCTACAAGAAAACTGGCATATACCTGACGATCTTGACTACCGTAATAAAATTCATCCAGAATATGCATACCATGGCATCTCAGCGGTTGATATGTCTGCTGGCGTTCTTAAAGGCCGCCCCTACGGCGGTGCAGCCATACTATGGCGGAAAACCCTATTCGCAAAGGTGATACCCATAAGTACGGGCTCGACGCGCGTGGCGGCTGTGTGTATACAACTTGATGATGACCAGAGTTTTATTGTCATGTCGGTGTATATGCCTACTGAGGATCCGGATAACCTGCCGCTATTTACAGAGTGCATGGGTGTTATTAGTGGAATTATTGAAAATAGTGTCGTGGAAAGTGTATTGATCGTGGGTGATTTTAATGCGAACATTTCACGATCTAGAAGTTTATTCGGCAATGACTTGTTTGCATATTGTAGAGACCAAGATTGGATATGGGCGGACGTAGAAATGCTCGGTATGTACTCTTACACTTATACCTATATGAGTGATTCACACGGAACATGCAGCTGGTTAGATCATTGTTTAGTCACAGAATCTGCTCTGAATATTATACAAGGAATTAAAATTCTAAACGATGTTTCTTGGTCAGATCATTTTCCTATTGTAATAAATTGCGATATTATTGTTATTTTACCAAAAACTGTCAAAGTCCAAGGTCAGAAGATAAACAAGGTTATATGGGGCTCACATGATTATGATCAAATATGTAAATATGCAGAATTGTGTGATAGCTATGTTGGTGCATAAAGCTGGTACCAGTTTTCGTGCATGGGATGCGCATGTGATAGTTCTAACCACCAAGCACACATAAATAATTACAATGATCAGCTTATTAACTGATTATCTTAAGCCGCTATAAATACCTACAAAGGTAAATGTTGTCACAATAAGAAACAGGTTATTGGTTGGAACTATCATGTGAGAGAAATTCATGAAACGGCTCGACGATGCTTTCAGTTATGGAATTTATATGGGCGCCCTCGGGAGGGCAAATTATATGACGATATGATATCGACTCAGCAAATACTTAAAAATAAAATAAAGTGGTGTCAAAATAATGAAAAAAAAATTAAGATGGATATTCTAGCTACACACCGACCTAACAAAGATTTTATAAAATTTTGGACAGAAACGAATAAATTAAAATTGAAAACTAGCCTGCCAGCTGTTTCTGTAGGTGGGAGTCAAAGTCCAAAAGAAATTTCTGAGATGTTTAGGAATAAATTTAATCCGCCCACTAATACTATTAACCCTAGATTACTACTCTACGCCGCAGAGGTGCCCGCGTTTTTGATATATTGCTCTCTCTTTTTATCCTTCGCGCGTATGGCATTCACGTTCAAGGACATCTCAGTCATCGCCAGCACGTGTCGCAGGACGGTAGATGCGATACGGTAAGTGTGCTAGTTTTTTTTTTATATTACTGCCCTTGGCGCTCCAAAGACGTATGAGTAGCTTGTATGTAAGTTTTGCGCTCTTAATCAAATTATTTTGTGAGTGTTTTTTTTGCATTATGTATTACTTCCGGTGTGTTTTACCTGTTTTTATTTATTTATTTATTTAAGGAAGTCCAACAGCTTAATCTATCTTTACAATATTTCAAATGATGTGTCAAGTAGCCAATTACATGTCTTCACGTATAGTATTTAATTAAAATCTACAAGAATCTATGCGTTTGCGAGTAATTAGAAACCACTTCAAATAAAAGAGCCTACATAAAATACAACAGAGCACATACAATAATAACAGTTTACGGATACATTGTTACAAAAGAGACGCAAGCATACATTATTGTTCAAAAAATCTATTAGCCATTCGCCTTCTCGCCACGGGGACGTTAGTGCAGAATAGGTCTAAGTTTAATTCTTTAGCTGCTGTGTTAAAGCTGTTGCTCGCCCGACTCAGAAAGGAGTTTTGACGATAGTTTGTTGTGGAATAGGGTACATACAGAGGCTTAATAGACCTTATTACTTTTGGCGGCGCATTAATGCTAAGCTTTTTCAGCATGTCAGGACAATCAATGTTATTTGAGGCAATTTTAAGCACGTAGCACACATCAGTTATATTTCTACGATCTGAAAGGGTCAATAAGTGAAATTGTCGGCAAAGGTTATGGTAATTTGATGTTTTAAATGGTATTTTCAATCTGAAATATATGTATTTCAGAAATTTTATCTGTATTCTCTCAATTCTTACAATATATGTGTCGTATCGGGTGTTCCAAATTTGGGATGCGTATTCCAGTATGCTTCGAACGAAAGTAGAGTATAGTATTTTCCATGTTTTCACACGTTTAAAGCAAGTACATGAGCGCATAATAAACCCAAGTGCCTTAGAAGCTCTAGCCACGATATTGTCCATGTGTTGGTCATATAGTAGTTTGGAGTCGTGGATGATACCTAAATCTCTAATGTGTTCACTTCTAGATAGGCATTGATTTTTTATTGCATATTGGGCTACTATGTTTTCTCTTTTTCGGCTGTAGGTAACCACTGAACACTTAGAAGGGTTGAGGTGCAGTTCATCTACGTGACAGTAGTGATCTAGGCACGTCAAGTCATCTTGCAATAGTTGAATATCTGCTGGACATGTCACTGCTGCATAGATTTTCATTTCGTCAGCGAAGCATAACAATTTGGCAAAATTGAAACATTTCTCTATATCGTTTACAAATATTGTAAACAGTAAAGGTGCAAGGAGCGATCCCTGAGGAATATCGCTTGGTATAGGAACCCAGCTTGAGATGTAATTGCTTAACACTACGGCTTGTGTTCTATTATTAATGTAAGATGAGAACCACCTTAACAAGTCTCCACTTATGCCTACAGTCTGGAGCTTTCTAAGCAGTATATTATGGCTGATACGATCGAAAGCCTTCGTGTAATCAGTGCAGATGACGTCTACTTGTTTCCCAGCATCCATATTTTCCGTTAGGTAATCATTTAGGATAATAAGATTTGAAGTAGTAGATCGGCCTTTGAGAAACTCATGTTGTGAGTGACTAAAGGAGTTTTTAAGAGCGTTGTACAACTGATTATAGACGATTCTTTCCAATACTTTTGAAACGATACACAGTTTAGAAATGGGTCTGTAATTAGTTATATCAGTTTTAGGTCCTTTTTTGTGTACCGGTGTAATAAAGGCAGACTTCCACATTTTCGGGTAAGTATTGTCAGATAATGATTTTTATTATTATTGAGGCAGCGATAGCCGAGTGGATATACCAACAGACTGCCATGCAGAGGGTATCGGGTTCGAATCCACGGCGCGCACCAATGACTTTTCGGAGTTATGTGCGTATTGAATTGTTAATTATCGCTTGTCCCGTGCCTCGGAGAGCACGTTAAGCCGTCGGTCCCGGTTGTCATGAAGATCTTTGACAGTCGTTACAGGGCGTCAGTACCTTCTAAATAAACTGACACTAGTCTAAACCATGGAATATCGCTATCCCTTCGGGTTGCGGAGGTCAGACAGGCAGTCGCTCCGTGGAAAAGCTAATATTCAGCCAAATCCGATTAGACTAGAAAGCGGACCCCAGATTGAAACTGGGATAACGCTAAGAGAAAGAAGAGAAAGAAGGTTGTCAGATAATGATTTTTTATATATCAGAGACAAAGGGATCGCAATGGCATCTGCGCAGCCGATTAGTAGTCGTGGATGGATGTTTTTGGGTCCAGCTGACTTGTAAGGGTCTAGTTGAGACAATAGTTTAGCGACCTCTGTTACATCAATTTCTATATTACCGATATCCGCCAAAGTTGGAGGGTCCAAATTTAATAAGCCAGACATATTATTTTCCGTGAAGTTGTGATTAGTGAACGTGGAATGAAAGTAGTTAGAAAATGCGTTACATATATCGGTACCATTGGAGAAGGTAGTGCTTAGGTATTTCAGGTTACTTGGAATGGTGTTACTTTTGTTGCGCGACTTAATAAATGACCAAAATTGTTTAGGATTCTTTTCTAAAGAGTGTTCTGTAGCATTTATAAAAGAGTCAAAACATTGTTTTTCAATTTCTTTTGCCCTCTGTCTAAGAAGTTTGAAAGTCTCCCAATCAGACCTATTATTATAAATTCTAAATTTAGATAGGTATTTAGATTTTTCTTTTAAAAGTTTCTTCAATGATGGCGAGAACCACTTAGGATATGCCTCGTTGCAAACGATTTTAGATGGGACATATTTTTCTATAAGTTCATTAAGAAATGAATAAAAATAATTAGTTGCTTCCTCCATCGATCTTGTAGAGAAAGCCTCATTCCAGTTGGTTCCGTATATTAAGTTATTGATTGCGATAACGTCGGTTTTATCATAAAAGTATTTTTTATATCTTTGAGATTTTAAACTGGGAAGATCTTTGATATTTACTGTAATTACAAGTGCGCCGTGATGGGGGTCGATCGGCACTAAGGGTTGTTCGCAGTTCGTGACGTTACTATTAATATTTGATAAAACCAGATCCAAAATTTTATTGTATTTATTAAAGATACTATTGTACTGCGATAAGTCATGTGTTCGTATTTCATCTACAAATAATTGCTCATCGAATGTCCGTATATTAGAGGGCGATAAGGAACCGTCTTCATTGGGAAGCCATGAAATACTGCTCATGTTAAAATCGCCCAGTATTAAGAATTTATCGTTTGGGTTAAGTAGTAAAGCGTCATTTAGCTTTGATAAAAAGTTATGTAGTTGTTGAGAAGAACTAAGTCCAGTATTTTGTTTGCATAGATAAAGAACACAGATGTGTAATTTCATACTTTTTGTTGTTATTGTTACCCATAAGTCCTCCGCCGTAGATTGCAGCTGAGGTTGTGGTGAGATAGTAATGTTTTTACGCACTGCTATAGCCACTCCACCCCCGAGAGACTGTTTTGTGGCACCGTAATCCCTGTCTCTTCGCCAAACGGAGTAGCGACTGTCAAAAAGTTCACTATTGGATATGCTTTCAATAAGCCATGTTTCTGTCAACACAATGACATCATAAGAATTGAGAGAGAGATTACGAGAGAATTCAAAAGTTTTCCCCCCACATCCCCCAACAAAAGTTACCCCTCACATTTTGGTAATAGATTACTAAGTTTGAATTTTTACTGTCCATTGCAAATTAGCACAATAATTGAATAAGCATTCATACAAAATTCATAAGCATTTAAAATCAATAAAGGATATGTATCCAATATAAAATTAGCAAATGTGGGTGAATACAAATATCTTTCTAACAAATTATTAGTGAGTGTATGAGCGAGCGGGCAAAAGGTTTTAGTTAGTGCGAGTGTAAGCGTGATAGAAATATATATGCATGATACGTCTCCAATGCGAACGTAGCGATAAGCGATACAAAAGAATCCGGTTTTAGAGCAATAGCGATGCGTGCGAACTCCAACATAAGCAGTGGCTACAAACATTTTGCGTAATAACAGAAATGAAGTTAAAAATGTGTACTAAAAATAAGGGTAGACGAGTGGCTGAGTATATGAGAATACGTTTTAGGTCTAGTAGAATATAAATTCGAAAATATTTGTACTCACTGTGACAGGTTAAACAATTTTGTTTAAATCTCTTTCGCAATTGATAATCATAGTACCGGACTCAGCGTTCTTACGTACATGTATTTTCGCATATTTTACCCACACATAGTTATAGTTTTTTTCTTTCGCTAGAAGCTATTTTGCTTGCGACAATATTGTCAAAAATTTTTGAACGACTAATTTCCTAACATTTAAATGAAGATAATATTCCGTTAAGTGATGCTCAGTTCGGGTTTCGAAAACGTATGTCAACTGACTTGGCTATTTTCGCTCTTAAAAATACTGTCCATAAATATCTGTCACAAAAAGCGTTAGTATTTGCGTGTGTGGCGGACCTAGACACCTATCATATTTAATTTAAGTAAATAAAAGTATTTATCTATTTTAAGCATATCCACACACATACAGCGTCACCTTACACAATATCTATCTATCATACATACATATTTATGTAGTTATAAAATATTATGTAATCCTATGTCTCTGTCTGCCGTTCATTGATAAAGAGCCTCGTGACGTAGATGTCGGCGATACGCCAGGGTTATCGTGTCCACTCCAGTCTCCATTATAATAAAAACACTCACGTAATATTACTTGGTTTATTTTCAGACGATTTCTATCACAGAATTGAATTAAAATATGAGCTACAGCCCTTTTTATAAACTAACCGTCATTACACTTAATGTTTAACAACTACCACTTCCTTTTAAACATATCATTGAAATTACTGTACAATTAATTATTAATTATAAAATATAAATCAAAAATCAACATTAATATTGTAATGAATTTTCACAACACCAAATGATTTATTTTACACCAATAACAAATGTATTTTAATAACCAAACGCTGCTTTACAACATTGTCAACAGATGGCGCTATCAACAGGATGCAAATATAAGCGCATGCTATTTATTACCGTAAACATGAAAATAAATGTCAGAATAATGTTATTTAATACTAATTGATTTTACTTTAAAAGTTTCTGGAGTTATCTTAATAATTAAGCGACCCAATCTTTATAAAACAGTTAAGCAGCCAATACAGTGTCTAATATTGTAAAGTAGTGAAGTTATCAGTTCTGTGTTCACAAATAGTTATTTAAATATCAAACTTAAATATTATTAACATTTTCGTAACAATCAAAATAAGCGAAGACAAAATCTCCAACAAGATGATAAAGGAAGCTTGTAAAACATCTGGTGAGTCCATTTTGTTTGTGTTTAAACGTTGCATAGCAGAAGGTATTTTTCCTCGTATATGGCGCAGTGGTTACATTAGGATCATACCAAAAAGAGGAGACAAACCGTCCGACGACCCTAAGTCATATAGGCCAATAACATTGTTACCATCACTAGGAAAGCTTTTAGAACGTCTCGTAGTTTCCCGGCTTCTGCCGGGCGGTATTGGATTTAGCGATAGACAATTCGGCTTCACAGTAGGTAGATCGACAGTTGGCGCAGTTATATCGGTTAGGAAGATAGTTTCGTCATCAACACTACAATATGTGCTAGGTATATTCTTAGATATATCTGGCGCTTTCGACAACGCATGGTGGCCAATGCTCTTACTTAAATTAAAGTCTCGTGGATGCTTTAGTAACATATATTTCCTCATTTATACGTATTTCCTACATGGAACAGCAAAGTTAAAATTAGGCCACCATGCTGTGTCGAAGGCGCTGACCATGGGTTGTCCGCAGGGATCAGTGTTAGGCCCATATTTATGGAATCTAGGTTTTGATGACTTTCTAAGCATACCACTACCACCAGGTTGCTCATTGACCGGATACGCAGATGACGGTCTTTTACTTATTCAATCTAATACTAGGGTAGGACTTGAAAGGTTAGCTAATCAATGTTTAGACTTAATCAACAATTGGGGTGAACGCAATCGTTTATATTTTTCTCCACAGAAAACAATTCACTTCAATTACTTTTGAAAGGGAACTTAAAAACACCGCCTCGAATCAAATTCAATAACATCACCATTAGAAACAAAGAATCAGTTTGTTATTTAGGGTTAGTTTTAGAGAGAAACTTTTCATTTGTCGAGCACATTAAAACAGTAGGTGAAAAATCTAAAAGAAGTTTTTACGCCTTGTCAAAGATATCAACTGCGACATGGGGGCTTTTGTTCAAAACTTTAAAAGTAATTTATGGTGCAACATATCTGGATTGTATGTGTTATGGTGCGCCTGCATGGGCTGATAGAGCTACTATCGGTGCTGTACGACGTAAAATGCTACAAAGTCAACGTCTCGCGTTGATATTTTTGTGCAAGGCTTATAGGACAGTTAGTACTGAAGCTTTGCCAGTACTGGCAGGTGTAGTTCCAGTCGATCTTGAGGCACAAAGACGAGCAGCAATGTATTACGTGACACGAGATAACATGGATCTAAATTTTCTAGCTCCGCGCGACAGACATAAGATCGCTAGATTGTTGAACGATCAATCCACAGTCTATGACGATCTTCTTGATGAATGGCAATGTCGCTGGAACACATCAACTAAGGGCCGTCACCTCTACCAGTTCTTCCCATGCGTCCGAGAGCGACTGGCGAGGAACTGGTTGGAGGTGGATCACTGTGTAGCCCAATTTCTTACAGGTCATGGCAACTTTAAGAGCAAGTTGTATTCATTTAAGCTAGTTGATTCACCGTTATGCCCAAGGTTCAACATCTGGCAACAATTATGAACAATCTGCTCATCACATTCTATGGGAGTGTAGTCTTTGGCAAATTGAATGTAATATCATGCTTAACGAATTAGAGGTAACTTCTGGAGTAGTGTACTATACGGATCTTGTGGCAAGTAGGACGAATTTCCGTGCGTTTAGGCGTTTCTGCCATACATATTACTTGAAACAGGCATAGTTCACAATTTAGGCCCCCTTAATGCTCATGTCCGTGGTGCTTATCTTTTCTCATCACTATATCTCTTCGTTGCTTGTCTCCCGCTTTGTTAAGGAGGGAAGTGGATTATTCATTTTCCAACTCCTCCAATATACTTCTGATTAAGTTCGTTGCGGGTTCCAAGACAGTTTAACTTTCCCCGGGACTTCACGAGTGTCAAAACTCGTTGTCATCAATGGTCACTGCTGCTGAACCTGGCTACACAGGTGACACAGTAGTGGGAATGAGGATGGGATTAGTCCCAAAAAAAATAAAAAAAAATTTCGTAACAATATAATCATTATATATTAATTTGCGCCCCTATAGACATTCCGATCGCGATGCCGGCGCAGGTGCAGATGGCCGTTGAATCTCCTCGCCAGTCACGTCCTATGCTTGACGCGGAACGCACGCTCGGTTGTTTCATATTCGCATTACGATACGATCACGCCATTCGCTTGTCGGCACTCAGCTGTACTGTATTTACGCCTGTGCTTTGGAAATTATACGCTTTCAAAACTCAAGCTCTCTCTCTCCTTCATCTTTCATCATATCTGCACCCCCACACTGGTGCAGCCCCATACTTGGTGACCTTCAGAATACGAGGATGAGCAGCGACAGCGACAATTCCCAGCGCAGTGTGCGCCGCCTGAGTAAATGTGAGCGGATTTCGAGCGATCGAGAACATTCGATGGAACTTTTTCGATGCGCGGATACCCCCGTTTTGGCTGGAAAAACCGAAGATATGGTTTTGCCAGATTGAGGGGCAATTCAAATTGGCCAGGATAACAGACGACGAAACGAAATTTAATCACGTCATCGCGCACCTGGACCGGCAGTACACCACAGAGGTAGAAGACATAATTACTGCGCCTCCTGCCTCCGGAAAATACGACATCTTGAAGCGCGAACTCATCAAACGGCTTTCCGTCTCTAAAGAGCAAAAGACGAAGCAGCTTCTCCAGGTCGAGGAGCTAGGAGATCGCAAGCCGTCGCAATTCCTACGACACTTGCTACACTTGGCTGGTCCAACCATCCCTGAAGACTTTGTCAGGACCATCTGGACGAGCTGGCTCACGTCAAATCTACAAGCTATTGTGGCATCGCAGATTAGTTTATCCCTAACGGAGCTTGCAGAGTTGTCGAATAGAGTGCACGACGTTGTACCTACTACCCAACAAGTTGCGTCGACACACGCCGCGACTTGCGCCACGCTTACGGACACGCCCAATGACATGTTGGCGCTTATTACGGACCTTGCGAAGAAAGTGGACGCGTTGAGCACCGAACTACATGGACGCTCACGTGCCCGTACCAGGCAAGACGCGACTTCTAGAAACCGGACGCCATCGCGAAGGTCGCAGTCCAACTACAGGAAATTCCCGATGTGCTGGTACCACTACAAATTCAGCACTCACGCGAAGAAGTGCATTCGCCGATGCGATTTCCAGTCGGGAAACGCCCAGAACAATCTGTAACGGCGGCAGAAGACTGCTCTCCTACCGTTAGCCGCCTGTTCGTGACGGACCGCAGGACGACACTCCAATTTTTGGTGGACACAGGAAGCGACTTATGCGTTTTCCCTCGTCGTGCGCTCCCACATCAAGGTCGTGTGAAGACGGAATACCAGCTGTCAGCAGCCAATGGAACGCTGATCGACACTTACGGTTACCTAAACGTGTGCTTAGACCTTGGTTTACGTAGACAATTTACGTGATGGTTTGTAGTTGTGACTCGTGCAATTATCGGTGTAGACTTTTTATCATTTTACAATTTAATAGTCGACATTCGTAATCAACGGTTGTTAGTACGGTGTAACGAGTCTTTCTTGTGCTGCTACTTTAGCTTCAACGGTTAACAACGTACTTAGTGTAAAGGTTGTGACTGGTGATAATGGTAATTCCAGGTACGTAAAATTACTTTCTGAATTTCCAGAACTAACACGGCCGGCAGGGACACCACACACACCAAAACACAAAACAAAACACCACATACGTACAACACCGGGTCCGCCAGTATCATGTGCGCCCCGGAGACTAGCTCCCGAAAAATTAAAAATAGCTAAGGCTGAGTTCGAAGCCATGTTATCGAAAGGGACGGCTCGTCCTTCTGACAGCCCGTGTTCGTCACCCCTACACCTCGCCCCGAAGAAAAATGAAGGCTGGTGACTTTGTGGGGACTATAGATTATTAAACGCTAGGACAATTCCTGACAAATATCCCATCAGACACATCCATGACTTTGCTCATAATTTATCTGGTTGTAAAGTCTTCTCAAAAATAGACTTTATAAAAGCATATAATCAGATCGCCGTTTTCGAGCCGGATATTCCGAAAACAGCAATTACTACACCCTTCGGACTCTTTGAATTTCCGTTTATGACGTTTGGTCTGCGCAACGCCAGTCAGACTTTTCAAAGATTTGTCGATGAAAAGACCCGTGGCCTCGATTTTTGCTATGCGTACTTGGACGATTATTTAATATCCTCACCAAGCCACCTTCAACATGAGGAACACCTTCGCATACTCTTCACAAGAATGCGAGACTACGGTGTACTAATAAACACAACAAAATCCGTATTTGGAGCTAGCGAAGTGACTTTTCTAGGCTACCATGTATCAGAACAAGGTACTAAGCCGTTGCAAAGCAAGGTACAGGCTATAAAAGAATTTCCAGTACCTAAAACAGCTCGGCAACTTAGACGGTTCCTGGGCATGGTGAATTTTTGCAGGAGGTTCATACCTCACGCAGCCCAAATACAAGGACCTTTACACGTTTTACTGACCGACACAGTAAAAGCTTCGCAGCCAGTCGACATAAGCGGAAGTTCACTGAAAGCCTTCGAGGAGTGTAAAGAAAGCCTTTGTAAAGCAGCTTTACTTGCACACCCTGATTCTAAAGCTAAATTGGGTTTAGTCACGGATGCGTCTGATGTGGCCATAGGAGGAGCTCTACAATAGTTTAAGGATGGCAGTTGGGAACCATTAGCATTCTTTTCTAGGAAATTAAGTCCCTCTCAAAAGAAATATTCACCTTATGATAGGGAACTTCTCGCTATCTACCAATGTATTAAATATTTTCAGCATTGGTTTATAGCTACTAATTTTACTCTCTATACTGACTCGTTATGTTATGGCTTCCATCAACAGAAAAATAACTGCTGGCCGCGTCAATATAGATACTTAGATTATACATATATCACAATTTTCAACGGATGTCCAACACATTGCGGGAAAAGATAACGTCCTTGCGGACACACTTTCCCGTATCAATGAAGTACAGATACCCGTTGATCCAGATGAGATCGCCAAAGCCCAGGAATCAGATCCTGAGCTTGCCCAATATCTTAGCGAAGATTCTTCTTTGCGGCAGTCGTATAGATTTGTACTGCGATATCATCAGCAGCACAGCGACTCCCCGGCCGTTCATACCTAAACCGCTACGCAAGCGAATCTTCGACACGTTGCACTCGCTCAGTCATCCCGGTGCTAACGCTAGCGCAAAGCTTATAGCACAACGCTACGTTTGGCCACAGATGAGGAAAGACTGCCGCGAGTGGGCTAAGGCGTGTTTGGCTTGTCAGCACACGAAGATAAGTCGACACTTCTCATCACCATTAGGTACCCTCGACTTACCTTCAGCGCGATTCAAATATGTCCATCTAGACCTCATCGGGCCACTACCTCTATCCAAGGAATATCGGTATTGCTTGACACTCATCGATTGCTTCACGCGATGGTTTGAAGTTGTCCCCCTTATCGATATTATGGCGAAGTTTGTGGCACAAGCGTTCCTGTCGGGATTGGTTGCTCGATTCGGTTGTCCTACTGATATCGTAACTAATCGCGGTAGACAATTTGAGTCAGCACTTTTCCGTCATCTGTCCCAGTCCATCGGTTTTAAACACCGTAAGACCACTGCTTACCACCCGCAGTGCAACGGGTTAGTCGAACGTTTTCTAAGGCAGTTAAAAACGGCTATCAAATGCCATGCTGACACGCATTGGACGGAAATTTTGCCATTCGTGTTACTCGGTATTCGTAGCTCTTATAAAGAAGACTTACAATCTTCTTCGGCGGAGCTAGTATACGGCGAGCTTCTACGACTGCCGGGTGAATTCTTCGGTCACAAAAGTGATAATTGTACGACGGACCAAACGGATTTTACAGCGCGCATTAGATCATTCGCTAACAATTTACAACCGGTCCCAACTACACATCACTGTTCTAATAAAATATTTATTTAAAAAGACCTCTCGTCTTGTTCTCGCATCTTCCTTTGGGACGACGTAGTTAGGGGTGCACTTCAACCCGCGTACACTGGTCTCTACGAAGTGATCGATAGAGGTGCTAAAACTTTTAAAATAAAAGTTAAAGGCAAGATCGTCACTGTATCCGTAGACCGTTTGAAACCGGCCTACATATTGTGCGATAACGACACCACGCCCACTAATACAAGTACACAACAACCAGTATTAGAATCGCCTCCCACTCCAGTCGGTAAAACTACGCGTTCGGGTCGCCGGGTTCGATTCCCAGACTTTTATCGCCCGTGAACGGTCTCCGGTAGGGGGGTGATGTGGCGGACCTAGACACCTACCATATTAAATTTAAGTAAATAAAAGTATTTATCTATTTTAAGGATATCCACACACATACAGCGTCACCTTACACAATATCTATCCATCTATCATACATATTTATGTAGTTATAAAATATTATGTAATCCTCTGTCTCTGTCTGCCGTTCATTGATAAAGAGCCTCGTGACGAAGACATTCTTATCGCGATGCTGGCGCAGGTGCAGACGTCCGTTAGATCTCCTCGCCAGTCACGTCCTATGCTTGACGCGGAACGCACGCTCGGTTGTTTCATATTCGCATTACGATACGATCACGCCATTCGCTTGTCGGGACTCAGCTGTACTGTATTTACGCCTGCTTATAATATTTATTGTGCCTGTATCCTATGCTTTGGAAATTATACGCTTTCAAAACTCAAGCTCTCTCTCTCCTTCATCTTTCATCACATCTGCACCCGCACACTGGTGCAGCCCCATACGTGTTTTTTGGACCTAAGCCGCGCGTTTGATTTTATCAACTACAACACCTTATGGAACAAAATGCGTGATACAAAAGTACCTCCTGGCATTGTTGATATATTAGAATATTGGTACGATAATCAAATTAATCAAGTTAAGTGGAATAATGCTTACTCTAGACCCTATAAACTAACTTGCGGTGTGAGACAGGGCGGGTTGACGTCTCCAGTTCTATTTTACTTATACGTTAACAACTTAATAGAGGAGCTGAGTAGCACCAGAGTCGGCTGCAACGTTGGTGGCGTAAGCGTAAACAACTTAAGCTACGCGGATGACATGGTGCTGCTCAGCCTTCTGCCAATGGCCTGAGAGTACTAATGCAAATATGTGAGCGATATGCAGCTACAAATCAGTTAACGTATAATTCTCAGAAAACTGAAGTAATGGTGTTCAAATATGGTAAGGGCCCTGAAAATATAATAATAATAATATTTATTTTGCAAAATATGGGTATAAAAAGATGTTACAATAAAGTGTACAGTTTCGCCATAATCAGCTGTGTAGCATGCAAAATGAATAGGAAATATAAGAAATTTGATCATGAAATGGAATTTGAATGTCAAACGAACTCAATAACAATAATGATTACAATGTCAATTACAATGTCAAATTAATTCAATAATAATTATGATAACAGAACTATGTCAAACGAATGTCAAGAATGTTAGTGTAGATTACAAAAGAAAAAATAATTTTAGCAAACAATTCACCTTAAATGAAATAGTAATAAATAATATAATATGTCACAAATAATAAAAAAAAAAGAATTTACTTATTAAAAACATTGGCACGTCACAAAGCTTTATCTGATAGATATTCATTGATAGTGTAGTACCCTTTTGACAATAATAGTACCCTAACTTTATTTTTGAAAGTACAAAGATCTGAAATTTCTATGATCGAAGCTGGTAGATTATTATATATCCTTGGCATCATACATAATATGCTGTTGTTAAAAAACGTAGTTTTATTATGCGGAAACCGTATTTTTAAATTGTGTCTGTTGCTGTTTAATGTTTCAAACATAGTCATATTCCTTTTTACAAATGATACAACTTCAAGGATTTATATACATGGCAGAGTGAGTAGTTTCAATTTTAAGAAGTAGGGTCTACAACTATCAGTCTGTTTTAATTTGCAGATTGCTCTCACGCATCTTTTTTGTGCTACAAATGCTAATTCTTTATTGGTGGCATTGCTCCAGAACATAATACCATACCTCAATAGGGGTGTAACGTGACCATGATATGCCATTAAAGTCGTCGACATATTTGCCGATTTAGATAAATCAAAAAAGGCATACGAAAACTGATAGTTTTGAGCAAACCGACTCAATATGTGTCGACCATTGCATGTGAGAATCAATGTGTATGCCTAGAAACTTAATTACATCTACTTGTATAATATTAATGTCAGAATATTTAATTTCCATGTCACTCAATTTGTTTAGCATGTTTCGAAATGTCATGTAATTAGTTTTATCTAGATTAATTTTCAGATTATTTTATTTTAACCATTCAATCACATTGTGTAGTGTTGTATTTATCTCATGTTGCAGAAGAATACTCTCATTGTCGGTGAATATAATAGTACTGTCATCAGCAAATAATATTGATCAGTGACAAGTTACTTTAGGGAGATCATTTATGTAAATAATAAAGAGAAGCGGCCCTGATACGCTTCCCTGTGGGACACCAAATGTAACTTTCCTGTACCCTGATGAATATTTAGTGACAGTCTTCGTTGAAGTAGACAACTTTAAGATACTGAGTTCTAAATACAAGTGATACAAATTTAGAGTTGATTGGAAGACAACATTTCTGTACATAAGGTCTTCCTGAAGATAAAAAAAACTATCATGGAAAATGTCTAATTTAGAACAAACCTGATTATATTGTTTACATAATCTAATGAGTGGACTGATTTGAGATACATTGTTATTTCTACCAGGTATGCTTAACAACTGTGGAGTACGCACGGATCGTGTTGGTATTTTAAAATGAATTTGATTTATCAGCGTACTATCAATAGAGCCGTTTACAATTTTATATAAGATATACAGATCGCTCACCCATCTCCTTTTCTCCAGACTCAATAACTTAAACCTTTGAAGTCGGTCTACGTAAATAGCTATTTGACGCCTGAGACCGTATTTCGTGCATAATGCTCTAACGAATCGTTTCTGTACTGCCTCAATTCGGTCTATGTGTGTATTATATAGTGGAGCCCATACTGATGAGCAGTACTCAACAATGCTTCGCACTAGGCAGCAATAAAGCGTGATCAATGAGTCCACTTGCTTAAAAGGCTTAGAGTTACGTAGCACGAAAGATAGTATACGTTGAGCTTTACTGCAGATGTGATCGTAGTGCGGCCTAAAAGACAAAGAAGAGTCAAACATTACCCCTAAATCGCGAACTACCTGTACTCTTTCAAGCGTAGATCCTTTAATATTATACGCATAGTTTAGTAATGTCTTGCTTTTTGCAAACGAAATTACTTGGCATTTCTTTATATTAAGCGCCATAGCATTGTTATCACACCAGTCTGCTATAATATTAATATCTAATTGTAACAATTCACAGTCACGGTAGTCAGAAATACGTCTGAAAATCTTAATATCATCAGCGTAAGCCACCAGTAAACATGAGGACATAAAATAGTTACTTAAATAACTTCAAACTAGTAGCACAATAGGGCGGTCTTATCGCAAAATGCGATCTCTTCCAGACAACCTGGTTTGGAATAAATGAATAAAACTATAATAGTGTGGATTATAGGGGTGCGAAGAATATCCGGAAGAGATTGGGCTACCACCACCAACGACAATTGGCCCTGGCAACACTGAACACGCACACACTGCGGACCGACGAGAAGATTGTCGAGCTGGAAGAAGAATTGAGCAAGTTGCGATGGGATATCGTAGGCCTATCTGAAGTCCGAAGACAGGGGGAGGACTCGATAGTTCTCAATTCCGGCAACTTGCTCAGAAGAGCTCAGAAGAGTAGAAACCGGGAGGGCGACCAACAGTCCCAAGGTGGTGTCCAACGTGGTAAATATCGGGAGTGTGTCGAGCAGGGTAGCGTACCTTATACTCAGAATATCCAAGCGGTATTCGCTGAAGGTCATCAAGGTATACGCCCCGACCTCGACGCACCCCGATGAGGAGGTGGAAGCCATGTGCGAGGACATATCTCGGGCTATACATGGCTTCAAAACCCATTATACCGTGGTCATGGGAGATTTTAACGCTAAACTGGGCAAACGTGACTGTGATGAGCTGAGAGTGAGGCAATTTTGTTATGCGCATCGGAATTCCCGGAGTCACTTGCTGGCTAGCTTTATGGAGAAGGAAGGCCTCTATATGATGAATTCCTTCTTCAAGAAGCGAGAATGCCGAAAGTGGACCTGGGTAAGTCCAGACGGTGCCACCAAAAATGAGATCGACTTTATCATGTCGACGAAGAGGCAGATATTCAATGATATCTCCGTGATCAATTCACTTAAAGTGTGGAGCGATCACCGAATGGTAAGAGGCACATTGAATATCTGTACAAGCCTCGAACGGTCGAGGTTGATAAAGTCCACGCTCCGACCGGCACCGGTTCATATCCAAAACCCCGAGAGCTTTCAGCTCGAACTCAAGAACCGTTTCGAATGCCTGGACGAATGCGTAGATGTGGACGAGTACAGTAACGTGGATGATGTCCATACAACAGGAGCTAAATTCTTTAAGCCCAGAAAAGCAAGAGAACCAGTAAGATCTCGGGTCCGACCCTCGAGCTGTTAGAGGAAAGGCGCAAGATGGTTCTGCTATCCTCCGACGCCATGCCAAAATATCGGCATCTCAACAGACCGATCTCTAAATCTCTGACTCGCGATCTCCGCCAATACAACACAAAATGTGTTCGTGAGGCGATCGAGCAGAATAAGGGATCCAAAGTGTTCCAGAGGGATCTGTCTGTTGGGCAGAGTCAGCTGACAAAGCTAAAGACGGAGGATGGCAGAATCGTATTGTCCAAGCCTGAGCTCTTGGAGGAGATCGAAAGGTTCTATGGACAGCTATACACGACAACGCAACAACCCGCAAGTATTCCAGCGTCAGACCCTAGAGCTGGATTGACCCGACACTATACCGAAGATATCCCGGACGTCAGCATGCACGAGATTAGTGTGACTCTCAAACAGCTCAAGCTGTTTTCGAGGGTCATCACGAATCGTCTCGAGAGCAAGCTAGACGACTTCCAGCCTCCCGAACAAGCCGGTTGCCGTAAAGGCTATATTACCATAGACCACATACATACGCTGCGGCAGGTTAAACAGAAGTCCGAGGAGTATAACCAGCCCCTATGCTTGGCGTTTGTGGACTATGAGAAAGCCTTCGATTCGATCGAAACCTGGGCGGTGCTACAGTCTCTCTAACGGTGCCGGATTGACTACCGATATATCGAAGTGGTCCGTGTGGTGACGGATTAAGAATACGGAATGTCACCACCCCATATCATTCCATGGGTGTCGTAAGAGCCGACAGAGGGAACATATTATGCAGAGAACAGCACTGTAAGAGAAGGAAAACTTGATACAAACCCTATACCAACCCGTTTGGCCAGCGTGGTATAGTAGGCCAATTCCTCCTTTCAAAGGAGAGACCTGGTCCAGCAGTGGACTGTTAAAGGCTGATGACGATATCGAAGTGCTGAAGTGCTTGTATGAAAACGCCACTATGTCAGTCCGCCTCCAGGACCAGAGTTCGAAACCTATTCAACTCCAGCGAGGAGTGAGACAGGGGGATGTCATATCCCCGAAACTGTTTACCACTGCGCTGGAGGATGTTTTCAAGCTTCTGGACTGGAATGGACTCGGCATCAACATCAACGGCGAGTACATCACTCACCTTCGATTCGCAGACAATATACCCCGTAACTATTGGGTGCAAGAAGCTGAAATCTGGCATGTGTGTTCCTTGGCTAGCGAAGAGGTGCACTAATAAGGAATTTCTTGAAATTTCCACAGCGTGCGTCGAGCCAAAATGGTTAAATTGAAATGTGTGGGCGTAGCTGCAGCCATTCTCTAGTTTTACAGTAAATTTTGGCTGCTAGGACATAAATAGCTAGTAATGTTGATTTGATTTCAAACGGTAAACGAGACTTCACTTATAACATTTTAATACGAGACCAATATATAAATTTTAAGCACGGATCTTAAATAAAAAATATATAAGGTAAATTAAAGTGTATTAAGTTAAAAGGATATCAAAATATTTGAAATACAAGAGACAAAGTAAGCAAGCTCCATGTCAAATTTAATTAATATCAGTTTTCCTTAATATAAAGACTAAAAATGTAATAAAATTATATTCATTGAAAGCAGAGACGAAATTAAAAAATAGCTGAATTCTTTTAAGACATTGAAATTTAGGTCCTAAAAACGTACAAAGCTAAGTATTGAAATTAAACAATTTTGATTTACTACGTGTACTTGAAAGCTTTTAAACCTTACAACCTTGATGTGCTATTTTACTTAAAATAACTTTATTCTTCATTAAACATAAATGACGGGTCTTGAAGTAAATAATGTAAAAAAACTTGACATCGTTATTATTTGAAGTCTAACGGCTGTAACGTTGTGATTGATTATAGTGAAATTTGTTAAAAACAAACATTTAAACAGGTTTTTGCCAGGCGACCCGTAACTTACTAGTAATGATAC
Organism: Euclidia mi; assembly: GCA_944739405.2. Classification (NCBI taxonomy): domain Eukaryota; kingdom Metazoa; phylum Arthropoda; class Insecta; order Lepidoptera; family Erebidae; genus Euclidia; species Euclidia mi. The sequence goes on along the minus strand of OX123183.2, from coordinate 7,055,699 downwards.
TAGCTCAATTGCACCCATTTTTATTTTTTTTATGTAATAGTCTTCAAACGTGAAGACAGATCAAATGATGGTAAGCCACAATGATAGACTCAAGCAACACCACGGGATTCACAAGTGCGTGTTAGGGATGGGAAAGGGATGAGGGAGAAAGAATAGGGGATGGGGCCTCCAGAATTTTCACTCACCGAAAATAACCCAACAGTCTATACTGTTATTATTTTTTTTTATTTAATAATCTTAGGAAGACCAACAGCATATAGTAATTAAATAAATATGTAAAATATGTCACATATAGTCATATATATATATATATATATATATATATATATATATATATATATATATATATATATATATATATATATATATATATATATATCTATATATATCTATATATATATCCAGTATCTTAAAGGTTTTGGCTTCTTTAAAGCTGTCACATGCACGTATCACGAACCCTAGCGCCTGGTATGCCTTTGTTTTTTATGTCTGTCTTGTATTAATATGGTCTTCAAAAAGCAACTTAGAGTCGTGAATAATTCCGAGATCGCGGACGTTGGTGCATCGTTTGAGTTGGTGTCCATTTTAATAGTATTCAGAAGGTAGTATTATGGATTTCCTGGTAAAGGTCGTGACTACACATTTGCTGTGATTTAATTCTAATTTGTTTACTGAGCAGTAATCTGTTAAGCGTGAAAGATCAGATTGAAGTCCGAATATATCGGAAACTGTGGAGACGGCTGAAAAAAAATTCATATCGTCTGCGAAGCATAAAAGTTGAGAGTGCTGAAAACATTTATCTATGTCATTAACAAAAATAAGAAATAATAAAGGCCCAAGAACCGAACCTTGAGAAACTCCGCTTGGTACCTTTACCCAGCCTGACATGAAGTTATTAACTACCACGGCTTGCGAGCGATTAGATATATATGATGCAAACCAACGCAATAAGTCTCCTCTTATCCCGATCGATTGTAAGTTGAAAATCAACACGGTATGATCAATTCTATCGAAACATTTTGTGTAGTCTGTGTAGATCACGTCAAATTGCTTACCTTTATTCATGGACTGAGTCATATAGTTATTAAGTAAAATTAGATTGGATGTTGTAGAGCGACCTTTGAAAAGCCCGTGTTGAAAACTATTGAAATTAGTTTTAATGGCAGGATATAATTAACTATAGATTATTTTTTCAAAGATTTTAGATGGAATACATAATTTGGAAACTGGTCTGTAATTGCTTGCCTCTGATTTTGATCCTTTCTTGTGATAAATGCTTTCTTCCATATTATTGGTACAGTACATTCGGTAAGAGATTTGTTAAATAAAATGCTGATAGGTAATGCGATGGTGTCTGCACACTTGTACAGGAAAAGAGGGGGTATAAGGTCGGGCCCTGCTGATTTGTTGAGATCGAGTGATTTTAAAAGTTTCGTTACTGCTTCTATATCTATACTTACCTTATAAATGTCGGCAACAGCATTGCTGTCATTATGGGAAGTGTCAGTAAACACGATAGGTGACTGGGATGGTTGCAGGAAGGTTGAGAAGAAATAGCGAGAGAACGCGTCACATATAGTGTCACCTGTATTTGCAACAGAGCCGCCATATGTGACGGAACCTGGTATGTTGGATGACTTGCGACGTGCTTTGAAGTATGACCAGAAATATTTCGGATTGGACTTAATCGAATCTTCTACTGATTTGATGTAATTATCATAGCATTGCTTTTCTAAACGCTTCACTCTGTCGCGTAATAATTTAAACGTATCATAGTCCGAGCAATTACCGTATAGTTTAAACTTGCGATTATATTTATGTTTTTCTTTAATACATTTTTTCAATGACGGTGTATACCACACTGGAAAAGAGTTGTTACAGCCAGACTTACGTTTTGCGATATGATTATCAATCTGTTGCATAATAAATGAATAAAAGAAATCAACTCCGTCGCTAATTGACATATTTGATAGTATGCTATGCCAGTCGGTATTTTGAATATTGTTATTTATTTCGTCGTAATCTCCTTTTGTGAACAAATAATTCGTTTTAGATGCTGATTTCAAATAAGGTAACTTGGATGCTGTTAATTTCACAGCGAGGGCTTTGTGGTGAGGGTCGATGGGTACTAGCGGGTCGTCACATTCAGAAACGCATATGGAGTCATTTGATAGGACTAGGTCGAGAATTCTACCAACTGTTGGATACGTGATTAAATTGTTGTAAATTGTGATAGTGTAACGTGTCAATTTTGCTCGTCGGGGGTGTTCGCATTATTAGGTGATAATGAGTTATCATCCGTGCTTCGGTGCCACAATATTCCACTCATATTAAAGTCATCTAGTATTAAAAATGTATCATTGGCGTGGTTTGTTATAATTTCATCCAATTTTGATATATAATTGTAAAGTTGACATGAAAAAGTAAGTCTGCAGTTTTGTTTACACATGTATACTACACCTGTATATTATATATATTTATATTTGAACGATGTCTGTGGTCACTAATATTTGTAGGTATCTCAATCCAAAGATCCTCCGCTGTGCATTAAAACTAGGCATTATATAGACAGGGATGTCTTTCCGCACTGTTATTAATACTCCCCCGCCGCGAGTTTGATTCGTAAGCTGGTAGTTTCTGTCACAACGCCACACTACGTATCTGTTGTCGAATAACTCTGAATTGCTAATACTAGAAGTTACCCACGTTTCTGTTAAAACTACGATATCATAGGAATTTAGACATAGGTTTCTATAGAAAAGAGATGTCTTCGAGCGATATCTATATACTAATATTTTCCGTCGATATGCCGTGACAGTACTTCCCCGGTCGAGCCGCCCCATTTATGTTGAAATGAGCAAGACTGTACAGCCTGAAAACATAATAAAAAATACCTGTATTTAAGCTTCCCCACTGCTGGCCACAGATCTCTTTTTACTATAAGAAGGGTAAGGCTACTTGATACTTGATTGCACGGGCTGTTTCCGCAACTCCACGTCTTGGCGCGTATTTTGCGTGCGGGTGGGAATGGTGTCTTCATTCGAGCCACCCCAGCTCTTCGAAGAAGGCCAGCAGACTCTTGATGTGGCCCACTGCCTCCCTCAGGGTGCTGTATCTCGTCAGGTACTGCTGCCTGTACTGTGCGACCTCAGGGCAGTCGAGGAGCAGGTGGGCTGCCGTCTCGTCTGCTGCCATATAGGCCCTGCACAGCGGGCTGTCGGTGATACCTATAGTAAATAGGTGTTTATTAAAGAATTCGTGTCCTGTGTAGGCGGCCGTGACTGTCCGCAGTTGTTGTTTGGACAGCCGGAGGATTTGTTTGGCTATCTTACCGTCAACTGCGGGAAGAGCCTCCTTGGCCTGCCTACATGTTTCAATACCAATCCAGGACTGGTTGTGTTGGGTCCTGGTCCTATTTCTTACCAGGTTGCGATAAAAACCAGAAGGGAGGGGAATGATGGGCTCGGGTCCCACCACCTCTAAAGTGGCCCCTCTTCTGGCAAGTACGTCGGCTGCGTCATTCCCTCTTGAGCCACTTACCAAGGGTAAGGCTAGTCCACCACGTTGGACAATACGGTGACGAGCTACCATTGAGGTGGACGTATGATGGAGCTCCTATAAACGAGACAAAACCCTAGAACGCCAAAAATATATGATTTCTTTGTTTTTTCGGGATATTTTATTACATTTTTACCCGTCTCAAGGAGCCATGTTTTGAAGAATAATCTTAAGTTTTATTTCAATATCAGCCTACACAAGTTGGGTAGTAATAAATTGGGTTATCTTCTCCCAGCGGGTTGAGCGTTAAGTGATCTTTTAACGTATCACACCCAGTGTTATAACGTGGATTTTTATACAATCTTGTAATGGTACGTAAAATATACGTACATTTATAAATATTTTTTTATAAATCTGTATGATGTAAATATATCATGAAAGTTCAAAATTGCTTACATTTGTAATAGTACTTATTATGCTACAAAACAGCTCTAATAAACCAGATTACCTTCGATCTTAACAACACAAACTCAAGAATGTTTTTTAAAGTGTTTTTTAAAATGCATCCCATTTTCCATAAATCCTGTACAGCGGACGACATTACAGACTAGAGAAAAGAGTGTGGGGATAAAAAAAATGTGTCATCTTGAAATTGAATCGGCTCTCAGCATAGTTCTAAGCGTCGAGGTGCCAGTTTAAGTCATTACGCCTTAAGGAAGAGTCTATATTCTTCTCCGAATGTGAGCCCAAGCAATTTTAATAACATTCATATGTCACATGCTTACGAGTGTAACCGAATTATACGGTGAGCATGATTTACGTTGAACAAGAGACAAAGTTAACATCATAAACATGTCGAGGCAACGTGTTTAGACAAATGTTCTAGTTACGAGTTTTACTAACTAATTTGCTAAGATTTACATTTGAACGAATAATTTATTATGATAGGAATGTGTGTAATTGTTTTGGTTTTAGTGCGAGATGATTCAGAAATAGGGGGGTTCGTTTTCTTTTTGTGCATATACTTTTGTGTAGATTTTCGGTATATTTCGTCTTTGTATATTTTTTTGGTGTAGACTGTTATGGTTTTTAAAGCAATCCTAAATAGAAGTGGGTTTTGTGAAGTAATTTCTCATGTGGGGATAGCCACTACGCTCAGAGCAGTACTAAGCAGCAAAGCGATCGCTTAAAGGCGAATTTAAAAGTTAATAGCTAGAAGCGAGCCAGAAACGTAAAATTCTCTACTTATAATATAAATTGGAAAAACGTCTTGTTAGTTGGTATTTCCTTTCTTTTCCTTTCCCTTACTTTCGCGTTAAGACTATGTACTGAACGGATTGTTGCAAAACTTTTTAGCTGCAATTTAGCACAAATATCAGAGATATAATTATGTAGACTACCTTTTATCATGATAACTGACTATCAACCGGTCTTCGCAACAGGATGAATCTAGTACACCTAAACGGCAAGTTATGTTATACGGCCGTAAGGCCGGGCACAATAATATTTGATCTATCGATGGATCAGGAGATTTGAGATACATAATTGACATAAGCTAAGTAAATGTTTTCTATTTATTTTATTTTTTTATAGACTCACGCCTGTATCCCCGAAGGGGTAGGCAGAGGTATAATATTACACCCACATTTCGCCATGAATTTTTTTAAGGTCCCACGTTATAGGGAGCGAGCCTATTGCCGCACCGGTCACATTACCAGACTCCGTCCTGCTCCTGAGAATTTCCTAATGGAAAAACCCAATAACACTTTGCCCGACCCGGGAATCGAACCCGAGACCTCCCAATCCCACGCGCACATTTATGCCGCGAGACCAACGAGGCAGTCTATAGATTTACTAATTACAAAACTTCAGTTAAATAGATCCCAAAGGATGACTGGCTAAATATTCACTAGAGCATGCATTACCGGTTAACTGATTTCATTATTAGGATAAATAATCGATAGTACTTAGTGCTATCGTATACGGTTCGTTGTACAATATTATTATCGAATGGTTTTGTTTCAGATACATTAAGCTTTGCAGATTTTGTGGGATTGAACTATGTTGTTTATTTACATAATTATTTAATATCCCACTACTGAGCCCGTGTCTAGCAGTAGGATATTAGATATATGTACATGAAATGTAATAAACAAGACTAATGGTTATAGTACGCTGTGGGGTAGCGGAAGTGTAACCGACTGCCATGCCGATGGTCATGGGTTCGATTCCCACTCAAGTCAAACATTTTTGTGCGTGAGCATGGATGTTTTACTTGGTCTGGGTGTTTCTATGTATTTACAGAAAAATGTATATGTATGTCTATCCGTTGTATAGTAGCCGTAATACAAGCTGTGTTTAGTTTGGGACTAGATGGTTTTATATAGTTGATTGAATCAGGCGTTACTTGGCGGAACTCCATTGTAACCTAATGGAAGGAAAATGTTTATGTTTATTTTATATTTATTAATGGTTTTATGTTTATGTGGTAGAATATTAATTACATAAGTATTATCATATTAATAAACACACGTCTCCGAATGATGACGGATTCAAATTTAAAAGTGGAGTGATACCAATTAGCATCTATTTAGTGTGTAGTACAGGATTTGTTTAGTTATACTAGACGATCAGTTGTAAGTTTCATCATCATAAAACCTTTCGCAGTCCTGGCCTGGATGTAGGTATCTTTAATATGTGTCACAAATGTCACAATAGGATAAGCGAGGCTATAGGAGAATTTGGCCCACTATACCTCGCTGGCAAGACTGGTTGATAAAGGGATCGTTGCCATGTTTTCCGTCTCTTCCCAAAGGTGCTATTTGTTTCGGGTACTTTTTTCAGTCACCCCCTGCAATAGCTACGGAACGGCTAATAAATAATATAGGTTCGAGACACTCTGTATTTTGTGGAGCAGATAATTTTATATCCAAACAAATTCTTTGAATATTGACCGAGTTAACGATTGTGTTCTAGCCGATGGGCTGTCGTAAGCGGTCGCAAATGTTAACAATGTCTGTCAAATGACAGCTAAACTATCGAGCACTAGGTAAGTGGTGCAAATATCTCCAGGTAGAGGCGCCACTGTATTAGAACGTGAGCAAAGTAATTAACTTGGCGGTTAAGAAGCTTGTACTAGTTGGTGGAATTGCTACAGATTCTATATACATGTAAGCTGTAAGCTCTTATGAGAAACATGCAGGAAAGAGGTTTACCTTAGTTCAGAAACCTATTATAATTTTGCTTACTTATTTCATTTATTAAATCTATGGACAGTGAATAGGTTACTTTTTTTATTCTTTTTTGTCATGAATGATTGAAGATATCATTGGAGAAACTGCGTCGGCCTGGAAGTCCTTTAATTATTCGTGGAACTTAGACCCTTAGGTCTAAGGTCTTACAGACTCTCACTGTGAAATCTTAAATTGACTATAAAGATTACTCATTGCAAGTATTTTTGTGTTAAAATAAAACTTATGTCAGCTATGCAGTGGCTCAACCTCAAACTATAGTCAGTAAAGACAAATTAAAACAAAAATCACTTTCACCAACTACTACTACGAACCGATTCCAAAGAGAAAAGATAAAAATCAGCCAACAAAACTATAGTACCTAAACATCAACAAAAATGACCGACAGCTTTCCTCATATATTTTCAGCACAAATGAAATAGAATAAAATAAACATTCACCGCTACAAGGTCGACACAAAAATAAAAATACGTACAAATTTACAAACAATACATGATCATACATCAAAAGTACAATAACCAACGAAATTCGTTCCACGCAATTAATTGTTACGCAACAGTACAACCCATTGGTTGTGTGCAAGAGGAACGAAATGAAAGGATTAAAAGGATCCCTGCTGATCCTTGATTCAACAATCTGATGTAGAGAGCCTTGTTGGTTTATTTTTGCTACATGCTGTTTTTGAATCGGGTTGTTGTGAATTTGGCTGTTTGGTTAAGGTAGAAGTTGAACTTAGGTACTGACACTGTTCATGAATAATGATTGAAAATGCGGCATTCCAATGAGAATAGAAAGAATAAAAGGAAACAAAATGTTTTTATTCGGCACCATTACAACAAGGAAGAAATATAACGTGACAGATAATATTCTTATCGGTACTGCTCTTCGTGCCTATCTAAGTCTTGGAACGTAACGAAGATGCGCTAGGATGATGATGACTGGACAGTCTGAACTTGGATAATCCATGTGCAAACAACGAGAACAACTTCACCTTCAAAAAATCAAGTTTTTTTTTTAAATATAGATCTTCGACTCGAGTATTGCTGAGTTACATCATGTGGTTGAGTTACATCATGGGTGAGTTACATCATGGTGTCATATAACAAACTAAAACTGTAACAAAATTTACATTAATTTTGTAATATTGTTCTTGTATGACACTTATATTCAAAGAAACTTAACAAATATCAAACAGTTTTGAATAAAAAATCTTCTGTGTGAGGTTAAGTACCTAATATTCTATTTTTTTTAATAAAGTTAGAATAAAATAACAAATAATCTAACTATCCTTAAAATTCTCATTGTTTTTTAATAATTTCACTCCTGATTACAAATACTGTATTTTATTTTGTAAGATGTTCACGTTGGCGAAAACTGATAGTTTTCGACATCGTGAACATCTTGCAAAATAAAATGAAGGCATCTTGTACATTAATTTTTCTTGTAATTAATTCCATATTTTTAGACACCTTTTCTTGTTCTTTTCATTTTTATATTTATCTAGCTCTAGAAGACGATAAATAAACAAAGAACACTCAGGCTCGAAACAGCAAATTGTCAGTCACACTAAGTGTTGTGTGAGGATCGAACTCACAACATTTTTGCAGTGTTATGAGGAGAGTCGAAGCTTCTACCACTGCGCCATTCGTGGATTCAAATTTAAGCTGGCCCAATTTTGAACCCCATATTTCTTTTGCTCTATCTCTCTCCCTCTAACATAATTTCTACTCAAAGTCAAATACATATTTTGTCAACAAAGCGGCTTACATTTTGGTTCAAAATTCTTTAAACGGAGGGCAGTGATGCGCATAAATAAAGTTAATTAGATACTCCAAAAAAAAACTGCTTTTTGCACAAAAATTTTATGGAAATTCCACATAATAGATTGTCTTATAAGTCATATTTATACAGAAAAAAAACGAAAAAAGGAGGGAAGCCAAAAATGTCACGACAAAAAATAACGTATAACCTCTTGTTATTAAATGTTTCCTTTTATTTATAACTTATCTTAAGCATCGTCGTCAACAGCCGTTTCCAGTCCCTTTAAATTGATCTTAAAAAATGAACCATCTGGCGAAATCTTTAATCTTTTGTAGATTATGAAATTTTTGTTGGTCACTTATCAATCATAGTGATTCTAATTCATTTTTGTTGAAGAATTAAAATCATCTGCACGTCGATTCTGTAAAATTCAAACAAAAACTCCCATTTCACGTCACTATTTGCTCTCACTTCGCGTAAGGTTCGAAATGACCTTGATTTTGAGTGTGAAGTTAGCGTCGAACTGACGGGAGACTTACCTTATAGAATGCCGCTTTATACGTCATCTCATACTTTATCTGTCAAAATCTCGAGGTCAATTAATTCAACTCGCAAACACGCTCCCAAGAGTAGCGTTAGTGTAGATTCGAATTATCAACCGAGTTTTTAGAATGCCAATCAAGAAACTCACAGCGGATTCAGATTCGAAGTTTACAATGAAGTCTTACAGAATCACACTGCTGCTTCGAGACTGTCATGGCGAAAAGAGAAAATTTTGCTTTCGAAATAGTGTCTTGTTGGTAATATCATTACGATATTACTAATAAACTGTGATTCATCTTTCCCTGAAGGTGTAACTTTGCATGTTACTTCAGTGAACTTTCTAATTATAATGAACTAGAGGACGCCAGCAGCTAAGCCTGCATTTTTTTTTTAATTTACCAATTTCGGCCGATCCCGTGGAAATTTCGGAAAATCCCTTCTGAGTGCACCCCTACGGTCCCCAAGGAACACACCTGCCAAATTTCAGCTTCCTGCGCCTAATTGTTTCAGCTGTAGCGTGTCTGTCAGTCAGTCAGAAACGCAAGGATTTTATATATTAAGATAAAGATATTCATTAGAGTTACTTTGTTATGAAGAAATTACTTCGAGTTTGAGTTAATGTAACTTTCAACGACAATAATAATCGAGAACTGAACTGAATATTAGTCCTTTAAGTCTAGTTCTAGGTAATGACACCTATCAATGTTAACTAGGTAGTAGGTACATTTGGGTTTTCAACCGTCATCTCAACTTATAATCTTCCACTTTTGGATAAAAGCCATCTCCATGGCTCCAATTAAATCAAACCCAAATTTGGATACTAAAATACTATATGAAACGAGATGAAAATTGGTAAAATGTCTAGATTTGTGATATATGTTCATTAAGTTATAAAAAGTGGCTGGAATGCCTATATCGCCAGTATGGCAGTATATAGAAATCTTCACTATGCTCACGTTGACTTACTCATGTATTAACATACATAACTACAAATTCTGACCAATTACTGTAATCTTGATTATGGTTTAGGTCATTGTTTACTCAATGGCCTATTTTTTTTCAAATGAACTATCAAAGTCGTTATATTAAACGCAAAATGTCTCCGTACATAAAATATCTGCCCGAGATCTGAGAACCGCTAGTTACTAATGGTTTTAATCTTTGTACACTACAAACATTCCAAGTGATTATTTTTGCTTCAAATTTATCTTCGCTGCAACTACTGTAGACATTATAGCATCTTTGAATACTATTGCATACTGAGTTATATTCTAAATTGTCTGTAGTAGTACGGGTATTAAATTTTGAATATGTATTTCGAGAGTTTATATCGAAGATCGCGTAGGAGGTGCCAAGTGTACAGTGCCATCGTTATGTAAGTCTAAAACGCAGTTGCATGACAGTACAAAATACTATACTGTAGATATGGCAATATCTGAACGGATACATGCGATGGGGAAACATTATATTTGTATATTGGTGCTTGAATTATATTATGTTTTAAGTAAGCAGAAAATTTAGTTTTGCTGCCAAAAGAGTTTAAAGTCGAGATTGCAAGGAATAGTCGGGGTCGTTTAATACACTTCACGTTTTTATCTTAATAACAATATTATCCCGAAAGTTACCGAAAATTCAGCACACAGTCGTAAACCAACTCCAAAAAGAAACATTTGCTTAACTAGAAGGAGATTTATTAAGTGATAATATTTTGAGCCAGAGACCAGTAGCCACTTATTATACCTGGGAGCCTCAGTTACATCTTGAATTTAACCATAGAAACGGGTGTGTTTCCCGACAAATTAAAAATAACCGTGGTTCATCCGATCCATAAGAAAAATAATAAAGAAGATATCAGTAAGTATAGGCCAATAGCTCTGGTACCAATATTCTCAAATTAATAAAAATATTTGAGAGGTACATTTATGCAGCTCCAAGCAACTTTTTAGAGAAGCAAGCAGTTTTAGTCAAAGAACAAAAGGGGTTGCGGCGTAATAAGACAATTAATATGGCAATTTACGACTTTTTAGAATTTCTAATGACTAATAGGGACAAACGCACACCGGTATGCGCAATATTCATGGATATGACGCATGCGTTTGACTATGTGGACCATGACATATTGTTAAACAAGCTCTAGAGGTATGGTAGTAGAGCCAATATACTTAAACTCCTCGAAACATATCTGAAGAACTGCGTACAATACACTAAATTAAGTTAAGTAGATGTAAGAACTAAAAAGGAAATTGTATACGTCTCCAAACAACGGCAAATAATATATGGTGTGCCTCAGGGAAGTAACCTGGGGCCACTCCTATTCATTGTATACATTAACGATTTACCAAAAGCCACGTTAAATCCTATGACTCTGTATGCAGATGATAGTACAGTTGCAATAAAATGTACTAATACTAAAACTTACGAACAAGAAGTAAATAACACACTACACGATGTAATAAAATGGTTAGATGCAAATAATCTTCGTATTAATATTGGTAAAACCACCCTTATGTCTTTTAGTCAACGGGCCGGCCCGCTGGGTAATCTAAACATACATCATGGAAGTCAACTCATTCGTGAAACCCAAACAACAAGTTTTCTAGGGCTAACTATTGACAGCAAACTCATATGGAAGCCACATATTGATGCGCTCTGTAAAAGAGTCAGTAGGTCCGTTTACGCGCTACATGAACTGACACAAACAGCCAATTTAAATATTGTCGTGACGGCATACCATGGTCTGGTCGGTTCTATATTAAGATATGGAATAGTTTTTTGGAGAAACTCAGCGAATAAGGACTTCGTTTTCAAGATGCAAGAGAGGTGTATTAGAGCCATGTTTGTATTAAAAAGTACAGATAGCTGTCGACCATACTTTCTTAGGCATAAATTATTAACTCTGCCATGTTTGTATAAATCGGAAGTAGCCTTGTTAGTTAAACGCAATCCACATTTGTTTAAGCTGGCTTCAGACCTATATAATAGACGACAACGAGACGTACATAGGCTCTGTGTGCGTAAAACTAACACTGCATTAATGCATAAAAGCATTTTTCACATGGCATCTGTTATATATAATAAATTGCCCAAATACTATTAAAGAAGCACTCAATGAATTATCAATAAATAAATGTTATTACACTCTGGCAGATTACATGAATGATAACTTACAGTAGCCGTTTGAATAAATTTAATATTATCTTGACAAATTTACTAGTACCTATAATTTTTAATGACATATTTTTTTTATTATTTTATATTCGTTGTGACTATTCTTAAACCTATTATTATATTTTGTTCTGACATCCAATCCAATTATTTATATTGATTTAGTATTGTTTAATTATTTATTTTTTTGGCTTATTAATTATAATTATTTAATTTATGTAATAAAAATAATATTTGCATGCCGCTATCTTGCTGGTAAAAATACTTGAATCATGTATGCATTGCCTTGTAACACCATTTGTGACATTATTTTTACGTCATTTTTTAGGATTTGGGCATACACAGAATAATGTGACCTGAAGATTTTTACACAAGCAACTTGTTATAGAAATCATAAGTTTAATATTAATGTATATTTATAAGTGAGTGGTACTAATCTAACTTATCTATGTAGTAGATGCCCGGGGTGCTAAAAGGGATTAATTTTTTAATTCAATTTCATGGTCATTCGAGAGAGACCAATTTTACTGAACGCTATTGCTGCTTTTAAACAAATAATGTTGCCTACGATATTGAACATTTTCCCACTTACAAATACATACATAACAAAACAAAGTCCAGCTGATACTGACTCAAGAACTTCAGAAAACAGCTAAAGTGTATCGTATCCCTATACGCACGTATCTAAGAAAAAGCCATAACCCATTTATTTCACGTAGATTATACAAAAAGGCTGTATAAAGAAAATTATTACAGTACGAATAAGAGTTCTTGCCAAAAATATTTTGTCCCGAAAATTCATTTTGGTCAAGCACATATTTCACGAGAAAGATATGAATTATAGTTATGTTAGTAATAATGCAAGATTTTCAGTTATTTAATTCTTATACTTAGCTTTAAGAAAAACAATTAACTGTGAATGTAGTTCGAGAAAGTTTGGATGGAAAATGGGTCACTGCAGATGCGGCAATCTCTTTTGAAATAAATCAGAAACATGCGCTGCAAATAATGATAACTATTAGTGTTGATTTTGTGATAGCCAACTTTTAAATCAGTTATAAGGGAGAAATTAGTAATATTTTTTAGTTGTGAATAAAGAATTTTTTGCTGCAAAATAAACACGAAAGTTTTTCAAAAAGAATGGATGGTATGTTTGGATGATTAACACTTTTTCCCGCAAAATGTATGGACTAACTTTGATGAAACTTTACAATAATTTGATACATCAAAATAGCTCGCGAGTGAAGCCAAGGGCTGAAGTTAAAACAATTTACGTGGGTATATTGTTTTATTCCAATAATATGAAAATTCTAATATCACATTTTGTTTGCTGACCAAACATGGATCATAAAATACTAAGGCAATATTTTTATATGCATGAATTTTTTAAATACCTATCTGTTTCTAAAATTGGTTTCAGAAGAAGTTTAATTGAATTTGAGAAACGACCTTCAAATTATGCAAATCTCAATGTCTGATGTTGTGATTTTAGACATTTTTATGAATTAAGATCTTATATAATAATATGTATATGTCAAACATGGGCCTTTGAAAAGATCGGCGTTTTTATTATTTTTCCTTTAAGCAGTTTAAGCATTGCACTTATGCCGTAAAAATCGCTGATGAAGTTGTTGGATGTCTCTATAAATGTAATTATTATTAAAACATATTATACTGCATAACATGTTTTAAAGTGCATTTGTATAACAGTATAAAATGTCCTTTTAAGCTCAACTTAATTTAATACATTATACACATTAAAGAAACTTTGTGCTGCGTTATTACTTCAAACAAGGTTTATTCAAAGCAATATAAAGGTAGTATGTGTCTTCATACTTACCTTATGTAAAAATAAATAAAGATTAACTTATATTTTGTCATTAACTGACTAGTTGAGTCAGCCATTATATGCACGTTATTTATGGCACCTGTTCCATAGCCGTCACTTATAGCGTGATGTTATATAGTCCATCGGCTTCTTGGATAGTTGGGCTAGCAACACAAGTAGTTTCTAAGATAAGCGTGTTCAGAAAAACTAACTCTTCAGCTTTATAGAACTAGTATTATAGTTAAGTGATATTTCAAAACAAGTTAGTCACCAAATTGATCAAATATCTGATTTTAAAGCCATTTAAAATATGTTAATGTATATGTATGAATAATTATGTAGCACTAAGTTCAACTCAAATAAGGGGCGTACACGCTAACATTTACGTTATAATTTAAGCTTCTTTGCCTGGTTAATATAGTAAAAATAAAACACTAGCCTTCCATCAAATATCAAAGTAAACTCTTGCAGAATGCAAGAAGTATGATGCAACGCATCATCATCATCGTCCTAAAGTTATCCCGGTTGCATCCAAGACAATAGTGTTAGATATGATCAGGATGACTATTGTAATATGATCATTAACATGCAAATTAATATGACAGTGGATAGAAAAGAAACAATGGCTTTGTACTTTAAATTATATTTTACATCCATATAGCGATTTCACAGAAGGTATCATAAACTTGGGCACCAAATAAAGGATTCTGATTGGCTAATTTGTTGGGTTACTGACTTACAGACAACGTACAGCGAAAACTATACGGCACAGGCAGCTAAAATCTGACACGTATGTTCCTTGGGGATTATAGGGGTGCACTAGGAAGGGCTTTCCCAAAATTCCAAGTAGAAGGGAAGTATCCTATTATATAGTTTTATTACAAAAGTAGTAATTCACCTAAAAATGTTCTTAAAACAGTTTCAATGTATAGTAATCTTATAATTTTAAACATATTCAAAAGCTCCAATATGGAAACTAAAACTTCATACCGATGTTCATATAATATTCAAATTTCAACCTGCGTTGCCATTCAAATCTCGAGCCTTAAACCTGTCAAGATTTCATTTAAATGTACATAAATTATGCTGGATTGTGGAGACCACTGTCTTTGTACATATATCTGAAATAAAATACTTTCTTGAACATTACTCAAGTGTTGCAACGGAGTTCCACCTCTTACTTTAGGATATTTTCGTTTTGCGTTTTAAAATCTTTGATACGACAGCTCATCTGCTAGAGCTAAATGTTAAAGACCCATTTTCTGAACATTTGTATATAATATTTTTCATTTTTAACATTTTTCTGTCTACTTCTGAATAAAACAACCTTAAATATTTAACCTTTATTAACCTTATTAAATATTAGGTAATTAGCTTGTTACTATCAACTGTTCTACATTAAAATATGAATATATTCATTGAAGCTAATGTAGTTTCTCGTTGACATAAAATTGAGTATGAATTTTGTAAGCGAATATTGTCGTTCGCTTAGAGAATATAACGACACATAAAATAACAATACATAAAACAATATGGCGCCACAAAAGCCTTTGGAACTAACACAAACTGCTGTCAATGACCGAGAAAGTGGGTGAGAACATGTAGTTCTAGCTTGCCGGTACTTTTTAAATACTTAAACAAGAAACAAAGTAGGTCTTGCTATGTAGACGGAATACTTTTTTGCTTTACTTGTTCAAGTTACTTTTAAAATACATTGGATTTAGGTTTAATTGCTATAAATTCATCAAGTTCAGGACAAGAAATACTTAGGTAGTAACTGAAAACTATTTGGGTTAATTACAAAACGTGGACTAAATATAAGTGTTAACTGAAGTCAAGATCCAGAAGTAATACTATTATGTAGTACTAGGTGATGCCCGCGGTTGCACCCGCGTTATTTAAGGCTACTGCTCCGCTCCCGTGGCTTATAGCGTGATGTTATATAGCCTATAGCCTTCCTCGATAAATGACCTATCTAACACCGAAATAATTTTTCAAATCAGACCGGTGTTCCTGAGATAAGCGCGTTCAACCAAACAAACAAACAAACTCTTCAGCTTTATATATTATAACAGATTTTAGACTTATGGCAAATATCTGAAATGTACCTATTTTTAATTTAAATACGTGGGAATAAAATTATGGACTTAATAGAATAGTGACCTGTTTGATAAGTGATAAGAAATAGCCATATCATTAGGATTAAGTTTCGTGATAGACATGTATTATGTAACATAATATGATGATTAAAACAATAATATTGCGATATAGTCGTCCAACATCGCGCAAATATTGCCAGTACATCGCTAGTCTACGCTTTACACCGCGTTACGAGACCACAAACCGACGACCAAGCTACAAACTATTTAACATTTGAACTGGTTTTTAAAGCAATGAGTTTAATTCTTTTTACTGGTATTGTGGTACTAGCCTGTGGTGTCGGGAACATTGTTAGGTCTTCAGTACTTTTTGTATTTCTTTTTTTATTTGCTTTTAAATATGTGTGTGATCGCACTGGCCTTTCAGAGTTCTGAAGTAGAAAGGGAAGGACAAAAGCCATTTGTGGATCAAAAGAATATTTTTGATTCGTTTAATGTGCGGTGATAGTTGAGGTTTATGAGGATTTAATGGTGTATGGATTTATATAGTTACACTTATTTTATGTAAATTCTCTTTAGGTATGATATTGCCACATTCATCATCATCATCATCATCAGCCTGCCACAGTCCTCTGCTCTCCAATGTCACGATCACGGCCACTGAGTCCGATTATTTACATTATTATTATTTTTATAACTGCATTAAAGACGCAATAGATCACAAATATATTTAATAAAAAGAACATAATAACATGCAACAATTCACACATGGTCGTCCGATTTCAAACTAGGTACTCTAGAACAACTGATAAACCTACACAGTACAAATAACCATGTTCACCACACAGAGCTTAGATCTGCGTGAGAATTGAACCCCGACTGAGTTGCCTGGGTTTGTAATACAGCCGTGATAAAAACTTGCATCACAGCACCATTCAAGCATTTTTTTTTAATATTGCATAATTTTCGCTTCGCGTGCTCAAATAAATTGTTATTAAAAGGGCAATATTATATGCATAATAACACTTATTAATATGCACGACGTTACGTACAAACCATATTGAAAATGGGTTTCTAAAACTAATTATGTATTCATTGATGGTCAATATAATTATATTGAAAAGGCAAAAAGCGTGTTGCCGTTTCAATATAGTCGTAATTGTGCAACATTTGTGGTCGACACGCGACCATTTAAATAGCAAGATAATTTTAGAATAAGTAAAATTTTTAACCTTCAATATATGGAATGATTATAATCTATCAATCATTTGACTGGGTTTGTAGTGCAGTATTAATGTGTAAACTGGTGATAGAATAGTTATTTTGCTATGTTTAATGCTTCAGCCATAGTCATTATTATTAATAAAAAAAACATTAATGACAAATGCGCTTGGAAATTATCTGTTTCAGTATTCACATAGTTATAAGGTAAATAGGTAGATAATATTAAAATTTTCATGACATCTAATTAAATATGATTCCATTCCAAATAAAATTATGTAAATTATGTTTTTTGGAATCGCTACCACATCATTAAATGTCTTTCATGTCGTTATATTATATTTATTATGTTTAATTTTATAAAATGTTTTAGTATCTTATACTCAATCAGTTGGATCGGTGGTTGTATTTCAAAAGGTATCATGCCAATTAAATAGATAAGTACTACATTTGCATTTCTTCACGCGTTCCACAAATTTATGCTAATATTAACGATCTGGAAAATGGAGGTAATTCGCGTTCATGGTCAGTATGCCAACAGATTGTTAATTTTATTAATGCCGGTTCGTATACTGTTGTCGTCATGCTCACTAAAATGTCATTTCTTTTGGTGGCGTCGTGTCTCAGGTCATCCCTGTCCCTCTGATATTCCGAGAGGGATGATGGCTGGCACATGCGTAATACTCGTGATCGGGTGCTACTTGCGATGACTGTTCGATGGCGGTCTACCTCTTTTTCTATGGGATTCAAATATGTGTACTCTTTTCTCGATTATTTTGATACCTTATTAATTTAAGCTAGTGAACGCTCCAATAGAAAACTATTTGTGTCAGGTATTTGAAACAACTCATAGCTTAACTTCAAAGCGTCATAGATTCCTTCTGATACATATCGTATAGAAGGCTTACAACTTCATTTCTGTCCACTCCAAGGTTGCCTGGAACAAAATTACTCTAAGCGATATATTTATAGTACATACGTACTACATCATCACTACATAGTATAAAACAAAGTCTGTCTTCTGTTCGTCTGTCCCTATGTATGCTTAAATCTTTAAAACTACGCAACGGATTTTAATGCGGCTTTTTTGATAGATAGAATGATTCAAGAGGAAGGTTTATAATGTATAATACATACCTATATGGCGGTACGAAGTTCGCCCGGTCAGCTAGTCTCATTATAAATGTACTGTACAATGTTAGAAAGGTGTACATTTAGGGTACATAATATATATCTACTGGAGTAAATACACGTAGCTCACAACTGCTAAGCGGTACAGGTAGATATCTGAGAGCTGTATCTAGGTGCAAATTTGTATCGACGCACATATAATTATATTGAAAGCATTCGCCCGCATTAGGAATACATCCTTTATCGCGGTAGACTTTACCACCATAATACCAACGGATACAAAGTACACCCAGACTCCCAAAAACAATTAATGGAACACAATAAGTGTTGTATTGTGCGGGGTTCAAACCCAACACTTGCCGCAGTGTCAAGCAGCGAGGCGGCCACTTACGCTAACATTGCAGAGCAATAATATGAAGCACATGACAACTGCATGATGTATATCGCCCAATTCGGGCCCATAAAAACGGCATGTGATACTCAACTAAATCATATTCCCGATATCCAAGCCTAACAGACAGCTACACTCTACAAGCCATCACTCAAATGATTTACCTTGTCGCTATACAGGTATAAACTACGTTTGTGCCAACCCGAGCCTTTTAATCAAAATGGGAAGTCAAATTTCTTCCAACCTTTTTCATAATTAAAAGAAAAAAATGGCTATGGTCAGAAAAAAGTCATTTAAATTCTTTTGTAACACTTTTCTTAGTTAAACCTTTTTATTATACCTTGCAAAATGAAGATCCGGCGTTGAAAGCGTTGATGTAATATTTTATTTATCATAATCCATCATTCAAACACTGCAGAAATTCAAAAGGCTTTCTTAAATGTATTAGGGCGGTATTCAGTGGGTAGTATCTGATAGTATAATGATGGTACTGCATTTGCTATTAGAGAATGTTTTGATCAAATTGTGGTTGGTACCTATGTACCAACAACAATTTGATTAAAACATTCTCTAAAAGGTCTTTAGCTCTTCAAGGCATAGGCCTTGCTTATCTGGAACATATAATAATAATCATCTTTATTGTAAAAGTGCCAAAGAAACTACAATCATGAATTTTAACAAACAGAAAATAACAGATAGTATAATTGGCGGCCTTATCACTATTAAACAATCTCTTACAGAATATTATGTGAATCATCATAATCAAACAAAGAGGGAAGGAGGAATTGGCCTACTATACAAGGCTGGCCAAACGGGTTGGTATAGGGTTTGTATCAGGTTTGGCTTCTTTAACAGTGCTGTTATCTGCATAATATGCTCCCTCTATCGGCTCTTACGACTCCTGTCGCACGAGTGATTGATTTCCACGGGATAGCCGGGATCGATCACTCGCCGAGCAATTAAAGAGAGATAATTAGGTTGTCTTACGGGAAATAAATAAAAAATATCACCAGGAAAGATTAAACTCGCGTTATATTCCAGTTACACAATGGCTTTAATTACACAAAAAAACTGACACTTGAGATTAGCCGACTAGACAATTATCCAGGGCGTGGGTGGTAGGTTGGCACTTCACAGGTCTTCGGATGGGTACTCAGCTTTGTCGTGTTGTCTCCAAGCAGAAAGAGGGCCCAACCACGTGTGTCGCCGGTATATATAGGGCCGGCGAGCGGGAGAGGGCTCCCCACTGCAGTGCGTCACTCGTAGCGAGGCTCGCAAGCGCCGGGGCACGACGTCACACACCCCCCCCCGTTAGGCCGGGATTTTCCCTAAGGAAAATTCCCTAGCCCAACGAGCGTAGCAGCCCTGAAGATACTACCTGAAATTAGAGAAAACAAGGGCATGAGTACCTTGAACAAGTGACAACCCTATACGCTAATTAGGATACCTAAATAATAATGACCCACGCTTGCATTCTTCACGCGTACAACGGCAGTCTGAACTTGAACATAAACATTTATCATTCATAATTCATCACACATACCTACATGTAAATGCCAAGGCCAGTGTAATAGCCCAATACCAAAGATAACAATCTATGGAGAAGCGCTTAGGGTAATTATTAGGTAATAATGATTTGTAGATATAAGAACTTGATCTAGCCCTACGACTTAAAAATCTTGGGTTTGGCCTTTGCCACTAGATAAGTAAACTTTTTGAATAT
Source organism: Euclidia mi (assembly GCA_944739405.2). Classification (NCBI taxonomy): domain Eukaryota; kingdom Metazoa; phylum Arthropoda; class Insecta; order Lepidoptera; family Erebidae; genus Euclidia; species Euclidia mi. The sequence continues at coordinate 7,035,088 of OX123183.2, read as the reverse complement.
AGTTAGGTGTAACAACAGATTTTTCGTAACGATGAACAAAAATAATATAAGCCGCAGACACGACCGGACCGCTCAATGTCAAAGGAAAGAATTTAATAAATATTTTGCTCTAATTAATAACTACAACACGACCAGTAAACACCTTTTGAATGTAAACAATGGTGAATCATTAGTTAGGCATTTATTTATCGGCGCGTCGCTGAGTGAACGCGCGTGCGTCATAACGACAACTAGGTAGGTACGATCTAAATGGTAGGTACTATTCGACTGTTCCGAGCTCGCGACGCACGGTTAATTACTCTGAATGTTTATAAAGTACCTATAATAACAATTTGATTATGGAATTTATACAGAATTAAAAATAACAACAGAACTTCAGAACAAGGCACGACAAAAAACAATACGCCAATCAATATGCATTTCAACAAATAGATTTGCGGAAAGAAAATACACATGCGAGAATCGAACACCAGACCGATCCGACAACAACTTTTTAACCACTGAGCCATAACTGATAGTTAGATAAACAACAGATTCTTTGTAACAATATTACATGTAATAAACTTTATTACAATTTATAACTGAAACATTTATTCATTTTATGTTAGCATGTTTACATAAATCATTAACACAACACAATACATTATCTTGTGAGCTTCGACTCGAAAACATAAGAACCATTGTTGGCCTTCACAAATGATTATGTAGGTAATTATAACTTAGTATAGATATGCGTCTTACATTGTTGTTTTTATGCTTTTATTATTCTTTGTAATTAATCAACTTTGAATCCTTGATGTGCCATTCTCCTAAAGGTTTTCCGGCCATGTCGTTAAGTTTGTATACTAGGTGTGACTTTTTTGAGGCAATGTTACATTTAATAAATTTAGGCGCCAATTTCTTGCTAAAGTATTTATCCTTGTCACTAAGTAGAAACGTTCTGCGCCAAACTATATCACCGACATTGAATTCTGCCGGTTTACGGCGAAGATTATAAGATGAACAATTTCGTTGGTGGGCCGACAACAGAGCTGAATGTACCTTCTCGAAAATAGAGGATAAGTAGCCTAAAGTTTCGGCATAGCCGTCCCGTGGTTCAAGCACCATATTGGAATTAAATTCCTTGTCAATATACTGAGAACCACATGTTATGACCTCCCTACCAAAAACAAGGAAATTAGGAGAATAACCAGTAACCTCACTAACTGCGCAGTTAAGGGCGAATTGAACTTTATTGATTAAAGTGTCCCAGATTCGATGATCAGATTCTATGAAAGTTGAAATAGCTGTCATAATGGTTTTGTTGTAACGTTCAACTGAGTTAACGTGGGGAGTATACAACGGTGTAAAATGCAAATTTGGAATTTTATATTTTGACAACATACTTTTAAAGGTTGCGCTAATAAATTGTTTACCGTTATCCAAAACAATAGTAGATGGAATTCCATGCACCAAAAATACATTGTCCTCGAGAATTTTTGTTATCACTTCTGCAGTTGCCCGTTTAATGGGGAAAAGCAAACAATATTTAGAGAAACAACAACTGACCACAAATATAAAAGTGTTTTGTTTTCTGCTGGGGTGCAATGGACCAATCAAATCAATACTAATCGTCTGAAAGGGCTTTTGACATGATTTGGGTTTTCCCATTAGACCTAAATTTGGGTGATTTTGGTGTTTATGGGTGATACAAGGTTCACATGAACTAACGAACTTGACAACATCGGAGTACATACCAGGCCAAAAGTAATTAAGTGCAAGACGTTTGTATGTCTTAAAGATACCCAGATGTCCAGCAGTGGGCGAAGAATGATTCTCCCTTAGAATGTCAATTCTTTGGTCAGACGGAATAACCCCTTTCCATTGAAATTCTCTAGTAAGAGGGTTTAATGTTTTTTTAAAACAATACAATTTATTGTTTATTACTTGATAGTTAACAAAGGAAGTCGGAGAACTTAAACAGCCTTTATAGATATTTAAATACCAAGGATCATTAGTAGAAACTGGTAAATTCTGATTAGAATTAATATCTGTATTTATATCATTAGCAATAGCAGAAACGGGTAAAGAGCGAGACAGAAAATCAGGTAAAACGTTATCGGAACCCCGACGATGACGTATTTCGAAATTATAGGAAGACTAGAGGACGCCAGCAGCTACGCCTGCATTTTTTTTATTTACCCGTTTTGTCCGATCCCGTGGGAATTTCGGAAAATCCCTTCTTAGTGCACCCCTACGGTCCCCAAGGAACATACATGCCAAATTTCAGCTTCCTGCGCCCAATGGTTTCGGCTGTAGCGTGTCTGTCAGTCAGTCAGTAACGCAAGGATTTTATATATTAAGATAAGCGAACTCCCCATCTGGCTAACCGGCCAGTAGGGTTATTTAAGGTTAAGAACCATTTCAAAGCAGCATGATCAGTGTAAACAATAAACTTTTTACCATTTTCAACATAACAACGCCAGTGTTCTATAGCAGATAGAACAGCCAGGGCCTCGCGCTCTGTGGCACTGTAATTTTTTTCTTGCTTACTGAGTGATTTGCTATAGTACGCTATGACTCTTTCCTCACCATTTAACCTTTGACAGAGGATCGCGCCAAGACCAAAATCGCTAGCATCTGAGTGTATTTCAAACGGTTGCGAGTAGTCAGGACAAGCCAACACCGAGGAGGAAATCAAACAATTCTTTAGGTTATTAAACGCCTCATTAGCCTCTGTCGTCCAGCAGAATGGAGGTGCGTTTTTACTTTGAGATGTTAACTTATTTAAGGGTGCAGCAATAGAGCTAAAATTCGGTATAAAACGCCTGTACCACGAGGCTGCGCCTAAAAATCGACGTACTTCTTTTCTATTAGAAGGAGTGGGATAATTTTTCATTGAATTTACTTTATCCGGATCGGGATGCAATCCACTAGAGTCGACAACATAGCCTAAATATTTTAGTTTATCTCTAAAAAATTGACATTTTTCGAGATTAATTGTTAAATTAGCGCTTTTTAGTTTATCCAGGATGCGTAATAAAAGAGTAATATGCTCGTTGAAACTGGACGTGATACAGATTATGTCATCGATAAAACAGAAAACCTTATTTTCAAATTCTGGACCATAAAATAAAATATCGACTAATCGTTGTTGAGTAGCTGGCGCATTCGTAAGACCGAAGGGCATTCTTTTGAATTGAAATGTGCCACGCGTGGGGATATAAAAGGCTGTTTTGCAACGGTCCTCTTCTTTAATTAATGTTTGCCAAAAAGATTTAGACAGGTCTAAACTAGACAAGTATTTAGCATCTCTCAGATTATCTAAAATTTCCGAAATATAAGGCAAGCTATAAGCATCTTTTTTTGTAACGGAATTTAATTTACGACAAACAGAAACGCAGTTCACCATTCTTCTTTGGTGTCAAAATGACCGGGTTTGACCACGGGCTTTCGGATCGTTCAACAACATCCTCTGCGAGCATGTCGTCAAGATGCTTTATTAAAATTCTTTGTTTATCCGGAGACATGCGATAAAATCTTTGCCGAATAGGGGGACAATCACCTGTATCAATTGAATGAGAAATAATATTTGTGCAACCGAGACCCCGCTTCTCGTATGAAATATCGGTAAATTTAGAAATAATGTTGTCAGCGGTAGCTCTCTGGTCGACTGTAAGATGATCATAAGAAACAAGATGTGTAGGGGGAACTGCCTGCAACTCCATTACTTGAGCGTCAGACTTGTTCACAATCAAAACAGACTCCAATTTGTTAGGAAATAGGCCAAAGCTTCGCCAAAATTCCATGCCAAGGATAAGGGAATTTTGAATCCCAGGTACAACATGAACTTCTAAGTTAATCAATTTATCCTGAAACTCGAAGGGTAGAAACACCGATCCCAAAGACTCAAATCGTTCGCTGCCTGCTGTTATTAACCTTAAAGGTTTCGATTTATCCAAAACATTGTCTTTCAAAAATAAGTTATGCAAATTATTACCTAAAATTGTAACGCAAGATCCAGAATCTAAAAGACCAGTGGTAGGTATTCCGTTTAATTTTAGAGTAACGTAAGGTAAATATTCTACTTTAGAATTACGGATTGAGGATATATGATAGCTATTAAAGAATTTTTTTAAAAAGTCCAACCAATTATTCCACTCTGTTTTATTACAATTAGTTGTATAATTTTATTTTCCACAATCCTTATTAACTAGTTTTTTGAAACTGTAGGGGTCGACTTAGATTTACAATTGGGGCAGTCTGACACCTTGAAACCCTTTGTGCCGCACTTAAAACAGATTAGGTAGTGTGGCTGACGGCAATTACGTAATGAGTGCGAATTGCATCTACAACGCACGCAAAAAGTTTTATTTATATTAGAAGTACTCGATACGGCGTTGACTTGTGGTACAGACTTGTATCTCGATGTATCGGCGACAGAGTTATATTTATTGAAGTGATTATGATTGTAAACATTTTTGTTTGAAGAAAAATTAGAAAACGGATAATTATACGCTAGATCGGGTGCTACAGTATTCTTTGAAACTTTAGGGGGTTCAGAAAATTGCTTACTGCGACTTTGGTAATTTTCGAAAAGACGACAAACTTCGACCAGACTATCAACATCAACAACCTTTGCAGTGAGCAGATAATTAGTGTAACAAGGTCTAATATTATTTAGTAAAATTTCTAGCTTCTCCGAATCAGCGATAGGAGAACTAAGTCGCGAAAACAGACCGTGCATTTTTGCCACGTAAATAGTTATTGATTCGTTCTCGCCCTGTGAGCGCTGGCGAATCTCCGTCATAAGCCGATAATCGTAGTTATGCGGACTAAAATCTTGTTTCAAAAGTTCGCAAAGTTCTAACCAAGTCTTTACATTATTTTTAACAGAACGATACCAAACTAATGCGTCACCCGAAAATATTTCAAAAGCGAAAGACAACATCTTGTCGTGTGGAATAGATCTACAGGACATAAATTCATCAATTTTTTCAATAAAAGATCTTACACATGATTTACCGTTAAATTTGAATTTACCTAATTCCGAGAAAAGCTTACGGTCGTAATTATAGGAAGTGTTTCCCTCTGCCACTGAGCAATCCGACCGCGAACTAAGGCTCGTGATTAATTGTAATTTCGCATATAAGTCATTAAATTTATTCCACACAGACTCAATTTTTTTAATATCAAGACTGCCGGTATCCACCCTATTCAGTCGATGAAAACAATGGTGTAGCATGGTTTCGACCTTCTGTTGAAGCTCGGAGGTATAGTTTGCTTCCAACATAGATAAGTGTTTATTTGATCTTAATAACGACTTTTCCACTTCAGCCACATCCTCCTCTGGTGGGAAAGGTGAAGATAATATATCCTCCGAGGGAATTTTAACTGAAAGTTTAGCGATTTGTTTGCGGGGATCGTCAGGCTTTGAAACGCCGCGTACTGTGGTCTCATATTCTAATTCCGCTTTAGTTAATAATGAGAAATTTATAATGTAAGCCATTATTACAAAACAATAATAGAAAATCTAAGTATTTACGCCGGTACTAGAAAAAAAAATTAAATATCGCCAGAAAATCGAATACCGTGCTAAAAAAAGCTGAAATACACTAAATTATACAATGGTGTGATGATTGGTAAAGGATTAAAAAAAAATTTCTTAAAGGTCACTTAAAGGTTGAATCACAATATTTTTTTCGCGAACACGAGGCACGTTAGTTCAACGGCTAAGCGGTTAGAACCGGTTGGCGGCTGGGCACGCTGCCCGCGGTGAAACGTGATTTTAGACCGACGTTAATTAAATCACCGTTATGTTATTTACACAGTTAAATTGCTTATGGCCAACCAAAATAGATAGAAACTGTACCTGTACGCAATTCACCACACCAGAATATATGCACACACAGGAGAAAAATATACAAGAGAAAAAGAAATTATTTCACTCACCTGTAAAGTGCCAACTTACGTTTTAAAAATATATTTAAAAATTCTATTGGGCGCCAATGTCGCACGAGTCATTGATTTCCACGGGATAGCCGGGATCGATCACTCGCCGAGCAATTAAAGAGAGATAATTAGGTTGTCTTACGGGAAATAAATAAAAAATATCACCAGAAAAGATTAAACTCGCATTATATTCCAGTTACACAATGGCTTTAATTACACAAAAAAACTGACACTTGAGATTAGCCGACTAGACAATTATCCAGGGCGTGGGTGGTAGGTTGGCACTTCACAGGTCTTCGGATGGGTACTCAGCTTTGTCGTGTTGTCTCCAAGCAGAAAGAGGGCCCAACCACGTGTGTCGCCGGTATATATAGGGCCGGCGAGCGGGAGAGGGCTCCCCACTGCAGTGCGTCACTCGTAGCGAGGCTCGCAAGCGCCGGGGCACGACGTCACACTCCCATGTGATGATGTGGGTGGTGACATACCGTATTCTTAATCCGTCACCACGCGGACTATTTTGAAACTCCATCCCTCGGGTGAAATCTCACTTTTGCAGGGCTACTTCAACAAAAGAGTTCATAGACGGAGGAAAGATGATCAAAGATCTCTATAATGATTTCAAAGAAACACAAACTGAAAAAAGAAAAGATACAGGAAGTTACATGAATTATTACAACATGTTTAAAAAAGAGTTCAATATATCGTTCTTTCAGCCTAAAAAAGACAGGTGTGATCTATGTTTATCTTACGAAAATTCTACTGCTGACCAGAAAAGAAGGATTCAACAAAAATATGACCTACATCACGAAGAAAAAATACTAAGTAGGAATGAAAAAAAGGCAGACCGAAAAAATATTCCTGATAATAACAAAGTCGATGTTTACGATCTGCAAGCTGTGCTGCAGTGTCCGTGTGGTGACTCGTCGGCTTTCTGTTATAAGTCCAAACTCAATTGTTATTATCTTTCTGTCACCGAGTTGTCTCAACTTGATAAAAAATGTGCCTATGACATTGTACATAGCTATTTTTGGACTGAATCTGATGCAAAAAGTGGAGCTATTGAGATTGGTACATAAGTTTGGAAATATTTAGAGGAAGTTAGCAGGGACACACGGGATCCACTAAACATCATATTTTATTCTGACAATTGTGGCGGTCAGAATAAAAATAAGTTTATAATGACGCTGTACATGTACGTCGTTTACCTTTTGAATATTCAAAGTATCACTCATAAATTTCTGATTCGTGGGGCACACTCAGAATGAGACAGATAATGTACACAGCCTAATAGAAAAAGAAGTAAAAAAAACTCTAAAATCTGGCCCATTATACACGCCAGTTCAATACATTACACTAATTAAAACTCAAAAAAAAGTAATCCACCAATCAACGTCCATGAATTAAGCTTTAATAGTATTCTGGACTTCAAATTGTTGCAACAGGAATGAGAATTTAATTACGGGACGGATGAAAGCGGCCAGAACTACTTTAGTACTTGTATACATTCTGTACCAGAACGTCAATTGGAATGAGATCAGAGTATTGAAAGTGACAAAAGAAAATCCATTTCTGTTCTACTTTAATCCATCATACAAGGAAGAAAACTACAGGGAAGTGAATAGATAGATAGATAATTCTTTATTGTGCAAATGTTAATACAAATTCGGTGTAAATGACAAGTGTACTACATACATATCAAATGCACAAGGGCGGCCTTATCGCAAAGTGCGCAATAAACGAAGAAAGATGAAGTCAGCCACTGAGATCAAGTTAAACCCTGCTTACACGGTGAGGCAGGTAATAAACGCCAACAAAGTGAAGGACTTGAAAGAGCTTATTGCAAAAAGTCTGATTCCTCCGTAATATGTCAGCTTTTATAATTATACTTTTTAACATAAGCACTTACTTCAATGCTCAAGAATATTTTTTGACATTTTTTCACAAAGTATGTTTTACGGATATACATAGTTGCAACCTATAAGACTTATTTTTAGAATCTCCCGGGGGTTAAAACCGCCCCCGAGAGGAGTTTATTGCGACATAGTGCGCGAAATTTCTGCTATTTGATACAGAAATAGAGAGAACAATTTGAGAGCAAAAGGAAAAAATGTCGGTGTTATTGTTTGTGTGTATGCGTTGTTATGTGTTGTTGAAAAGTTTGAGTGTGTCGACGATATGCGTTAGGTGTGTCATGAATGTGTTGGTGGTATTTGTATCTGTGAGTATGGAGTCTAGGTCATATAGTATAAGTTGCTTAAAGTGGCAATAATGTTCATGGTGTAGCCGTGTGAGTGTGTATTTTGGGCATTGTGTCAAAAGATATATGAATGTTTGTGTGGTAGTGTTGTCGCAGGGACATGTGTCAGTGTCGGTTATGTGGAAGCGTAAATACTGTTTGTGATATGCGTGTCCAGTGAGTAGCTGTGTGAGTGCAAAATGTGTGTCCTGTGGTGTTAATGAGTTTGTGTAGATGGGTGAGTGTAGGGCACCAAGTTTTAATGATAACGCCCTTAAGGTTGTTGGTATAGGCCTCTGCGGCGAGTGTGGAGCTTTCTATTTTGGCTAGGCGTTTGACGTAGCTCAATGGGACATGTGAGAAGGTGATAGGTTTGGCCATTGTTGCGGCGTCTTTGGCAGCGATATCTGCTAGTTCATTGCCATGTATATTTGCGTGTGCCTTGACCCAGACAAATGTGATATTTATTTGAATATAGTGTAAAAATTGATGGATGTTTGTGGTTATTTGATGTGTACTGTTAGTGTTTTGAATTTCCTTGAGTCAGACATGATGACTGCCGCGATGGGAGGGGCTTGCAGTGCAGCCCAGATGCATGCCTGATTGATGGCGACGAGTTCGGCTTGAAACACAGTACATAATGGGTGTAGTCTGTGATGCTCGGTGATGATTTTATTTTGTGGGCTGTGTACAATGAAGGCGGCTCCCACTTGATCGTCGTGTTTGCTTCCGTCAGTGTAAATGTGATGCGAGTGTGTATGGTTTCTGAGTAGGTCATCGAGTATGTCCTGTGTGTCTGCAGTTTGGTATTGATGTGGACTGCGGTGTTCAGGGTGTAGGAGGTGTGCAGGATGTGTAGGTCGGTCGAGAGATATGTCGTTGGGGAGGTGATCGGTGGAGCCAGTGATACGAGCCAGTTCCGCGGTGGCGCACTCTTTTACTTTAATGTCAAGTGGAGTGAGTTTTGCTATTGCGATTGCGTTGATGGTGTAGACAGTGCGGAACCCTTTAATTATTTTTAGGGCGAAGCCTCTTTGAAGGGATAGCAGTTTTTTCTTATAGGTGCCGTAATTGAGCGCGCCTTGCCATATACCACCTGCATAACAAACGATGGGCTCAACCACTCCCCTGTAAAATGTGTGTATGTTCTCGGAGTGTACTCCCCAGGTGGGACGAACGAATCTGGTGAGTTTATTGTGTAGTGCGCGTGCTTTGGTAGTGATGTAGTCGACGTGTTGTGTGAAGTGTAGCTTGTCGTCGATGATGACACCCAGAACCCTGGCAGTACGGCTAAAAGGGATCTGTATGTTATTCATGTAGATGTTGAGTATGCGTGTCTTATTAGTGAATGCTAGTGCTACCGTTTTTTACGGGGCGAACGTTAATTTGGCCGAGTTACCCCATTCGAGAATTGTCTGTAAGCTGGTGTTAATGTTGTGTTGGAGTGTAGTGAGTTTCCGGTGTGATGTAACCAGGGTGATGTCATCAGCAACGGCGCGCAGGCGGCAACCCTCCGGTAGGCGCCCTCCTCCGGAAGACTAATGATTGAACCAATTTATAATTTTTCGTACTAGTTATAGATTAAAAGTTGTTACCTCACTTAGTATAAGTTACCTGAATATTTACCTAAATAAGAAATTGTTCGTACTTTAAATGTACGTAGATATACATGTAGGTACATTACGTTATTTTGTTTGAGGAAGTTTATGGAAACTAGATCTCAAGAAGCATTTTTTGTGATGAACACTATGAAAGTTTGACTTTGATTAGTAATTATTGAATAAATAATTTAGGTGCTGACTTAGTCAGTAAGTGCAATCAAGAGCAGCATCAGTTATACACAAGCAAGAGTGTACAAAATAGCTCTTCCATCTATCGCGCCACGATGTCTTGTGTATAGCTGGGAAAGCTCTTAGTTAAAAAAATCCTGAAACGACTGATTACTATAACTATTATTATTTTAAGGATACAAAAGCCGTTTTGATAAAACTTTAATGCCAATTGTTACGACTAAAAATAATTTTCACGATATATTTCTGCATTTTTATTTCTACTTTTCTGATGTACTGTAATGAGTGTGAAACGTCAAATAAAACTAATGGAATATCTTAAATAAAACTGATTTATTATGTTTTATTTCAGGAATATTTCAACAATTTGTTACAGTTTTTAGAACAAAACTGGTATAAGTCGGAATTCAAGAAAAACCTCTTTTATTCATCGTTAAGCAATCAATTAAATAATTTCGATTAATTATTAATAGTCGCTACACGTTGCCCTACAATTCAAGGCCAAGTACTTTAATCTAGCATCATAAACACGTCAACGACGAGACAATCTTTCTGACATGGCAAAAGCTCAAAACTTTGACAGCGATTTTCCACAAAAAGTGCTTTTTTGATTTATTTCATTTTAGTATTAAACGTGCGCTGTGATGGTCTTTAATGCGCAAGACCTCCTTCCATCAGAGCCAACACACTTTATAAATTAGCCGTCTTACTAATAAAAAAATATTACTCACACGTTTAACGTATGAATACTTACACAGCGTATAACGTCTGTATAGGAGTTATACAGGGTTTACACAACATCGCTACTAATAAACGCAAAGACAAGCTTGTGTAACTACTCACGCTGTGTAGTCTGTGTACACACAGCTACACATTAACTTAAACAAGCCCAATATTAGGCGAACTCCCTTAGTGTGACCAACCTGTTGTTGAGTAGTTCAGCTAATATTGGTTTTGTATAGGTTGATGTGTAGCTGTGTGTACGTTAAATATGCTGACAACCTTTTATGAAGTACGTTCAAAAACTTCTAATCGTAACTTGGTTTTAATAATTTAATTGTATTTTATAGTTTATGTATAATTTTACTAGCTTAATTATATATTAAATGGAGTTTCTTCTTAAAAATATCCCTTATCTATTAATCTAATGTACAAAAACTAAAGACTAATGGTCGTTATTTTCTGAAGGATAAATATGTTTTGATTTGTACTCATAGCTTCCGAACACCTCCACCGAAAATAACATTCATTTCATAGATCAAAGAAATATAACCTTCCTAGTCCAACCTCTCTGTCATAGATCGCGCATAACTTAAGTAAAGTGACAACCTCAACGTCCTCAGCTGGCCAAATAGCCGCCATTTTGCTCTTACGCACTCCTTATACAAGGGTGCAAGCGTGTGTAGAGCTTGTGTAAGTCTAAATAGATATTTTGATCTCTTATAACGCATGTATACACGCAATCTGTCAAAATTTTTTTTTATTAGTTGCGTTTTTGTTACGCAATGCTTATAGTACTTGTACGCACTGTGTCGTAATTTTTATTAGTAAGACAGTATGTGTATAGGCGCTACTCGTAAACGTAATATTTCAAAATGTTATTGCACTTATTTGTCCGCATGGTTGCAATGTACAACCATGCCTTTCAGCTCTTATGTTTGTGAGTAAAGCCGCAGTCGGACGGACATGGTGAAACTATAAGGGTTCTTTTTAGAAAGGAATCCTAATGTGATATTTAAATTACGCTTTGCAAACCCACGCTTCATAGACATAGAATCCTATTCTCAAACCGACAACGAAGCTCTGGCTTATAATAATTTCATCCGCATACTAACACAGATAACAACTATTAATATTGTAATAGGCAGATCAAGATTACAATGCTATTATCATACAGAACATATCATTGCAATAATTAATAATGCAGCCACTCAGTGTATAACATGATTGGTAAACAGATTGTTTCCATGTCATTAATAAGGGAGAAATGTTTGCCTCGCTATGTTAGCGTATTACGGTTTTTGTCATAGAATAAAGAATACTTTTTTATTCTATTGCGTACTTTTACGGATGTTTATGTATGTGTAGATAGTTGTTTCTTTGTGTTAGAAGGGTAGCAGATTCTGTTGTCCCATGCATAAAAGATTTAATTTAAATGAATTTATAAATGAATTAATTAATTTAATAAAGAGTTTATTTTAAATGAATTTATTCACTTGGGTAACAATGTGAAGCCTATGAAGATCAAATAAAAAAAAACAACTTAAAATTCCAAATTAATATTTAGTGCCACTTTCGCAAGCAAAGGCGTAGAACCATGAGAAAGAACAGGCACGGTCCCTCTTTTTCATGGATTCATACGCTCTTGCCAAAATTGAGCTATAGTAGTACTGACACTTCAGCAGGTATAGCAAAATAGATATAGGAGGTAGATGAAAATGGAACGGCGAAACGTCATGTAGACACAGGCTTCTCCCAAGGCACTCCACACAGACCGATCTGACAGTTTAACTGGCTTAAAATGTTCGTGGTCACGTAGGGATTAGTGACAGCTCAGTGCCGTTCATGACAAGTGCGGATTTCAGCATCTATCCTCATTTGCTGAAACATAGTAACAATTATGAACTTCACTTATCACAAAAGGGCGCTATCTTCTACAATGGTATAAAAACTAAAGAACAAAACGCCATTTTCTAAAAACCCATCCACACAAGTCATGAATAAACTTTTGAATGCATGTTTACAAACAGCTCCAGTGTTCACTAGCAGTCGATGATAATAAATAATGCAGCGTCAGCTACAATACAATGTGTATAGTGATGTCTGCGGTAGTTGAGATATTTATGGCTGGTAAGATACTTACGTTTCAATATTTTTAGATACTTGATAATTTTATTTGTATATAATTGTAAAAAAGTTTCTTAGTAATTTTAATTGACGGGCAATTGTTAAAACTATGTGACGTATTTTAATCGACAAATATAATATATATGACATGATACAAAAGATACAAGAACTTTGAAAACATAAACATTGGAAACATAGGTTATGAAGTGTTACAATCAATTTGTTGTCCACTGGTACCCAAGCTAAGATTGAACTTGTGTTATGGGTACCAGGGCTCTCGTACGTTATGAACATTCATTCTTAAAAACAATGTACCTTTTGGTTAACTATGTAGAAATGCTGTGTTATGTATGTGTGTGTGTGTGTGATATATATATATATATATATATATATATATATATATATATATATATATATATATATATATATATATAAGAATAGACAGTTATATAATAGATTACTATGTTATATTTAATAGTATTAATAGAATACGTGAGAGGTAGTCTGAAAGTGGCGCCTATAGACGAGAAAGTGAAAGGAAGTCGTTTGGCTTGGTATGAACATATTATGCGAAGAGATGATATGTATGTAGGTAAGCAAGTGATGAATATGAAGGTAGAGGGATGGAAAGGGAGAGGGAGGCCAAGGAAAAGATGGATGGACTGTGTGAGGATGGATATGAAAGAGAAAGGGGTAAATGATCAGATGACGGGCGACAGAAAAGAATGGAAGCGAAGGACGTACTGCGCCGACCCCAAATAGATTGGGACCAGGGCAAGAAGATGATGATGTTATATTTAATAGTTTGAGTTTGTTTGCGCGATATTAAGTACTTACATAAACCTTTTATTAGATATATATATTATCACAAAATACTCAATTTTAATAAATCTTCCGTGTCATCGTAGGATTTTGACATAAGCCAGTTGCTAACTTTCTTTTTGTATTGGTATCTAGTCATTGGGTAGATGTTACACACTTGATTGATTTTATTGTAGAGATGACATCCAAGTAATCTGAAGTGATGTGCAGCTAGGGCAGTCCTATATACTTGTGTCTGCCAAACCTTATATTTGCGACGTTTCGTTGAAGCACCATTCTCATAGTCTAGACTAAGGTGCTTTCTACAGACTATCTCAAGCACAAAGAGCTGTCTCACAGAAAGTACCTGACATTCAGTATAGAGTTTAGTTGTAGGATACCTGTAGATCTTAAAGGTCATAACTTTGAGTACAGCTCTCAATGCCCGCTCCAATGGTAATAGGTGCGACTTTGCAGCTCCACCCCATACTGATATACAATATGTCAAAATTGATTGACATACGGAGAAGTAAATTAATTTCAGAATGTTGAACTCAGCAGCATGACGCAATTTTTTGAAAATTAATATCATCTTACGTACACGTGGAGTTAAGGTAGTCAAATGATGTTTCCAACTCAGGTGGTTATCAATATAGACACCGAGATATTTTATTGCAGTAGAGCGACTCAGGGGACAGCAATTACAGTTTGTACTGCTCACCGTCTTGTCTTCAGCGCAAGTGTGAGCTCTCAAGGTGAAGGTATCAAGAGACGGTTGGGTGGCAGAAGTCAAGAAGAAGGTCAGGTAGGTAGTTTTACTAAGGTTTAGAGTTAGGAGGTTAGCCGATAACCACTGCATCACTCGACGAAGGCCCTGCTCTGCAAAATGAAAAACCTCGTGCCAGCTTTTTCCACGAACGAGTAATGCAGTGTCATCGGCATAAGTGAAAATGGAACAATTTAGGAGGGAGAGGGTGCACAAGGAATTAATGTAGAGGAGAAAGAGAGTGGGTCCCAAAACTGAGCCCTGGGGAACGCCAAAATCAAGGGGGAGGCTGCTGCTGACTGAATTGCCAATTTTTACACATTGGGTTCTGCCAGCGAGATAATTTTTAAAAATCCTAAGCGCGTAGCCACGAATACCTGCTTTTTCCAATTTTTTCAAAAGATGTGGAACAGAGACAGTGTCAAACGCTTTTGTAAGGTCTAGAAGTATACCCAAACACTTTAGTCTTTTATCGAGATTGTCAACTATCTGATCAGTAAGAGAAGAAACTGCTCCGTCTGTAGATTTCATGTTACGGAAACCAAATTGATTGGGAGCTAAAATGTTATGTTTTTCTAAAAAGTTCATAAGACGTTTATTCAAAAAAAATTCTAAAATTTTTGACAAAGCGCGTAATACTGAAAAAGGTCTATAATTTTTAACACTGTCTCTGTTCCCGCTCTTAAAAATTGGATGAACAACAGCTTTTTTAAAGGCTTTAGGAAATATACCATTCGCAATCGATATATTACATATATGCGTAATGATTGGAACTAAGGCTTTAGAGCATTTCTGTAGTAAATGTGCTGAGATTGTATCCCAACCAACGGCAACGTCTTTCCGTAAGCCAAATAAAATCCTTTCAACCTCAGCCTCGTCCGTAGGAAGGAGAACAAAATAATTAACAACAGGGCTATTGTCCCCAACTAGGTTAGTGTTGTCGGGATTGGGACTACATTGCATTGCTAGGTTACGACCTATATTAGAAAAATAGTGATTGACCCTGTTAACCGAAGTGATTTCGTCAGATTCAATTTTTAAAAGAGCTTCTGCCGAGTCCTTCTTACAGTCAGAGTAAACTATGTTCTTGACAACTTTCCAGGTAGTGCGTATATTATTTTTTGCTTTACTGAGTTCACCCTTCTCATAACAGTGTTTTAAGCGCTTAAGTAACTTATTACAGTAGTTGCGGTACCTGAGATATGTAATCTTAAGTGTATAGTTGTTTGGTTCACTCTTGAGTTGTTTACACATAGAGTCACGGTTACTAATGCAACGCAACAAACCCTTAGTAATCCATGGCTTCATAATTCTGTGTTTAGATGGAATTCGGATTATTGTGGTGTGTGTTTGAATTATTGACCTTATTTGTGCTACTAAAGTATCAGCTGCAAGATCAGGGTCCAAAATATTAAGCATTGACGAGAAGTCCGTATTCAAAATCTCTGTAAACACTGAGGGATAGTCAACTTTCGAAAAGTCACTTAGTCGTTTGGTTAATTTCAATCTAGTCTCAATATTAAATAGGATAGGTGCATGATCAGTTAAGCTCGACTCGAGAACTAAGGTTATATTTTTAAGGTCTGATTTTATCAAGACATGATCCAGGCAGCTATGAACCCGAGTAGGAAGATTGTGGGTCGGTAGGAGGCCATGTAACGGAGTCAGGTCAAGATATTCATTTGCCTGGCGATCCAATTGTGATGGTGCAATATTTATATTAGTATCACCAATCAAAATGACGTCCTTATAATTAGATATAGATGTGAGTGTGTTATCTAACCCATTTAAAAAGCTATCTATATTACGATTGCAGGGGGGGGCGATATATGGCTATAATGACAAGGTTTATGGACTCAATTTTGCAGATTAAACAGTTTGTATCTACAATGTGCGATTCTGTAACAGCATGTGCAACCATTGACTTTACGTAAACAATAATACCGTCATTTTGATTGATGTTCTTATTTGTGTGATAGCTTACATAATCATTCAATATTGGAATGTGCGGGGATTTACTTAACCAGCATTCTGATAAAACTACAATTTCCGGTATGATGGGTAACGTACTCAGTAATACAGTAAGTTCATCAAAGTTTCGATTTACGCTTCGGATATTAACATGCAATATAGTTATGGAACCAATGTTTTTATCAATATAGTCACTACATTGTGCAGGTTTACAGATATAGGACAGAGTTGAGCCAATACTGTCTAGCTCACTTGATACTGAGTTAAGATCCAACATTTATAAAATATAAATGGCATATAGGTACAACATAATTTTGGTTTCAGCATCAGCTGAGCAATGTTGGCAGTAAATAATATTTCAGGTGTATACGTGATTACCAATAATAACGAATTATGTCCATAATTGATCACCCACATTATCCCGTTTGTTAAAAAGGCGCAACTGTTATCATCGGATGGCAATAAACACGCACATATTAATAAAATGAAATTGATTTGCCTGTCACTATAAATGATACAATAAGAAAAATCAAAGCGCACAAGACACTTTATTTTTATGCTACAAAGCTGCAAGGCAAGAATAGTCCAGTACGTTACGCCTATGCTTTGCTTACAAAAACAGACAATGCCATCACTATGAAGTAATTCATATATCAAAGAGATATTACTGCCACTAAAATCTGGTATATATTGTTCCCTCAGATTTAGGAATTCAATTTGTGGATGAGTCAAACTTCTGTGCCATTTGGGGATCAAACGCGCACTCGCATTCACGAAGACTGAACCAATCGTGGAGCCAAAGCTATCGATAGCCCTATAGTTATACGGAAATAAATACATATAATTAAGTATTATAAATATTGAATGGATATTTTTAAGATATACTTTACTATAAATATATGAACATGGTATACTTAAATAAAACTGTATATTATAATTATTGTGTGTAAGTTTTTGTTGTGCGAGGAATTGTGAATGTTGTGAGTAATAGATTATGTATAAAACTAACTTGTAACAATAAAAATAGCTATAAAAAATAAATGCAGACAGTAATGTTATATATTCGATAATGTATGCTCTGTTTAGCACAAAATCAGGCAGATCATTGAGTTTTTTGTAGGTTAATAAGACAAGCCAGAGATGTGACAATAATAGTGGCCATACCTTCGCGTTTTCTAAGAAAAATCTTATTATTTTGTGCCCAACAGAACTTGTAATCGTGCTCATTAGCATACTTTCGTGTTTCATAAAATAACTGTCGCAAGCTATTTGGCAGATGATCAGCAATATAAACCGGTTTAGGATCTCCATTTATGCCAATATGTGTAGTATTTAATTTTTCTTTTGATAAACGCCCGTTATTAAACGCCCGAGTGGCTTCCAAAACCCGATTTTTAAGCGACACGGTTACAAGCTCTGCGACGACTGGACGAATCGAAGTCTTCTTGCCCGGTATACGATATATGTCCCGCACGTCAGACGGCTTCACAGGAACCTGAAGAGTGTTACACGCTTGTACTACCATGGTAGTAAGGTCAGCCGTAGATTCCTTTTCAGCGAGGGGAATATTTCTTAACTCAAGGCAGGCGGATCGCGGTCCCTGTTGTAGATCTTTGATTTTTGTCTCCAGTTCCATAATATATGTGCGCTGCTCCAGACTTTCCTTTTCTAATTTAGCTACGCACTGCTTCATATTCTCATAAGCCTGGCTCATGAAGTCAATCGATTTTTCAATCTCCGCGTTGGATTTCTGAATTTCTTTATTTTGTATTTTCACCTCATTAATATCAGAAGTAATTTTGTTAAGTAGAGCATCCTGGTCCTTTTTCCAAGCCGTCAGCATGTTCATAATTTTGTCCTCAAACTCTTTGAAGTCGCTGTTTAAGCTTTCAGGTGAGAAATCTGAGCAAAGGCGTTTGCTTCTCGCCGTAACATTTGAAGGTTCGGTGTAAATTTTTACGTTAGCTTTATCAGGCGAACATGTAACTTGCGACTTCGGTGTAGTGGGTGTTACAGGCGGCGAGCGTAAAGTGCGCGGCATTATACGTATTGCGATAAGTGTGTAGGTGAGTTACTCACTACGCAGAGCGCTTAGCCCGGCGGCGACGTCGGCGCGGGCGGCCGTGGCAGGTAGACAGCGGCGCGGCGGTGGGGGGCGTGCGTCGCCGCTCGGAGCTTGTAAGCACTTATTTCGCGCGATGCGCCTACGCTTCGCTAGCCGAGTGCGTTTAGCAGGTGGATGCGGCGCAGGCAGCCTGAGTTCAAATCCTGGCAGCCGGGGCACCAATCACAATTACACAGCAAACCACTTTTATCGGCGAAATGTCACAAATTAAGTCTATCCCTTTCGGTGGGTGGAGTCTTGTCGTAAATTCACCGTAGGAGTAAACGAGAATTGATTTATACAAAATTGTCCAATAGAAATTTAGAAATATAAAATATTTGTAGAGAAAGCGAACACACGCGACACACGTCCACTTCGAACAACGATCGAGACGAGATGAATCAAGACAATCTGTATTTATTGATTGGTAACTAGTTTAATGTTTT
Source organism: Euclidia mi (assembly GCA_944739405.2). Taxonomy (NCBI): domain Eukaryota; kingdom Metazoa; phylum Arthropoda; class Insecta; order Lepidoptera; family Erebidae; genus Euclidia; species Euclidia mi. Next base: position 7,016,196 of record OX123183.2, on the reverse strand, counting down.
ATTTATTTTATTTCTCCAAACAAAACCTTATAAATCGTCATTGTGTCATCATCATCAGCCTTTAGCAGTCCACTACTAGACTAGGCCTCTCCTTTGAAAGGAGGAATTGGCCTACTATACCACGCTGGCCAAACGGGTTGGTATAGGGTTTGTATCAAGTTTTCCTTCTCGTACAGTGCTGTTCTCTGCATAAAATGCTCCCTCTGTCGGCTCTTACGACACCCATGGGATGATATGGGGTGGCGACATTCCGTATTCTTAATCCGTCACCACACGGACAATTCGTCATTGTATAGTATTCAAAAAATCTCCTATTGTTGAATCATAAGGCCCAAGAATCGACTATCAATATCTTTCATGATCATTTCAATAATTTGTCAGAAAAAGCTCTCGTTTGCCTCGGATTTTCTTTATTAATATAACTAATGTTCAGACAAAATTCAGAGAATTTCTTTTAGTAGTGTAAATCGGGTTGCCTTTCCCAGAAATGAAATTCAAAGCACTAATATTGAGAATGAAACCTATCTCTAAAGTCAAGTAAAAGACAAGGAAATAAACAACACGTTTCATTCAAATGCTGACACTGCATGCGCTTGCCCTACTTTAGAAAAAACAGATTATATAAAATATCTAGGTATTACGATTGATACTAATCTTAATTTCCGCAAACATATCGAATCATTGTGTAAAAGAGTACGGAAACTAATTTCCATATTCAAAAATGTACGCGACGTGATAAATTTTAAATTGTTAAGACAGGTGTACACTGCACTATGTGAATCAATCATCTCATACTCGTACTGTATAACCTCATGGGGAGGGGCAGCTAAAACGAGCCTACTGCCTTTGGAACGAGCCCAAAGAGCTATTTTAAAGGTAGCAACCCTTCGCCCTTTCATTTTTCCCACTTATGAGTTATATCAGTCCACCGGAGTTCTAACTGTGCGCCAATTATTCATTCTACGCACCATACTAAAACAACACACCCTTCTTCCTTATACACCAATCCCATCAGGCAAAAGACGGAAAGATCTAGTCTGCACCAAACCTCGAGCCAAACATGTTTATGTAAATAGATTCTTTGCTTTCCTCGGACCTTTCCTATATAATAAATTAAATAAAACCTTAGATTTATATAGCATAAGTTATAAGCAGTGTCACCTTATTGTTACAAAACACCTAATGACAATGACCTACTCTGATACAGAGAATTTGCTTACAGTTATAAAATAGTGTGTAAGTACCTACTCTAAGTTAGAATAAATCATAATTAAGTCTATTTCCTATTACATATTAGCAGCTCATGATTATTTTGTAAAAGCATAGCCCTATAATATTATAATTTACAATTTTTCCTGAAACACAGGTGTTACAGCCTAGTTCAGGTAAACATTAAAATAGCTATATTTACCAAATATAATGTATTACCGTTATAAATAAAGTAAATACGCATGAATGTACCACAATTTAACATAAGCAATTATCATAGACATTATACTTAATCATAAAAGTTTATTATTTTTAATGTAATACTTTCCTATGTAACATGTGACGTTTATTTTATTGAATAAAGTTTATTATTATTATTATTATATTATATTATTATTATTATTATAATAAAAAGACTTGAGTTGTCAAAAGATTTGATAAAACTCGAAAGAAAAGTGCAAAGTGATATCTCAGCTTAGAAATGGGATTTAGGTATTTATATTAGTTTAATTTGACTTATCTATAGATTTGATATACATACATACATACATATCGTCACGCCTTTTATCCCCGAAGGGGTAGGCAGGGGTGTATTTCTACACCCACTTTTCGCCAGATATACTTTAGTCCCACGTAATAAGGGGCGAGCCTATTGCCGTACCGGGCACATTTCCAGACTCCGGGCTGCTACTGAGAATTTCGTGACAGAAAAACCCAATAACACTGCCCGACCCAGGAATCGAACCCGGGACCTCCCGATCCCACGCGCACATTTATGCCGCGAGACCAACGAGGCAGTAGATTTGATATATTCAATAGATAATTTGACTTATCAATTTTTCCATTACCACCAGCGGGACTTTGTGGTTCAATGAATTACCTGAGGAATTCTTCTAGAAGGTAGATAGGAAACCAAAACCACGAGATGCTGAAAACAATGAAAATGTAGGTGTCTTTTGGGTATATGCGCCAAACGTTCAAAAACACAATTTGCGTAGTCTGTAACATAAAACGTTCACACAAAAGCAACATTTTAGTACGCCTCCTAAAAATAATGATTGATATAGTCCGCACTTTCTGTCAAAAAAATTAAATTAAATCTCCTAAAGTTCATATCATCCCACCAATAATTGGTTCTATCAACAGAAAACAACGTAAAAACAAACATCAGTACCCTTGTCAATGTCCAAGTGATACCTACTTTTAATTTGCTGCTCCGTTAAATTCACGTTGTCACAGATCTGTAATGGCAAGGCTCGATTCCAATTCCTACGAACGTCAGAACTCGAATATTTGAATGTATTTTTTTCTGCTCGAAGGTACTTTTGGCAATTAGGAAAGTGATAGTAAAGTCGTACTATCTTTATGTGTCTACTAGAACTTAAGAGTGTTCAATGTAATTTGTCTAGAGGACAAAAACTTAGTATGAACATAGCTGAGTCAATTTAGTAGTGTTTAAAAATCATGTATAGGATACTTCATAAAATAAAAAAGGACAATTATAACTTACCGTCATATAATTGAGAAAGGCAAACTAAAGTTTAAATAAAAAAATGCATTGTCTGGATTGAGACTATAATAGGACACATATAATTTTATTTCTGCCTCCGTGGTCCACTGGATAGCGTATGCGACTGCTGATCGGAATTCCCGGGTTCGATTCCCGGGTCGGGCCAAGTGTTACCTACTGGGTTTTTCCTAATTCTCAGTAGCAGCCCGGAATCTGGTTATGTGCCCGGTATTGGCAATAGGCTCATCCCCTATTACGTGGGACCTAAAAGTTCATGGCGAAATGTGGGTGTTATATTACACCTTTGCCTACCCCCACGGGGATACAGGCGAGAGTCCATAATAATTATAGGTAGTATAATTTTTATTCAAAGGCAGTTTAATTCAAGATACCATAAAGGACGTTTTTCAATCAACGTTTCAATCTTAATCTTTAGCTTCTTCCCCGCATGGCATCAACTCTATCATAATGACTGTTAAACATTGTCAATCCTACATGCCCAAATATGTAAGCTGTAAAAATTTCAGCATATTTTCACGGCACATAAAGATGTAGGTACATATTGTACATATGATTATATGAAACTAGGAGTACTACAATAGAAGAATACCCCATCTAAATTGACTTGTCAGAAATCGATAAAATACATTTGAAGTCTTAATGGCCGCGGTCACATTGTTCAACGTATTTTGACAGGCCCAGAGTAGAAACAATCCCGATTGTTATACTTGCTTTCTTTCTTTTGTATGTACTCATGATGCCCACGTTATCAATAGAAAATTTACCGTGGCGATTATTTCATTTGGATTCAAAACATTATTTAGGTGAGACTACAATAGCTATCATGTTTAATGGTATACTTTAAGTTGTTAAAAGTAATGGATTTTCTATTCTCTTTTCCAAGCAAAGTATCTTATATACTTCTGGCTTTTGCTTTGAATGAGTCAACTGTCTTAAATTTGACGGGTTTCGTATTAATAACTAGCATCCAAGACGTAATTTTATGTTATTTTAAAATTAGTTATATTAATTCTAAAGTAAATTAGATAACGAATAGTGACCGAAGTATTTTAATATTTTGTGTTTTCTACTACGATATTTAAGTGGCACAAGCCACGTACAGATTTGCGTTTATTAAAATGTATTGGAAAATTTAATTTGTTTTCGGAGGTTTAATCGATGTTTCTTTCAATTATAGATTGGTTAATCAGATATTAGTATTAGTTATTAAAACTTGCAATATTAATAAAGCTCAATCGCTAGATACAATTCAAAACCAGGGCAAAATTTAAATTAATTAGTTGTAAATAATTTAAGACCAATTATTTAATGTAAATAAGGAAATGAAAGGTTATGTGAATAAAAAAAAAATTAAGAAGTAAAAAATACTAACATTACGTATATTGCTGGAAATTGCTCATTTCTTTTCTGCCAGGTCAAAGGCTCCACTTGTAGGTTAATAAGTTTCTATTAACGTAACCTTTACGAGCTCATCAGCACGATAAACATTTATAACCATGTTAAAGAAAAAATTCCGCGCCGTAATATTTTCGCTTCCAGTGTTCATTTATTTTGTTTTGTAAGATAAAGCGTACCATTGCACCCTTTGCCAAATTCGCTTTGCTTTGACAGGGCGCAGAGGCAATCGTTGTTCTGGTATTTTTATGTGCATACTAGTACGTAGTTGATGAAGATATTTGCTTGTTTTGTCGATACCATTTGATTGTTTATTAGTGGAAAGTATTCGTTTGTTTAAGTGAAAATATCTTGTTTATGAATAATGTTTTAAGATTATATTGTTATGAATGTATAATTAACGTTTTGTCTGAAAAGGCAGCTAATAAAAAATATAAATTGAGATATTATGTACTGTTTTAATTTATTTTAATCTTAACACTATTAAAAACTTGAAAATGTATGATGCTGGATGGATGGATGATATTTACACTTTCACACGCACTCGTGTGTATGGTATGTGTAGCAGTATAGTAATAGCCAAAATTAGCCATGCGAAAAAAAATACCTATTTTTAAGCCCGCTGCTAACAGCAGAGTCATATACCTAATATATATTAAATATTACAAAAAAAAAACAAAAAAGAACACAAACCACAATGTAGTCTACTCGAATAACAATTGTTCTTGAGTTTATCGGGTTCTTTCAAACAGATAAAAAGGGTATTTCATTTTATAATATGTACCTATAGATTATTATAGAGGTTTAACATTTATTGTACATTTTGAATATATATTCATACCTTGCATAATGATACTTAACGTTTAAAATAAACATTACAGTTTCTACAAGTAATAAGTTTTCCAGCATCAAAGAAAATTATATTTGGTTCAGTTTAAACTGAACCAAATGTAATTTTCTAACAATACATATTTAGCTACCTGTCTGAACCTTGAAACAGAGGTCTAACTTTTAAAACGTCTGTTTCAGGGTTATTTATTAAAAAAGATCTACAAATGCAATAAATTATACGTTTTGTTATAATTTTCCGCGAATACTCAGGCGAACAGGCTTAGGTGTCGGCACAGAGTGGGTAATCTCCAAGAGTAACTCCGTCCGTTCTTGTCACGTCTTCAAGGCTCGAGTTCTGAATCGATTTTGTCGCAATTTTACGCGGAGTACACTTGAAACTCAAAAAGATAGCAATCTATTTATTTCATTCCTTGAAAGTGTAAAAGAGAATGCTACGTGGGTGAAGAAATATAATGCTAGTTATATGAAAAATACAAACATTGTGCACAATGTTGTAATTGATATGTGTATTTAAATGCAACAAAGTGAATAACTAGCCTACACTAGTATCCGAATGTGTCATCATCATCAGCCCTGTATATTAACTGTCCCACTAATGGGCACGGGCCTCTGCCACTATGAGAAGGATACGGCCATAGTTCACCACGCTGGCCAAGTGCAGATTGGCAGACTTCACAGTTATGTTTTTCGAGAACATTATGAAGTTCTCTCAAACATGCAAGTTTCCTCACGATGTTTTCCTTCACCGTTTAGCAAGCGATAGTTAACAATTTAATATCATGTGAATATTTACACCTCTGCCTACCCCTTCGGGGATACAGACGTGAGGCCATAAATATATAAATCATCTGAATGTGTAACAAAATATATTTTCAATCCCTATTACAGAGGTTCTCCAACCATCATCTGATACACTATTCACGGTCGGCTATGCAGACGACATCACCATCCTGATCAAAGGTGACTCAGAAGACACGATCCGAAATCGGATGCAAGCAGCCATCAGGATCATTGAGGAATGGTGCAACCAACATGAACTGACGGTTAACCCCAACAAAACGGAGCTAGTACTTTTCACGAACAAAAGGAAAACCCATATGTGCAAAACACCAAAACTCTTTGGAACGGAGCTTACCCTATCGAATGAAGTCAAGTACTTGCGCGTAATACTTGACCATAAGCTAAACTGGGGCAAGCACATCAGCACAAAAACAACAAAAGCATGCACAATCTTCTGGCAATGTCGGAGAATCATAGGCAAAAAATGGGGTCTCAAACCATCAATTACCCTGTGGATCTACACTGCCATTATACGCCCCATGCTTACGTATGGTGCAGTTGTGTGGTGGTAACGCACGCAACTAAGCACAATCACAAAAAAGCTACAGAGCCTTCAACGCCTAGCCTGCTTGGCCACAACAGGCTGCATGAAGAGCACCCCAACAGCCGCCTTGGAGATACTACTGGACCTAAGACCGCTGCACCTAATGATCCAGCAGGAAGCTGGCGCTGCAGCAATCCGTCTAGACAAGCTCGGGCTATGGAGAAAGGATGATCGAATTACTCACGCACGCCTAAAAGGGACCTTAACCAAAGAGATCCCGATGCTAGAGGCCGCTTGCGATCTCATCCCTAAAACTTTTGTCTTTGACAAAAAATATCGCATCCAATTGCAGGAGGAACACAAAGACTGCTCTGGTATACACGAAGTCAGAGTATACACAGACGGCTCAAAAACGAAGTATGGGACGGGTGCGGGCGTATTCTCCCATGACTTAAACATCAACATCTCAACATCCCTTGGCACCCATAACACCATATTCCAAGCCGAGTGTGTTGGGATAACAAGAGCCGCAACAGCAATCGCGTCTAGGAACGTAAGTGACCTGTCTATACGCATTATCACGGACAGTGCCTCTGTACTACAAGCTCTCGGCAGCAACTGCTTTAACAGCGGCCTCATCATGGAATGCCACCTAGAGCTGCAAAAGATTGCAGAGAAGAATCGGGTTACGCTGCAATGGATTAAAGGCCACAGCAACTCCGCAGGCAATGACGCCGCAGACCAACTGGCACGGCAAGGATTGGACACAATGATAATGGGACCCGAGCCGATTGTACCGATACCAGCAAGCCAAATCAAAACGTGGCTACGTGAGAGAACCGCACATGAACACGAAAAACAGTGGGCAAACATAAAAGAATGCAGACAAACAAAAGATGCCATCCCCTGCTTGAACAAGCGACTCTCACACAAGCTGCTGCATTCTAATAGGAAAACACTAAAGCATCTGACGGGCATAATAACCGGCCACTGTCCACTCAACAAGCACCTATTCAACATAGGCGTTACGGACAGCCCACAGTGCAGGGGCTGTATGGAAACCGAAGAAACACCCGCTCACGTCATTCTGCACTGTGCAAGTGTGAGCGATCAACGGGCAAAGCTGCTGAACAACCCCAGAACCATGAGTGAAGCTTTAAACGACACCAGCCAACTAATGGCTTTCTGGAAGGAACTAAGGTGGTATGAGTAGTCGGCGTCAATGAAGTCGCCACATACGCACAATGGCCCAAATAAGTGGCTAAGTGCGGAAAACCCACGACCAACTATAACTATAACTATAACACTATGCGCTCTAGGAATAATCAGGCTGATGAAATATCAACTTTTGAATTTAGACGAAAAATTAAGAGCACGCGCTCATCATAATCTTAAAAAAATATATATAAAGCAAGTAACGTATTAAGAGAGCGTTGACCCCGGCAACTCAGTATTAGATTAAACTTCCAAGGGGCGCCGACTGTCCAAATGTTATTAAGTAAATCCGCACCAAGGCTCAGTCACAATTAACTTCTAAAACTTTGAGATATTTCAAATTCAATCTTCTATACTATTATTATCTTTGTAAATCTGTACTTCTAATTTTGCGTTGAAATAAATAGCAGTATTATAAACTTTTAGTTCCTCACACAATGTTAAATTAAATGTGCGCAAATTCACTGAAAGCTAGCATTAAGGAGCTGTTATACCTCAGAAGCCGTGAAACACCTAATTTTTCGTCGCGCAACTAGCCATAACGGTACATACTACAAACTTGCAAAAAATAGAGCTTATAGTCAAAAGTCTGAACAAAAGACTTATGAAAGAATTTTTCATGTATGTAAAATAGAATCACGGTAAAAAAATCACAAAAACGAGGCAGAAAATAATCTTTCGTCTCACTGTTTGCAATATTTTGATCGTAAGCTGTCATATTTTATTTAATAATATTGTAGGAAACCTAATGAACTAAAGAATTACCCTATTTATTTTCATATTATACGTGTATATTTTGTAAAATTAAATAAAATCTGCCAAACGTCTATGATTTTGACGCTCGGTAGATCCCATCAATATCAAACGCTTCGGCAATTTAAACCTTATTAGCATAAGCGGTGTACTGAGTGTCAGTTGCTAGTTTACGCCCCGCCCAGACCTCATCATTCGGCTATGAGCCCAGTGAGAGATAAATCATGTCGCTTGCGTCTCCGCTGCACGAAATTTTACGTAAACGTGTTTGTTATTGTAATACGCCGATTTGAGTTCGTAATTTCATGTTTTATGTTATAGACTGAATACTTTGATTCAAATAGGCTTTTCATGTGACTATGGGCACATTTAATTAGGACCAACTTAAGTTTATATTCTTGTTGCGTTTAATGTGTTATTGTTTCTGTGCTTATAAATATATAATTAGAAGAATAAAATATGGACAGTTAGAGAAATAAAGTTCTACGAAGGATTTGTACAAGAAAGCGTCGTTTCATCCATGGCCAAGTGATTATGAAATATGAAACATTTTTACACAAATTATTTTCATAATATTTATGCATAATATAATTATATAAATTATTCTCACAATAAATAGCTGCCACAGTTTTCAATATTTGAAAGAGTAATAACATAAAATCGAATCATTTTATGTACCTATATTGCAAAATCATTAGCTTGTCAGAGCGCCTGGAGCGCTAAGATGCCGCCACGGCGAACAATAAACAGCGCTAATATGGCGCTCCGCAGTCCGCACACAAGGGGTAACGAATGTTGTATTATTGTGTTGTGACCATAAACCTATTTAGGTACATCGGGTAACACTTTAGTTATTTATAAACTATTAGGTATGTCTCAGTACATCTAATATCTTTTTAATTTCTAAAATCAATTTTTTATAAGTAAGTAGGTGACTTCTCTGTTTGCTATAACACAAGTTATAGTATTTTTTTATATATAATATAATAAAGTACCTAACTAATTATCTTTATTGTAATTACATTGAAGTTAAAGTTACAGTTTAGCAATGTCTTACACACATTTGACTGCAGTAATTCCTAACACGATTTGATCAAGAGTGATAAGCAAAAAATACACGAGGGATAGCAGTGACTGGTTCGAATTTCGTAAGAATTTCTAGACAGATTCAAATTTTGGTATAGTGGTAAAAAGAAGAGATAACAGCAGTAAAGCTAACTTAGTAAAAATTATTCTGTACAAATAAAATATTTGCAATGTAAAAGCAGTTGCGCATGGAGTCTAAAATGAACCACTGGTGCCATGCCAGATGGTCCAAACACGATTGTGGAAATTTAATGTTCTATAGTTGCCTATAAGAATGGCCTGGAAAATAGTATAAGAGCAAATAAAATACAAATATGGAAACATGATAAAAAAGTTAACTGACGAGTCTAAACAAATATTGTAATTGTTATTACCAAATTCAGGGGCAACGCCACGTTACACGCAAACAAAAATGTTTATTTGCTGTGTGGAGTGGCGAAAGTATACCACTAAAAATGGAAATGATAGAAAGAGATGATGTTTTCTGGGACACGAAAATGAACGAAAAGCTTGTGGCGTTTTATATGAATTGGCAGTTGCCTGAAATTGTTGATTCTCGTCGAGCTCAAGGGATGGCATTGTGAAATCACGGAAAGGAAAATGTCTCATCAGTGCTTGGAGTTTCTACAATACCAAGCCTTAAAAGGAAAGTAAATTACAATGTGCCTCGTGAACAACAGCAAATAATAAGTATTGAAGCCTCATCACCTCACACACTGCCTTTAACTTTCGATGAGAATAAAGAAAACTGCCGGGTTGTAGCAGACAACTAACTTTTGATGAGCTGTAAACTCTGTATTTTGTTAGTAAATGATAAATTAATATCTTTTAAAATTTATTTTATTTGAAACAACACGCCTACCCCTTCGAGGAAACAGGCGTGAGTCTATGTATGTATGTATGTATATATTTTAAGCGAAAGAATTTTTTATATTTTTCCTTACAAACATGTATGAGGAGAGCCAACGAAAAAGCAGTGGCTCAAATTTTAATTTTATAATTTGGGTTGGGTTTTGAAACGAGTCGCCTGAATTTGAGGGTATTGGTGGTGTAGGGGGCTTGAGGGAGTTAGTTTTAATCCCCTAAAAGTAATTTTGGCTGCCGAAGTTGCGTATAAATATTTTTAAATAATTTCCTAAAATTCCTAGTAGTAGTTTTTATACTTAAGTACAGTTTTACAAATGCCATTTTTAAGTTTTATGTGAAAAACGTGAAACGAAACGCAAACCTGCCATCTTGGAATGATCATATTGACAGCTAATGTCAAATTTGTGCGTCATTGCTTTCGAGTGCCTAGGGTTAGGTGCGACTGTTATAAGTAACTAAATAGGTTATGTTAGGTTCTCTTTTGACTCTTAATCCGGAAATAGGAACCAACCTTAGTTTATTAAACTACTGTGAAGAATGTGGAAGTTGGCAGTGCCATACACACCGATGTTTGGAGATATTTTTTTTTTTCAGAGGAAACCAAGTATTTCCGGCAAGTGAAAATGGTAAGGGCGGGTTCCGCGACCTCCCTTCCTCCCCCTCAATCACTCACATCCCCTAAAAACGGCGACAGATTTCGAAACCTATACCATAATAATTATACCCATAATAACAATAAAACATCCATAAATAAATAAAATAAATCAACTTTTACTAAACTTCAATTATTTCGTAACTCGCTTTAGTTGAGATACGGCTTTTGCGCTTAGTAGGGCAGTATTGTGGTTTTTAGGGTACCGTAGCCAAAAATTGTAAAAGCCCATTATATTTTGTAGGATAGTATATATAGGTAGTTTTTTATATATTGTAGGAACCCTTATAGATTCGCCATGTCTGTCTGTCTGTCCGCCCGTATGTCACAGCCAATTTATTGCAAAACAGATTTGAAAGCTGGCAGGAATGGAATTAGATGTAGGTATTCTATGAACTGCTTCACCATTTTTATACAAAAACAACACAAAAATAATTAGGGCCTCCATATATGGAACTGACTTAATTATTTTTATCATCTTACGGCACGTAGGTATTTATCTACTTTCGTCAACAATAATTTCGTCAAAAAAAAAAGAATACCTATAACGTCTAATGTAAACCAGATTTGCTCATGGCTCCACTGAGAACAAAAATTGCGCTATGCCTATATTGTACAAACAGATTGATTTATGTAATATAAATTTTAATATCAGTATCTCAATTCAATATGCTAAAACGTTTTGCTTGCGATTTTGAAATATTGGAATACGGATGTCGCCAGAATACGGCCGCAGACGACGAGAATGAAGGGGGGCGCCCCGCAGTAGACGGAGCTAAGCGCCCTTCACCTCCTTCCCGCTTCACCCCCTCATTTACCAAAACAGTCGCTTAGGACAGCGCCTTAACAAAGTTTGATTTACATTATCTTGACGTCATCGTACAATTGTTTTAATAAAGAATCATCATTATCTTTCAAGCACAGTCTCAGTTGCGATACAAAACCTTTGCCTTGGATGTGAAGATCGACTTCAATATAGAATATACCTATAATTACAAAATCAGAATATCCAAGTCTGAACTTTCTTGTTATCAAACTAGGAGTGAGTATAGTTCTCATGTCAAATCTGCCATTATCTATGTTAAATATATGTATGATTACCATTATCTATGTTTTAATCCGTCCCACTGTGGGTACTAGCCCCTTTAAGAAAGGTTAGTCCATAGTCCACTGTCCAAGTGCGCCTTAACAGACTTTACAATATGTATTTTGAAAACATAATGGAGAACTCTCAGACATTTAATTTTCCTCAATATGTTTTCTTTCACCGTATAGTGAGTGATAAATAAAAACAACTTTAAAAAAATATTAGTACGCGCCATAGGTTTTGACCTCAAGCCTTTTTGCGTAGTAGTCTGGTCTCCCAATTTTTTTTTCAAATCAGTCTGTTGGTCTCTCCAATTGGCTATCGCTGCCTTGCCAATACTATCATACTAAAACAATAAGAGCGCAGTTATAATCAATCGTTATAGTAATTTGTTATTAATTTTACCGCATAATTAGCCATTATAATAGTCATTGATACTTTAATTAATATTAAAATAATTACTTTGTTTCGATAATGCTCGCCATTAGTGGTAGATAATGGTGATGAGCAAATAATAAAGTTATTCCATGCGATGATTATATAAAGTTTAATTTGTAACATGATCGTACGAGATGTAATGAGAATTTAAACGTAGCTTTATAATACAGGCAATTTTGATATATTTGACATTAGAATTATTATTCCTATCGATGCTATGATAGCGATTTTGGATAATGAAAAGAAGCCTGTGCCTACTAGCCAAACAGATTATAATTAGAGCTTACGATATATTCTGACAGGAAATTGGCCTTAGAAAATAACTTTTTACTGAGTCAGTGTTAATTTGCACCTATGGTTGTTCATAAAGTGTTTAGCCGGTTAGTGACATACGTACACGCGTGGGTTTGAAGACTTTCAAGAGGTTAACAAACTTAAAAACATTATATTCTTTTGTAACCTTAGTGTAATATTTGATTTTTCTTTTTAACAATGTTTCACCTTAATCTTGGTTCCTACTCACTTTATAAATACATTGTTACATTCTGCTCAGTTCGACTATCATAGATCACTTTCCCCCTATCCCTGCCTGCCACATCCCTCAACTGACCTTCGCATCTATCATCATCAATCATTATATTTATCTTTTTTATATTATTTTCTTTTTTTTATAGTATCTGACCAGCTGTATATCTAGGTACAGGTCCCATCAAAGCAAATCCAAATATGGTCGGGATGGCAGTCAAACCATTTGGCACCAAGACCCGTTTCCCACCAATCAAAATTCCACCGAGGACATCAGCGCCAATCAACAAGTCGATTTGTCCCGGTGTGTCAAATTTGGGGTCTGCCAGTTCCAATCCCGATGTCAAATTCACCACAGCAGCGGGTAGCTGTTTCTGTGGGTGCATACCCAAAATATTCTTCAACACAATAGCCGAGGTTTTAATCCTCGGGTGTGAAGATTCAACAGGGCCAAACAAAACCTTAACTTGCCCTTCAACATTAGAGGCTACATCACCTATGCCCCGTATACAATTTGGAAAAGAGCCCATATTCAATTTAACCTGCCCTACCAAATAAGTGGAAACAATGCAACCTTGTGAACCTGTGTCCAATATTGCACGGACAACGACAGAGGTCCCCGTGGGTCCCCAGACCCTAACAGCAACCGTTGGTAGGATAACGGTCTCAATGGGGGAGGTTGGAGTTATAGGGCAGGGGTCAATGACCTATTGTTGCCTGGGCGGCGACCGTTGGCCAGGACCAGGCAAGTCAAAACGAGGGTGCGGCTTGAAGTCCTCAAAGGGGCGATGACTTGATCCGCGCGCCATCTGTGGGTGGTCATAATGACGCAGCCGCCCAAAACGAGGTGGGCGCGAGTCAAGGCGGGGACGCTCCGCCAAAGGAGGGGAATACCTGGGGCAGCAGTCATGGTGCTGGTGACGCTGAACAGCACATTCAGGTGCGCGAGAGAGAGGAGGCGTGCGCACGCTACGGTTCTCCAAGCGGGGTGAGCGGCGATCAATTAAGCGAGGCGACTCTCGGCTACGCGCCGGTGAGCCTCGGCTGCCACCTTCAAAACACCCGCCCGTGCGCGGCGTCGGCTGGTTGGACAAGCGGCCAACCTCTCTGGCATTCATACAGAGAATGTCCAAATGCTGTCCTCCACAGTGAGGACAGGGGCGAGAATTTGGGCAGTCTCGCTGGTAGTGGGACCCCAAACAAGAGAAGCAAAGGCGGCGGGCATTCGCGATGCGCCTACGAGAGGCGACATGCAGGTCCAAAAATGCCCTGCAACTGGCCGTTCTGTGCCCCGTGACCTTGCAGTAAGAGCACTCCACTGGGCTCTGCGTGACTGCAAAGCGAGGAGGGCGCCGGTCAACACTGGCTCGGGTGTGAACGCGAGCCTGCTCCTTGACCTTGGGCGGCTGCGTGTGCGTTGATGGCCACCAAGAGCGGGTTCAACAGTTGGGTGCGCAACCCAGAGACCCGGGTGAGCGTCGGCAGACCCAAAATCTGCTCGATGTGCGTATCGGCGTGGTACCTACGGGTAATTAGGTCCCGAGCCGTCTGGTACGCCTCGTCAGACACGGGCAGATGCTGGATGAGGCCCTTAGCCTCCCCATCCAGAACCGACATTAGATAGGCCAACTTTTGTGCCGGCCGAAGGTCAGCCCTATCATTGACTAGGCTGTCGAACAAATTAACGAAGCCCAGGTAGCTTCCTAGGCAGCCATCAAAATGGGGGAGGTCCAAAGTAGGGAGCCTACTCACCAGCCCCGTTGCTGACCTAGGAAGCTCCTGCTTCAGGCCGGGTTGCCCTTCCCTATCGGCAACTAGTTGTCTCGCACTATTGGAGACAGCATCATACAGGTCTAAGACCTGGGCATAGTCTTCACTGACCTTATTTCGCTGGTCAGCAGTGAAATCAGTGACTGACACTTCGAGACAGCAAGCGCTGAAAGTGCGGCACTGCTGTTCCACACTTGCCAGGCGATCATCGATCCGCTCGTACCTTTGAAGTAAGGCCTGCTGGCGATCAGGCCGGTTCACTAAAGCACTGGCCGAGGCAAACCAGCGCAAATCTGATGCAATGGCACCAGCGGCCGCACGCAAGTCCTTGATAGCTGACATAATCAAAATTCAAAAGAGCCCGGACAAGCGTTAAATAAAATTAACAAGCAAAACTTAATATTTGTTAATTCTTTGAAACCAACAAGGTATTAGCCTGTTTACTGCTGGTACAAGCAGGTGGCAGGTATTTACTGCCCAACAAAATTAATAGTTTCAATATATACAAAACAAAGTCAAAGCTATCAAAGTTGAAACCTCAAATGAGTTAATTAAAGTTAAATATTCAAATAAATTAACTAATTACTTGCAACAGACAGACTGGCTGTGTTATTTGAGATATACAATAGGAAGTAAGCACAGAATATGTATTACCTAGCAATATTATCTATATTATAACAAAACAAAGTTTATTAATGTGACCCGCCCAAGTGGCAAGGTCAAGTTGGATGTTATAATGTTTATGAATATATGCAATAAACTAAATTTACTAAATTTATTGATACATACAGCTGTTATGCATCCAATCAAAGTGACTTATTAATGCAACAACAAATTTAAGTTAGATTTTTCAACAATACAAATCAACAATTACTGATTGAGGTTATGTGTGACAATGTGTTTCAAATTATCTAGGTCAACTTATACAATTAAATATTATGTATTTTAGACAATAATTGACCTGACAAACACTACAATACTGTCTACAAGGTGAGATATATAGCTCATACAACACCAATCTGAGTTTATACTCAGTAATGCAACAGCGGCTAAATTTCAACTACAGCTCTGCACCAAAATTTATGTCTAGAATTACCGTAGCCAGGCAGGAAGGTGTATCAGAAGTGCGCAGTGGAAGGTGTAATACATCTACCTGACCACGATAGACAATATATCCAGACACAATGCACTGCGTTGCACAGTGAGTAAAGTATTGAGTAGGTACATGAAAATTTTACCTTATATATCCTGGTGATGTTCTTGAAGTGGACCTATAGATTAACTTATAATTTTGGCCAAAATAACAAGAGAATCAATAGATACCAGTTTACAATTCGGCGAAGTTCTTCTCCAGACCACGATGCACGTTAGCGGTTCACAAAACTTTTCACAAAAGTTCACTATGTCATCAATTTACAACAAACCTTGCCGGAAGTCAAAAGCGGCAATTACGTATTAAGTTAATTACAAGTTGATTCAATTCGCGTTAATTCAAAGGGCGATCAATTTAATTTAGGTACAAGGCACGCGAGCTTGCAAACGGCGTGCTAATTTTTCAAGCGGAAGGACGGAAGTGACAGTTCAGTGTGACCATTGTCAGAAATTTTCAATAGACTAAACAAAATGTTACTCAATCGATCTAATCGATTTGACTTATAATAAAAACTAATTCTATTTCAAACCCACTATATTAATAGTTTTCCCAAAACGACTAGGAACATTCGGTTCGCCGAAACATTTTTTGATCCATACGAGTCGGATTCATTTACGTTTTATACGTAACACCTCGTTATATCTCTATACCTAGGCAGTTATAGCACCTAGCTATAGTCCTAGTCCATTAACATAACCGTCACATGGTTATTTCCACACGCATCAGTAGGTAATATACTTTTATGTAGCTACCTACTTACCCAATTATTATTTCTGGAACTATCATAGTTGTCTTGTAAATCTCATATTTCAAGCACCTTTTAATTCCACCGCCTTAAAGTGTTGCCTACTTAGGTAAAATAATAGGTACTTTAGGTATTCTTATTTTGTTTCGGTCTCATTAGCTTATACTTATGTTAGCATCTCACAACAAAAGAAGCCACGCGTGTCGGAAGACAGAGAGATGACAATCTTAGAAGCAAAACGCAATATTTTATTTGAGCGTATTCAAAACATTTACGAGCGTTCAAAGACCGCCGCTATTTCTGACAGTAATAGGGAATCATTCCTTAGCTATTGTATGACAGTGGATAATATTCGAACAGATTTGCATAAGTTGTTAGACCATTATAACGCAAGATTACTTTCTATCAATCCTGATGAAAAACCGAATTATCAGGCGTACACCTCATTCGAAGATCTTTATTGTATCATTAAGCGAATACAATCACAATTGGAGGGTAAATATTCGGCACAGTCCGTTCAGCGGCTCGCACGTTTTATTATGTCTTTTTTTATTATGTCGTTTGACGGAGATATACGAAATTGGCCGTTATTCTATGCGAGTTTTAGGTCCACATTGCACGATAATGATTCTCTGACAGATGCTGACAGGTTGTACTATTTAATAGGTAAACTGTCACCGAAGGCCCAGTCCATATTTACAGGTGTCACACCCAGTGCTGAGAATTATCAGGTCATATTTCAGTCACTACTTGACAGATATCAAGACACTCGCGTCCTAGCGTCTACCTACTTTGACCAAGCTGTAAATCTTAAACTGTCCGGTGCCGCATCTGTCTCAAATTTCCAGTTGTTTATTGATAACTTCGTAACCGCGGTTAATTCTCCTAGGAACTTAAAATTGGAAGACTTTCCGACTTTATGTTGCTTCAACTCGCTTTAAAAAAGTTTGACACTGATACAATTCGTGCTTTCGAGATGACAGAACGCAATAATAAAATACCTATACGAGATAGTTTTATTTCGTTCATCAAAGATCAGTGTCGAATATTTCATAATACACAGTCTAGTTCACCTAGCCCGTCTAACACTAACAGCAACAAAGAAAGGTTGAATAAATCGCGAAATAGTAATAATAACTCCGTCTCTAATCCACAATCTTACGTAACATGCTCGGAATCTAATCTAATCTAGTAATAATTCACAGAAGTGTCTGTGCAGTAATATAGTGCACGACCATTTTTATAAGTGTCCCGCCTTCAATAGTCTAAATCCGACTGCTCGTTTCAAGTGCGTAAAAGATAACAAAGCTTGCATTAATTGCTTAAGCATAAAACATAAAACAAGTAATTGTTCTAGTAAGACAAAGTGTCGCTCATGCAATCAAAAACATCATTCATTGCTACATTTCGATAAAGATAGCCCGTTGTCAAGCCAAGCCGCTAACCTTGACACACTTACGTCACAGGTGCAGGCCACGGTCACTTCCCCCTCCACGCCTCAGGGCGAAGTATCGTTGTGTACGACGTCCATTGCGCGGGCGACGCGCACGCGAGGACGGCACTCGCGCATCTATAATGATCCAAAACGCAGTGTATGTCGTCTAAGACTGCTCTGTTAGCGACAGCGCAAGTTATCGTTTATGATGTTAATGGGTCGCCGCACATGGTACGTTGTCTACTCGATAGCGCGTCTCAGACCAATCTAATAACATCAGAATGCTTCAAACGCCTCGGATTGTCGAATAACTTTAAAAATACTTACTCAACCGTCAAAGGGATAGGCGGATCAGAAAAACATTGCAAGGGTTCCGTAGATATTAAAATACATTCGCGTTTTGATAGGAATATTAATTTTAACATTTCTTCGCTTATCGTGGAGCGTATCACGGACGCATTGCCGAACGCTAATGTAGACGTAGCATCACTCACTCACCTCGAGTCATTGCCGCTGGCAGACGCGGAGTTTGCGAATCCGGCAGGCATTGATCTTTTGATCGGAGCTTCAATATTTCCGCACTTGCTACTAACTAAAATAGTTCGTAGTGAGCGATATGATTTACCACCCGCTATTGAGACAATATTTGGGTATGTGATTATGGGTACCGTACCAACGTTACATACTTCTCATTGTATTACGTCTTGTTGTTGTTCTGCTCTTCAAGAGATCAAGGTGGGTGCTAAAACTGTGTGTAAGATAAAGCACTAATTAGCTATGCTATGCTATGCTACGCTATGCTATGCTATGCTATGCTATGCTATGCTATGCTATGCTATGCTATGCCATGCTATGCTACGCTATGCTAAGCTATGCCATGCTATGCTATGCTACGCTATGCTACGCTATGCTACGCTATGCTACGCTATGCTACGCTATGCTACGCTATGCTACGCTATGCTACGCTATGCTATGCTATGCTAAGCCACGCTACGCTACACTATACTATACTACACTTCCGCTTTGTATATGGATGACACTGCCTGTAGTGTCATATCCGCTCCGCTAGCAATTTCGCTTTGTGAAGAGCTTATTCAGCTTTTCAAGCGAGGCCAGTTTGATCTTGTCAAATGGACAAGCAACTCTAAGGAGGTTCTCGCACGCATACCAGATTCTCATAAGGCTATCCAGACATTGAGTTTGAGAAGTCTGTACCGCATAAAGTTCTCGGTTTACGCTGGGACAAATCCTGCGATAGTTTTCAGTTTGATGTCTCACCGCCAGATGATAAGTGCACCAAACGCACTATGCTGTCCACAGTGGCTCGACTATGGGACATAATGGGTTTTGTGGCTCCCACAATTTTGTACGCCAAGCTCTTGATCAAAGAGCTTTGGCTATCAAAGTGTGAGTGGGATGAAACATCCCCTGACCATATTGTCGCCGCTTGAGGCCAGTTTTGTATTGAGCTTACCGCGCTCAATCAAATTACTATTCCGCGTCATCTTGGGTTGGTAGATGGATGTACCATCAACTTAATAGGTTTCGCTGACGCCAGCGAGCGTGCTTACGGCAGAGTCGTATATCGGCAAGTCCGCATTGGTTCTAGCTACTCGTTGCAGTTAGTTTGTGCCAAGTCTAAGGTCTCGCCTGTTAAAACCATTTCGGTTGCGAGACTGGAGTTGTGCGCGGCCCTTCTCCTGTCTCAGCTTTTCCGCAAAGTTCAAGACACAGTTTTGCCCCACTACCCCATTAATAAAATATACGCATTTTCCGACTCCAAAGTAGTGATCGCTTGGATTCATTCTTCTCCTTATCGCTGGCAGACGTTTGTCGCCAACCGCGTTAGTAAATCGATTGAACTTGTTTCCGCTACTTGTTTCAATCACGTCGCGGGTTATCATACTGCCATTATCGTCATTTCCGGCTCCTGAAGCAGACTCTTCAAGCTTACTCCAGAGACATACTCTGCTGGATAAACTCGTGCAGTCGTTCTGGCGGCGCTGGCGTGCGGAATATCTACACCAGCTTCAGGCTAGATCCAAGTGGAATAGTCCTGCATCCCCTATACAGGAGGGTACGTTGGTCGTCCTAACACATGATAATGCTCCGCCGCTTTCATGGCCGTTAGCCATCGTAGAGAAACTGCATACTTCCAAGGACGGTACAACCCACGTTGTTACCGTGAAAACCGCGAAGGGGAGCTACGTGCGCCTTGTTGTACGTCTCTGTCCGCTTCCAACTCAGTGAGATCTAGCCTGAAGTTGGATCTACCTCTTAGTTTAGTATTTAGTTTGTAGTTTTCGCTATAATTGCGTTTGTAATTTTTGCTAAAGTTAATTTATATTAATTTTATTATCATATCGCTGTCTTAGCTTATTGATGGGTTATGTGGCAGTACACCCAACATAGCTAAGTTCAATTCTAATTTTTTTAAAGGCAACCCTTTAGGGCCGGGGAGATATGGTAGCGCCATCTACCTTCCTGTCGATAACTAATCACATCGACGTCAATCGTTCTTCGCTTGCTTGTCTTTTGTTTACGTCCCCGTCTATCCCATTCCCTAGAAGGGGCACGCCTTTCGCGGATTGGTCGCTGCGTTCATCAACGCGAGAGACAGTCTAGACTAATCCGTGTCGCGACGAAGACCACACCGCCATATTTTTACCGCTCCCGCTTTATACCAAAAACTCAACAAACCGCCCGCGAGTGAAGTGATTTGTGTAGTTCTGGGTTGGATCGAGGCGGAGTGATCAGCGTACAGCCCGACTCCTCGAAGATACCAGGACAAAGACACCAGGGGGCCGCCGTTTTGTCAAGGTAAGGCGTGCCCTTAGAATATCCTATACCCACTCACAATCCTCTTCCCTTATCCTTTCTAGGCGAGCAGAACTCGCCCTAATACAGTCCACAATATTAATCCTTCTCCAAATCGCCTAGAATATTCGGTTCTCCGAAACACCCACGGTGAAGTTAAGCGGGATCCTGGGAGGGAACGCTCCACGTGGGCTTGCGTGAGGCCTGCGTAAGATGCGTCCCAAGGTGTGGGTGCGAGGGACAGTTCTGTCTGTCCCTCGCATTCGGGTGCGGTCGTGGGAGGAGAGGCGTGTCGGTGTTGCGTTGCCACGCGCCCTATTTCCCGCGACCAAATGGGGGCGCACCATCGTTTCGTCCCGGTGGGGCCGCATTGGAAGAGGAGATGCGTCGTTGCGTTGCCGTCCTCCCTATCCTTTGCATATAAGTAAGGTCATAAGCAACTCTGGACCAGCATGGAGGTGCTTCTTGTGATAAAAATCAACAAGAAGGTCGACAACATGACCATGACTCGGCAGAATGCAAGGATGTTTATAGTTATAAGGTTCCTTCGAATTTGACAGACGACCCCCAACGCGTATGACGCCGTGTTCATCGAGAAACGGCTTGAGTCTAAGGATAGCGGGAGAACAAGGTACATTGTTTTTCAAATTTTGAATGTCGTTACTAAAATGAACAGCCTGTACAGCTCGTAGTAACTTACATTCTGCGAATTTGATATCAGTACTTGAAACAAAAGTCCCATTTGGTAGGTGCCTAAGAAACCTACAGACATAAACGATGGCGCGGAGTAACTTAGATCACGATGACATGCGTAGTGCGAGTGCATAGATCGGAGACTCCGCAACCTCAGCAATCACGGGATAAAAAACAGACTTCCGTTCGGGTACATCTTCGTCTTCTGCACTGTGGTCAAAGGGTTGCGTGGGCCACTCTGACGGATCATGGGAAATCCAAGAAGGTCCACGATGCCACAATGGATGATGCAGAAGATTAAGTGGAGTGACACCACGAGACAGGCAATCAGCGGGGTTCTCAATCCCCGCGACGTGATTGAAACAAGTAGCGGGGACAAGTTCAATCAATTTACTAACGCGGTTGGTGACAAAAGTCTGCCAGCGGTGAGGAGACGAATAAATCCAAGCGAGCACTAATTTGGAGTCTGAAAATGCGTATATATTATTAATAGGGTAGTGGGGCAAAACTGTGTCTTGAACCTTGCGGAGCAACTGAGACAGCAGAAGGGCCGCGCACAACTCCAGTCTCGCAACTGAAATGGTTTTAACAGGCGAGACCTTAGACTTGGCACAAACTAACTGCACCGAGTAGTTAGAACCAATGCGGACTTGCAGATATACGACTCCGCTGTAAGCACGCTCGCTGGCGTCAGCGAAACCTATTAAGTTGATGGTACATCCATCTACCAACCCAAGATGACGCGGAATAGTAATTTGATTGAGCGCGGTAAGCCCAATACAAAACTGGCCCCAAGCGGCGACAATATGGACAGGGGATGTTTCATCCCACTCACACTTTGAATGCCAAAGCTCTTTGATTAAGAGCTTGGCGTACAAAATTGTGGGAGCCACAAAACCCATTATGTCCCATAGTCGAGCCACTGTGGACAGCATAGTGCGTTTGGTGCACTTATCATCTGGCGGTGAGACGTCAAACCAAAAACTATCACAGGATTTGTCCCAGCGTAAGCCGAGAACTTTATGCGGTACAGACTTCTCAAACTCAATGTCTGGAGAAGCTTTATGAGAATCTGGTATGCGTGCGAGAACCTCCTTAGAGTTGCTTGTCCATTTGACAAGATCAAACTGGCCTCGCTTGAAAAGCTGAATAAGCTCTTCACAAAGCGAAATTGCTAGCGGAGAGGATATGACACTACAGGCAATGTCATCCATATACAAAGCGGAAGTAGCAACAGCTGCTGCGGCGGGAAAGTGATCGCCTTCATCAGCGATCAACTGGCGAACAACTCGTACCGCGTGATATGGGCTAGACTTGAGTCCAAAACAAACACGATTGAACTGATACACAGATAAATGTTCCTTATTGTTAAAACGATAAAAAATCCGTTAAAATCTACGGTCAGACTCAGAAACGCCAATATTGAGGAACATTTGGCGGCAATCAGCTGACAGAGCGATTTGGAAAAGACGAAACTTTATTATGATGTTAAATAAATCACCCTGTATATTAGGTCCGGCATGTAAAATGTCATTAATCGACTGACCCGATGTAGTCTTACAACTGGCATCTAAAATCACACGAAGTTTAGTAGAGGTTTTATCTCGAACTACGCCGTGATGCGGGATATAATATGAGGGAAGAGAGTTGCCCTCGTTGTTTACAACTACACTAAAAAAACCTTTATCTATGTAGTCACGAATGACGTCATTATAGGCGCTGCGTAACTTAAGTGATGCATCAAGTTTACGTTCTAAACAATGGAAACCTCTAAGCGCAGCAATTTACGAGTCGCCTAACGAATAAGAGTCACCGTAGAATGGCAACGCCACAACTTATCTGCCACTGTCGTCACGAACAGTGGTAGCGCGGAAATGTTCTTCACCCTCGAGATCCTTACGGCTCATCGAGGGCGGTGCGGTAACCTCTTCAAGCTCCCAAAATCGCTTGAGAATAGAATCAATATTATTTTCTTGAAGA
This sequence comes from Euclidia mi, assembly GCA_944739405.2. Taxonomy (NCBI): domain Eukaryota; kingdom Metazoa; phylum Arthropoda; class Insecta; order Lepidoptera; family Erebidae; genus Euclidia; species Euclidia mi. The sequence goes on along the minus strand of OX123183.2, from coordinate 6,992,669 downwards.
ACAGAACAACAGCAAGACGTAATATATTGAGAAGTATGTAACGTAGGTACGGTACCCATAATCACATACCCACATACCGTCTCAATAGCGGGCGGTAAGTTATATTATTGCTCACTACGTACCACTTTAGTTAGTAGCAAATGCGGAAATATTGCAGCTCCGATCAAAACATCAATGTCTACCGGATTCGCAAACTCCGAGTCTGCCAGCAGCAATGACTCGAGGTGAGTGAGTAATGCTACGTCTACATTAGCGTTCGGCAATGCGTCCGTGATACGCTGCACGATAAGCGAAGAAATGTTAAAATTAATATCCCTATCAAAACGCGAATGTATTTAAACATCTACGGAACCCTTGCAATGTTTTTCTGAACCGCCGATCCCTTTGACTACTGAGTTAGTATTTTTAAAGTTATTCCACAATCCGAGGCGATTGAAACACTCAAAAGATATGAAATTGCTCTGAGATGCGCTATCGAGTAGACAACGTACCACGTGCGGCGATCCATTAATATCATAAACGATAACGTGCGCTGTCGCTAACAGTACCGTCTTGGACGCCATATACTGCGGCTTGGCCCCTCGCGGATCATTATAGATGTGCGACGGCCGTCCTCGCGTGCGCGTCGCCATATTTCATTCTGAGTCGTGGGAGGCGCAGTTATCGTGGCCTGCACTTGCGACGTAAGTGTGTCAAGGTTAGCGGCTTGGCTTGACAACGGACTACCTTTATCGAAGTGCAACAATGAGCGGTGTCGCTGATTACATGAACGACATCTCGTCTTACTAGAACAATCACTCGTTTTATGCTTTATACTTAAGCAATTATTGCATGCTTTGTTATGTTTTACGCACTTGAAACGAGCAGTCGGATTTAAAACATTAATGGCGGGACACTTATAGAAATGGTCGTGCACTATATTACTGCACAGACACTTCTGTGAATTATTATTATTAGATTCCGAGCATGTTACGTAAGATTGCGGATTAGAGACCGAGTTATTATTACTATTTCGCGCTTTATTCGACCTTTGTTTGCTGTTGTTAGTATTAGACGGGCTAAATAAACTAGACTGCGTATTATGAAATATTCGACACTAATCTTTGATGAACGAAATAAAACTATCTAGTGTAAGTATTTTATTATTGCGTTCTGTCATCTCGAAAGCACGAATTGTTTCAGTGTCAAACTTTTTTAAAGCGAGTTGAAGCAACATAAAGTCAGAAAGATCTTCTAATTTTAAGATCCTAAGAGAATTAACCACGGCAACAAAGTTATCTATAAACAGCTAGAAATTCGCGACAGACGCGGCACCGGACAGTTTAAGATTTAAAGCTTGATCAAAGTAGGTAGACGCTAGGACGCGAGTGTCTTGATATCTATCAAGTAGTGACTGAAATATGACCTGATAATTCTCAGCACTGGGTGTGACACCTGTAAATACGGACTGGGCCTTCGGTGACAGTTTACCTATTAAATAGTACAACCTGTCAGCATCTGTCAGAGAACCATTATCGTGCACTGTGGACCTAAAACTCGCATAGAATAACGGCCAATTTCGTATATCTCCGTCAAAAGACATAATAAAAAAAGACATAATAAAACGTGCGAGCCGCTGTAACGGACTGTGCCGAATATTTACCCTCCAATTGTGATTGTATTCGCTTAATGATACAATAAAGATCTTTGAATGAGGTGTACGCCTGATAATTCGGTTTTTCATCAGGATTAGTAGAAAGCAATCTTGCGTTATAATCGTCTAACAACTTATGAAAATCCGTTCGAATACTATCTACTGTCATACAATAACTGATAAATGACTCCCTATTACTATCAGAAGCGGCGGCGGTCTTTGAGCGCTCGTAAATGTTTTGAATACACTCAAATAAAATATTGCGTTTTGCTTCTAAGATTGTCAGCTCTCTGTTTTCCGACACGCGTGGCTTCTTTTGCTGTGACATGCTTACGTAAGTATAAGCTAATGAGACCGAAACAAAATAAGAATACCTAAAGTACCTATTATTTTACCTAAGTAGGCAACACTTTACGGCGGTGGAATTAAAACGTGCTTGTAATATGAGATTTACAAGACAACTATGATAGTTCCAGAAATAATAATTGGGTAAGTAGGTAGCTACATAAAAGTATATTACCTACAGATGCGTGTGGAAATAACCATGCGACGGTTATGTAAATGGACTAGGAGTATAGCTAGGTGCTATAGCTGCCTGGGTATAGAGATATAACGAGAGGTTACGTATAATACGTAAATTAATCCGACTCGTATGGATCAAAAAATGTTTCGGCGAACCGAATGTTCTAGGCGATTTGGAGAAGGATTAATATTGTGGACTGTATTAGGGCGAATTCTGCTCGCCTAGAAAGGATAAGGGAAGAGGATTGTGAGTGTGTATAGGATATTCTAAGGACACGCCTTACCTTGACAAAACGGCGGCCCCTGGTGTCTTCGTCCTGGTATCTTCGAGGAGTCGGGCTGTACGCTGATCACTCCGCCTCGATCCAACCCAGAACTACACAAATCACTTCACTCGCGGGCGGGTTGTTGAGTTTTTGGTATAAAGCGGGAGCGATAAAAATATGGCAGTGCGGTCTTCGTTGCGACACGGATTATTCTAGACTGTCTCTTGCGTCGATGAACGCGGCGACCAATCAGCAAAAGGCTTGCCCCTTCTAGGGAATGGGATAGACAGGGACGGAAACAAAAGGCATCGCTCGCATTGGACAAGCAAGCGAAGAAGGATTGACGTCGATGTGATTAGTTATCGATAGGATAACTAATCACATCGACGTCAATCCTTCTTCAGGATTTACCTAAATGGCGCTACCAGTGGGTGTACCTCAAACCCACGGTTACTGAGCCCCCCCCCCACCACGACAAGGTGGAGATCTAACGGGAGGGGGGAATGTATGCAGTCTCATAATCTTTCCAGAGATTGTAAACACTAATACAATTATTTTGAGTTGATATACACGATACTAAAGGACCATGGGCATAAATGTATGAAGCCTGGGCTCACCCACCAACAGAGATGAGACATCTTTGAATATACTTGTAAAGTACTAAATATAAAGATATAAACTCATTTTTGCGAAGAATCCACGGGGTTATATTGCTATAAATATTTTGTCCTACCATAAATAAACTATGATTCTGCAAAGTAATGCTATTATGGCATTGTTGTTTTCGTTGTTTCACATCTTTAAGTAGTTTGAATTCCATGTGCAAAGAATACATAAAACATAAAACAGCTGCTAAGAGTTAAAAATATTTTTATTAACATTTCAATCAATATCAATAATAATATCGTTTAGGTGACCTGCCGGAGGATTAAATTGTATGTGCTGAAAGGATACACGAAAACACACAGATAGCATACATACATAGACTCACGCCTGTTTCCCGGAGGGGTAGGCAGAGACTACAGAACGCCATTTGCAACGATCCTGACATATTTATCTTGCTTCATTCACTCCCATCAGATTCCTCATGCATGCTCTTCGGTTCAGGGTACTGCTAACCTGTCCTGTTTTTAGGACACGCAGATTACACCATGAAAATTACGAGTCGACTGACTGAGAGCAGATGGGCGCCCGGGCAGGCGTCCGAGAGGTGTGAGAGGGAAGGAGAGTGTTGTAAATCGCACGGGCGCAAGCGCATCTAATGTTTACCATTATTTTAAACAGTCACGTAGGAAGGGAGAGCGGGTGGCGGGGGCGGTCCGCCCCGGATGTCACTCTTTTTGGGGTGCCACCCCAAACTCGACTTTAAGAACAATGTTATATTTATATTTATAGCCTTTTTCAGTCATGCATATGATACATTTTTTATATTTCATATATATGGATTTTTTATTTTTTTGTGTGTCTGTTTGCCAGTTGGCAATGGCCTCCTCCAGTCTCCTACATTCTTTTCTGCATCTGGCCACTCTGCTCCACGCAGTTCCAGCTATTTGTCGAATGTCATCATCCCATCTCTTTTGTTGCCTGCCGCGTTTTCTTATGCCTTCTCTTGGGTACCACTGGCTGACCATCTTACTCCATTTTTCCCTTCCTCTCATCATATAGCCTGACCATTTCCATTTTAGCCGCTTGATCTTCAGGGTTACGTCCTGGGTCTTGGTTTTCAGTCGGATGCTATTGCTATTAATTTTTCTCTTTTCTTGACTCCTAACATGCTTCTTTCCATAGCTCGTTGATATGTGGTTAAGCTGCTTATGGACTTTTTTGTTAGAGCCCAGGTTTGACTGCCATACATTAGGACTGGTAATATGCAACTATTGTATAGTTTACCCTTAGTTGACTTGAGAAGCTTTCCGTCTTTCATCACTTCCTTCAAGCCCCAGTATGTCTTCCAGCTGTAGATTACTCGTCTGTTTATTTCTTTATCTATGTTGTCTTTTGGTGCTATCAGTTGGCCTAAATAAATATATTCTTCCATATAGCTGACTTCGGTGCCACCTACGTTTATGGCAGCTTTCTCACCGTTGGTCATTACTTTGGTTTTTTTGGGATTCAAAAATAGTCCTGCCTTTTTGCTTTCTGTTGCTAATTCATTTATCATGTTGTTTAGGTATTTTGGCGTATAATTTGCGAACAACACAATGTCGTCAGCAAATCTTAGGTGAGTTAGCGGGTGACCGGCGATGTTTAATCCTAGGTTTTCCCACTCGAGGTTTCTGAAGATCATTTCTAATACGGCTGTAAAGAGTTTTGGAGAGAGAGGGTCTTCTTGTCTAACTCCTTTTTGGATTTTAATTACTTCGCCTTTCTTTTCTAATTGGATGCAAGCTGAGCTATGTTTGTACACATTTTTAATAAGTCTTACGTATTTGTGTTCGAACCCCTGTGCTTTTAGCGCTTCCCAGATCTCCGTGTGTATTAGTGAGTCGAATGCTTTGCTGTAGTCGATGAATGCTATGTAATAGTGGAGTTGGTATTCAGCATATTTCTCTAAAATTTGTCTTACAGCGTGAATGTGATCTAGCACCGACTAATTTTTCCGAAAGCCTGCCTGTTCTATGGGTTGTTGCTCGTCAAGTTTACTTTCTATTCGTTTAAGTAGGGTCTTTGCGAATACTTTATACAAGTTGGACATAAGACTTATGGGTTGGTAGTTCCCAATATCGTATTGGTCTCCCTTTTTATATAAGAGTACAATGTTAGAATGTGCCCATTGTTGGGGGATGGTCTCTGTTTCGAGGATGTTGTTGAATAGACCTGTTAGTATAGGTACCAGTGTAGATTTGGTTCGTTTGAGTACTTCGTTACTTATACCATCTGGACCGGGGGCTTTGTCGTTATTTTGGGTGTCAATGGAAATTTCGATTTCTCTTTGCAAGAAGTTTGGTACGCTTTGGCTCTCTGGCAATTCTATGTCTCTGTCATCCATAGTGCTTTCGTATAATTCTTTGTAGTATGATGTAGCAATTTCTAAAATATTCTTCCTCTTATTTGCTTTAGTTCCTTTCTCATTCTTCATCGTAACGATCCAGTCCTTTTTGTTGGTTAATTCTTTGTAGGCTTTTTTGATACCACCTGTGTGTAGTATGTGTTTCTCAATTGTCTCCATTCTGTTCTGAATCCTGTCTTTCCTTATGCTTTCGTTTATTTCTTTGCTAATTTTAGTTATCTGTTTTCTTCTATCTTTGGTTTTCTTATTGTTGATTAACGAAGCTCATTCTTCCAACAGGTTAATAGTTTAAGTTGTCATCCATTTGTTGGGTTTTTCTCTTGTATACATACTTTGTTTTGTGGTATCTTGAATTGTTTTCTCCAGCCAGTTATATTTTTCATTCACTTCCATGTTTGTTGTTTCTTGGTAGTAGTTTGTAATTTTGGTCATAAGAACAGTGGCTATTTGATCTATTTGATGCTTTCCCAGCTTTACAGTTTGCATATTTTTCCTTGGTCTTTGTCTTTTGGGTGAAGTTGGTTTTAGTTCTTCCATGTTTGTATCAGGCATGGTTGGACAAGAAACTCTCCAACTCAGGCGCGAGTACACGCATATAATTCACTACTGTTTGCTTCTAGTTAGGAAAATAGACAATCCAAGCGTGCGGGAATGTATTTATTTTTATGTACCCGATCACTATATGCGTGGTAATGAAAGAAGGAAACATAGGCTCTTCTCCTACCCGCCTACCTGGCGCTCTCCCCAAGCATCCAATAGTCCCACTGCTAAAGCAATCACATTAATTAATCAATTCTTACGACATAATCCAGATGCTGATATATTTTTTGACACACTAGCGAAAACTATAAATAATGTTTCTAATTATTTAAATATTATGAAAAGATAAATAATTATGTAGGTATGTTATGTGTTATAATATGGTTAAGTTTATTTTATTTTGTTTTTTGTTAAAATGTAATTATGTTATCTCTCTGTATGTAAGCGATTTGGTGTAATGCTGTAAGCTTATATTTTTACTTATAAATAAATGAATTGAATTGAATGAATTAGTTCAGCTCGAATCATTCGATGGTTGGTATTGAAATTAAAATTATTTATAACGCCGAAGTTTGAAAAATGTTTGGTTTTGTTGATTAGTATGAAATCTATTTGGTTTTTGGTTTTTCCATCTGGTGATAGCCAGGTCCGCATACTCTTAATGCTTTTCTTGAACGTTGTGTTTAGGACTGTTAGAGGTTATTTGTCATTGCGAAATGCATTAATTTGTTACCATTTTTGCGTCTATCTTTTTTACTATATGTAAATGACCCCATCACTGTGTCCTCATCTGACTGACGTTCTCCAATTTGGGTATTAAAATCGCCCATTACTATTATTTCCATGTCTTTCTAATGTTTCTGATAGGTCTAAGTAAAACTTGTCGATTGCTTCTGTGTCAGCTTGTTCTGTTGGTGAGTACACCTGAGCGATGCTCCATGGCTCTTTGTGATTGGGCAGTTTTAAATTTATTAATGCAATACGCTCTGATATGCCGTGAAAACTAACTATAAACTTAGCCAAATGTTTTTTGATCAGGAATCCCACTCCATGCCGTCCTGAAGTTTCCCATAAATAGTAGAATATATAATTTATGTGTTCTTCTATATGTTCTCCCATTCTCCTAACTTCGCTCAAGCCTAGTATATCCCATTTAATCTTCCTTATTGCCATTTCCAATTCTGAAAGTCTTCCATCTGTTCTTAGTTTTAATGTATTTAGGGATGCTATATAAATGTTGTAGTTTTTGTTTTCATTTCTGTTGCCATGTGTGTTGTTTTTTATTTCTGGTGGGTAGTGGTCGCGATTCCCACGGTGATCAGCTGGCTTGGGGAGTGTAACGCCTGTAGGCGTTGTTGTGTTATTTGTTTCGTGTTGTTTATAGTTCTGGTTGATGTTTGTTTTTTTCATTAGTTGCTATTGATTGTTGGTTGTATTTTGAGAGTTTTGTTTAGAACGGTTTATGTGATCAAATGCGTTGGTTTTATTTATTTTGTTGGGAACCCCTGGGGTTGGTCCGGCATTGTTGTTTGTTTGCGGTGGTGATTTAGTGGGCGATCGTTTTCTTTTCTCGTTCCCCATTTCCTGGTTTCTCTTTTCTTTTACTATGAGCTTATCATATCGTATAACTGCTAGGTTGACTTTTTTATTTCTTCTTGCTGTTCCGTTTTTAGTTCTTTTCTGAGTTGTAGGATCTCTTTAGGGTAATCTTCTGTGGCATATGTGTTTGCTGGGAAGTTTTTGTTGTTCCTTAATATTTCTACCTTCCTCGAAGCTAAGGTGAATCTGACTAATATAGGTCTTCGTTTCTTCTCCTCCTTTTTTCCCAGTCTTAGCACTTCATTGATTTCCCACTTGTCAAATTCCCGCAAGCCACTCTTGTTTCCCACTTTATTCAGGAAATCCACGGTCAGGTCCACTAGCTCTGCATTGTTGCCTTCCAAATCTTCTAGCCCGTGTAATATTAGGTTATTCTTCCTTACTTCCTTTTTTAGTACATGGACTTTCTTTTTGAGTGATGTCACCTCTTTATTTATTTTTTGTTCTCCTCTACTAGCGGTTCCAACTTATCTTCAATAGTTTTTACCAAATTTGTGGTCAATGATGTAGTATGCTTCATAAAATCTTCTTTTAATTCATTCATCTTCTTATCCATTCTTTCCATAAGCATTTCTAATTGTTGGTCATATTATTTTAAGTTTCTTCTAATTTCGTATTTATTTCTCAAAATGGTAACCCTTAGTGAGTACTGATAACACCGAGTTTGGTAAAAAAAAATTTGGTGATGGTAACACTGATGCCGTGTGGTTGACGGCATAGAATACAAGTGTCACCAGCCTCTATCTTCCTGTGGGTGTCGTAAGAGGCGACTAAGGGATAACACGATGCAAATACCATCTTTGAGTATAGACGGAAAACTCGACATCAAACTAGGCATGAGACCGATAGATCAAAACGAATCTGAAATCCGATTGCAGTCAGAAATCGTATCGTATCGATATTCCAATGTGAAAAAACTGATTTTCGAAAACGCAAAACAATACCACGATAACGCAAACTACACAAATCCAAACCAAACGGTGCAAGCGCAACCAAACTACAAAGAAAATCTAAAGCTTACGTTTTCGAAAGTTTTCATATTCATTCGTTCTCTATCACACTACCAAACGACTAGTTCGTTAGAATGAGAGAGAGCGAATTTCATTTCCCTTTCTTTCTAACTTGCTGATCCGTTGAAAGAGCGAAAGAGATGAAGCGAATTTTATTGTCGCCAAGCAAGTGAATCGTTTAGGATTTTGGCGGTTTTTTGAATTCCAGATTGAATAGATAAAATAAAACTAAATATCGAGGCGATAATATCTAATTCAGATTGCAACCATTTAATGTTTATTTTGAAAATTGTAAATAGTTATTAGGACTTTATGTTTGGAGAGTTTTATTTGACTTGATTGGTCTCATGCCTAAAATACAAAAAGATTTCGAGTGTTTACGTTTGTCATACGCTACGCTCCAACATCCGCTACTGAAATCGAATTCTAAAATCGGTTTTTGAAATCGATTTCAAAATCTGAAATCGGATATTTATCGGTTTGTGTAAAAATCTGAAAACGCCCATGCCTACATCAAACCCTATACGACTGCCTCGTTGGTCTCGCGGCATAAATGTGCGCGTGGGATCGGGAGGTCCCGGGTTCGATTCCTGGGTCGGGCAGTGTTATTGGGTTTTTATTTCACGAAATTCTCACTAGCAGCACAAAGTCTGGAAATGTGCCCGGTACGGCAATAGGCTCGTCCCTTATTACTCGGGACTAAAGTATATCTGGCGAAAAGTGGGTGTAGAAATACACCTCTGCCTACCCCTTCGGGGAAAAAGGCGTGACGTTATGTATGTATGTATGTAGGTAACACTGATCGTATGTCACTCAACTGTCAGCTGTCAGAACTGTCAGAAAACGGAATTCGGTCCACATGTGGCTAAGGCTATGTGACTATAGTTATGCCTATGTATATGATATTGGGTAAATTTTTTTGCCACTGTTCACTTAATCACTGGTTTTGTTTACTGTTTTCATTCTTGCCTCGATAGTCCAGTTCTTTAAGCTTCGAAAGATCGCAAACTCAGACCGAAACGCACGTATTTTCTTCACTTTCACAATAAAAATCGCGCACGTTAGTTTAGTGCGTGTTTAGTTGACAGCTGTCAAACGGAACTCTTAAGAACAATGTACAAACATATAAAAAAACATAGGCACTAGCTCAGCACTACGATTCGGGGGCAGTTAGCCCGTAATTGGTAGGTATCGACAAAAAAAAAGAAAACGGTCGACCGCCAACTTCCACCCCGGGTGCCACCCAAGCTAGCTACGCCACTGATTTTAAAGTATGAATATACATACTTTTTATTCATTACTTCGAATACTCTGGATCGTCTAACCATGCGTCAAACGATTGACTTCATTGCGGGACTGCCTACACTTGATATAAATCCTTTTAATTTTTCTCCCGTCACCTTAGATGAAGTTAAAAAGTCAATCCTCTCCATTAAGTCAAGGGCAGTCGGGTACGATAATATCAGTCGTCGCATGATTACCACTGTCCTTGACCAACTCCTTTCTGTTATCTCCCACATAATCAACTTTTCTCTCTCCTCGGGTCAATATCCTGCCGTCTGGCGAAAAGCCTGCGTTCGGCCTCTTCCTAAAATCTCAAATCCCACTTTGCCGAACCACTTTAGACCCATTTCCATTCTCCCATCCCTATCCAAAGTCCTAGAAGCTTGCGTACACAAGCAGTTATCCCGATTCATTCTATCCAATAATATCCTTAGCCCACTCCAATCCGGATTCCGGCCAGGTCACAGTACTGTTTCCGTTCTACTTAAGGTGACTGGCGATATTAGGGCGGGCGTGGAGAAAGCCGAAGTAACTGTGTTAGTTTTGGTGGACTTCACAAACGCCTTTAATACCGTCAGCCACGATGTACTTTTGGCCATCCTTTCCCACCTTAATATTTCATCTGAGGCTCGGGATTGGTTCTCTTCATATCTTCGTGGTCGCCAGCAATCAGTTTGCATTGATGAGACGTCGTCGAATTGGTGTGATCTGGACGCTGGAGTTCCACAAGGCGGAATTCTCTCTCCACTTCTATTCTCACTATTTATTAACCTCATCACGTGCGTATCATCTGTATGCAAACGACTTGCAGCTTTATGCTCAGGCTAGGGTTGACAAGCTGTCCGATGCAATTGCAAATGTTAATCGAGACTTACACGCCATAGGAGTGTGGTCTGACAGATTTGGCCTTTGCGTTAATCCCACAAAATGCCAAGCTATCGTGGTGGGAAGTCCGCGTATGATCACCAGAATAGTTTTTCAAGCCTGTCGGCTGTAATTTTTAACGGGTGTGCTATACCATTCTCGACATCTGTGAAAAATCTTGGTCTACACATAGATGGAAACCTTGACTGGCGGACCCAGATTTCAGTCGTTAGCCAAAAAGTATTCGGGACCCTGCGCTCACTGTATCGTCTCAAAAATTTTCTTCCATCCAAAACTAAGGCAATCCTTGTACAAACTTTAATCTTTCCTATAATTGACTATGGTGACGTGTGTTATCTCGACCTGAATGCAGATCTACTCAACAAAGTTGACCGACTTCTCAATTATTGCATTCGATTCGTTTTTAATCTGCGTAAGTTCGATCACGTTTCTAAATTTCGCAAGGAATTAAAATGGTTGCCGATTCGACAGCGACGAAATTTGCGTACTCTGACGACTTTATACTCTTTTCTTCACTCTCCCAACAACGGTCCGTCATATCTAGTACAATATTTTCAATATCTTTGCTCCAACCATGATAAGAACTTGCGATCTACTAATAACCTTCTTCATCTCTGTCCATCTCACACTTCTAGTTTAGTACATTCTTCTTTCAATATCCAATCTATCCTTCTTTGGAATGCTCTCCCTCCCGAAGTTAGGGCAGCTACTAGCCGTGCCACCTTCAAATTTAGAGTTCGCCAGCTGTTGTATAGTGAATTGCCGGAAGCTTCTCAGTAGCACTTTTTTTACCTGTTAGTAGTCTATCTTTTTAAATATTTATTTTCATGTGTATATAATATATTCGTATACATTTACTTATTTTTACCTGTTAGTAGTCTATCTTTCAAATACTTATTTTCATGTATATATATTTGTATATATATGTTTTTATATATGTATTTATTTATATGTATGTATTGATATTTTATGTATTTAAATTATAAGTATATATGTTGAGTATCCTCTTTAATTTTACTCTTTACTCTTATGTGTTATACACACCTGCCATGATCATCTCTGCATCACCCAAAGGTTGACTGGGAGAAAATGCCTATAGGCATTAAGTCCGCCTTGTGCAATGTATTTTGCAGGAAGTTTTAAAATAAATAAATAAATATATTATTACTATAACAGTTGTATGAGTAACAATTATATTTTTCTACAAAATCTATTTAAGTGCATATCTTTTTTCTGCAATGGAATTGAAGGTGGTGCTGGTAGTAACAATTTTAGTACGAACAAAATCCTTTACAATGGCATATACGCCATAACTCTGTTGAACACTGAGCCCAATTTGACTCATGGTCCTTTATTTATAAAGTTTTTTTGTAAAGACAATCATGTGACGATTACGTAACCAATATCTTTATTCATTTTTAGGGTTCCGTACCTAAAAGGTAAAAAACGAAACCCTATTACTAAGCCTCCGTTGTCTGTCTGTCTGTCTGTCACCAGGCTGTATCTCGTAAACCATGATAGCTAGATAGCTGAAATTTTCACAAATTATGTATTTCGGTTGCCGCTATAACATCAAATACTAAAAATAAAAATTAAGGGGGGGTCCCATACAAAAAACGTGTTTTTTTTTTCGTATATTTTGCTCAAAATTACTAACTGTTACAGGTAGACGCTTTAAATTTTTACTGAATATGTAGTTGTATATTACCTTTCAAAATAAATAATTAAATTAAAAAAAAGTAAATAATAAAGGGGGGCTCCCATACAACAAACGTAATTTTTAAGCAATTTGTTACTCGATCTTAATAAACAGGTAGAAACTTATAAAGTATTTAAGTATACATACAACGAACGTGATTTTCTTTTGTAGATGATGGTACGGAACCCTTTGTGCGCGAGACCGACTCGCACTTGCCCAATTTTTCTAATAACGTGACGTCTCAAAACCCACTCTTGGTTAACCAGGACACCCAATTTGTGCTTAAAAATCTGAGTATACACATTTTACAAGCTTTTTGTGCTTACAGCATTATTCTTCCATAAACAACAGGCTCTTTTTAATTAAAGCCTCCTGACCAGTACTGGTGCCAAATGAAATCAATATAACTGTTCTAACCTTACTTAAACCGTTCTTATTTTAAATCACATTCATTAGAACTTGGTAGAAACAACTTTTGTCAACAGCGGGTCGTGACAAATCTTATCTAAACAACAATTAGTTTGTGACTGAAGATATCTGCAAAATAAATACCTATATAAACTTCTGCCAATAAGATATACAGTAATTAATTAAGTTATCGGGCTGTTCATTAAGAGTTTGATAGTAAAATGTTTGCCAAGAAATATCTTTGCTTTGATTTCTAATTAGGATTGTTTTACAATGGTTGCTATGCTGTTTTATAATGGAGCTATATTTTATAACTTTAAATTGTACACCAGTAAACACTATTTATGGGTGAAGCTTTATTATAATTACTCTACTTACTTGTAATACATTTTCGGATAATTGGCAGGGACCAAATTGTCTCTCTTGTCTTTATCATTACAGATAATAAATATAATTATATTTGTTTTGAATGTAGAACCGAAAACTTCCGTATAAGAAATAACAAGGAAAAGAACAAAAAATTAATATGAAACTTGAAACTAACTTCGAGTATATATTTGTATTTAAAAGTATTGAATAAATCTAGTACAATAAAGGTAAGTAACTACAGTTTTAAGCATTTGTACTCAGGAAAAAACACGCAGTACCAAATAGCGAAGTTATAAAAGAGAACAAACTCTACGAGTACGTATATCATATTACTAAACATAATTTTGAAACGAATCGTTCTCGTGGGTGTTGGAACTAGGTTCATGAAAGCGCCCGGTGACAAATATAGTAAGTATTTTTGTGAGCGTACAATTCCTTCTAGGTTTTCTAACAGCTATGTGAAATATTATGTCACGATAAAACTACTTTTTTAGATGACTGCACGGTTGGCGTAGTGATTTAAGCGGCCGCCTCACCGCTTGATACTGCGCCGAGTGTCGTGGGTTCAATTCCCACACGAGACAACACTTTGTGTGATCCATAAATTGTTGTTTCGAGTCTGGGTGTTAATTGTGTCCGTTGGTTGTATGTTTCTAAATTCCCCCGCGACACAAGGTTTATTCCTAGTGCGGCAGTTGTTAAAAAAGAAACAAAAACAAACAAGCATTAGGACTTCTTTTTTCTGAAAGATACGATTTTAAATAATTGTTTTAAAAGGTGCACAAAAGGTGCACAGAATTTTAAATTAAAACTAAAAGTAATGCTTTTAAATGAACAAATAAACAGCACTTGGCTACAATATACTTAAACATGTGCACAACTCAATATATAAAAGGCAAAAGAGGTAATTAGCTAATTACATGTCTAATAACCTTTTATATTACATGTCAAATAAGCCTTTTTATTTGCTTGCTAATATGTATTAATTTTATCCCATTGCCCTCTTTACAGGCCTATTTTAATTACTATGTTATTTTAATCATATCTGTTGACCTATTTTATTTTATTTTGAAATTTTATTACTGACATACTTGCTTAATATTATTATATCCATTTGTACTTATGAATTTTCAACAACTTATGAATTGCCCTCTTTACAGGCCTATTTTAACTATATTATTTTAATCATATCTGTTGACTTATTACTGACATACCTACTTACTTAATATAATTATATCCATCCATCTGATTGCATAAATAAGTACCATCTGACTGTAGAACTAGTAAGCCCACTAGCCCTTCAGAGGCCTCAGCTGAAAAGCAGGGTTGCAAATTTTTATTTTGCAACATAATACTGAGCTGTTGGCCTATTTGCCACACAATATTATATCGAACCAAGCCATACTCTCATGGTTGTTAATGATCTTGTTTTGTATGTACTTATCTACTTACTTTATTTCTTATGTATTTTATCTAATTTCTTTGGTTCTTACTTGCTGTAAAATTTATGTTATTGTGTGCAAATAAATTAATTCTTATTCTTTTAGCAAATAAGAAATGCATTGGGTATATACGATTTTAAGTAATTGTTTTAGTAAAAACGAATTGCAATTTAGAAATGCATTGGGTTTTACGTATGGCCTTGTGGTTTAAAGAGTCAGCTTACCGTTTAGAACTGTGCAGAGTTTCGGTTCTATTCTACACGACACAATTTGTGTAATCTTCACACTGCTGTCTCGAGTCTCGACTTTGTGTCCGTTCATTGAATGTTTTAATGTCGTCCGCGATACAGCATTTATGAAAAAATGGGATGTATTTTAAAAATATTTTATAAAACATTCTTGAGTTTGTGTTCTTAAAATCGATTGAACACTGGCTTATTAGAGCTGTTTTGTAGCAAAATAAGTACTATTACTAATGTAATTAATTTGAAACTTTCAGGATATGTTTTCATCATATAATTTAAATAAAACATATTTTTAAATGTTCTTATCTTTTTATATAATATAACAAAATCGTATAAAAATCCACATTATAACACTGGGTGCAATACGTGAAAAGATCACTCAACCCTCAACTCACCGGGGAGAAGGTAACCCAATTTATTACCCAGCTCATGTAGGATGATATTGTAATATAACTTTAGAGTATTCTTTAAAACATAGCTTCATAAGACGTAGAAAGTAAATAAATCAAATCACCCATCATCCAGCTTAATGGTAGCTCATGACTGTATTGTTCAGCGTGGTGGACAGGCCCTACTCTTTTTATGGTAAGAAAAGGCCTGTGCTCAACAGCGGGCAGCTTACATACAGGTGATTTTTATTTTTAGGTCATCCCATCCCCTATTCCTTCTAACTCATCCCACTCCGCCTACTATTCCCAACCCAAAGGGCGGCAACGTACTTGCGATTCCCCTGGTGTTGCTTGAGTCTATCATGCGCGGCTGTAATCGTTTACCATCATTCGATTTGTCTGCACGTTTGAGGCCTTTTACATAAAAAAAATAAAAAGTGGGTGAAATGCAGCTTAGATTTTATTACAAGTAAGTTTTTACCCAACAAAAGCCTGTTAAAATTCTTGTTTTTACAATTTCACTATAATCAATCACAGCATCACAGCTACACTTCAAATAATAACGATGTCAAGTTTTCCTACATTATTGACTTCAAGACCTGTCATTCATGTTTAATGAAGAATAAAGTTCTTTTAAGTAAAATAGCACATCAAGGTTCTAAGGTTTAAAAGCTTTCAAGTAGACGTAATAAATCAAAATTGTTTCATTTCAATACTTAGCTTTGTACGTTTGTAGGACCTAAATTTCAATGTCTTAAAAGAACTGAGAGAGTTTTTAATGTCGTCTCTGCTTTCAATAAAAATTATTTTATTCGATTTTTAGTCTTTACATCAAGGAAAACTGATATTAATTAAATTCGACATGTAGCTAGCTTTCTTTGTTTCTTGTATTTCAAATATTTTGATATCTTCTTAACTTATAACACTTTAATAAAATTTGCTTTATATATTGGTATTAAAATGTTAAAAAGGGTTCTCGATCGAAAATCGATTTTAAACTTTCGCGACTTGTATACATCATACAATTTTATTTAACGGGTCTTATTCGCGATATTTAATTAATTTAAGGTAAAAATACCTATGTTTTACCGACGTTTCGGCCGTCTTACAATAGCCTTGGTCGCGGCAGGACGTCGGTAAAACATAGGTATTTATACCTTAAATTAATTAAATATCGCGAATAAGACCCGTTAAATAAAAAAGGTAATTCTTGTCTACCATTTGAAATCAAATCAACATTACTGGCGCTTTATGTCGTAACAGTCAAAATTTAGTGTAAAACTAGAGAAAGTCCGTAGCTGCACCCGAACATTTATTTAATTTCATATTTCAGCTTCTTGCGCCCAATGATTTCGGTGGTGTTTTGTCAGTCAGTAACGCAAGGATTTTATGTATTCAGATACAGAAAAATAAAACTACTTGACAAGAATAGGTGAGTAAAACTGCTAGGCAACTAGTGTATAATTATGGTAATCTGGGACAATGGAACGAAGCCGAAAGGACAAAATAAACGGATCATTCAATACCCTTTCGACGTCAGTACCGACTAATGGATAACTTTGTAGGGTTCACAGATAAAAGGGAAAACACATTAGAACTTTAACTTAAAACAAATATTTCTTTAGCTACCAATTACTGCAAACTGTATATTTATTGATCGAGACTCGGTCATCTCGTGACCAAAATTGGGATAACTTATGCAAAATATTTGGTTAAAAATAAGGTATTTTACTCTTATCTTCGAACAACTACGCAATTTTGATACATTAATAATAAATATGCATAGACTAATCTATATATAGAAAATTCTCGTGTCATGGTGTTAGTTAAAATACTCCTCCGAAACGGCTAAACCGATTTGTATGAAATTTTTTATGTATATTCGGTAGGCCTGAGAATCGGTCGTTATCTATTTTTCAAACTTCCAAGTCATAAGTGTGGCCAGCCCAAAAAATCTTTCTTTTATTTTTTGATTTTTTTTTATATTTTTATATTTTAATGATATGGCAGTATAAAATACATACACCTCTTAATTTTCACCCCTTTATCACCAACTTCTTTTTTTTTATCATCTTATCACTAGATCAATCCTGTTGGCCACGCCACGCGCATACCGGAGTCAAAAAAATCGTTTCTCAGTGTTAGTTACAATACTCGTCCGAAACGGCTGGACCGAGTTGTATGAAATTTTAAACGTATATTCTTTAGGTCTGAGAATTGAATCGGATTAGTTTTTTAACAACTAAGTAAAAAGGACGGACCAACCCAAAAATATATTTTTGAAATTATACTTCTTTGAAAAGGCGCGTTATGAAAGAATGATGAGAGTCACATTTTACGATGCGCATGTGTGACACAAAATTCTCACGGGAAAAGTTTTTAGTGTCATTCACAAGATGGCGGACGATACTTTAAAAAAAATAATAATATTATGGGTATCATTTTCAGGGTTTTCATGGATTCTGGTCACGAAAATGACATCTATTTGGGAATCCAAGATGGCGGACGGGAAATTTTTAATAAAATGAATATGGGTATCATTTTCAAGGTTTTCATGGATTCTGATCACGAAAATGACATTTATTTGGGAATCTAAGATGGCGGACGGGACATTTTTAATAAAATTAATATGGGTGTCACTTTCGGAGTTTTCATGGATTCTGGTCACGAAAATGACATCTATTTGGGAATCCAAGATGGCGGACGGGACATTTTTAATAAAATTAATATGAGTATAATTTTCAGGGTTATCATGCATTCTGATACCGAAAATGGCATTTATTTGGGGATCCAAGATGGCGGACGGGACATTTTTAATAAAATTAATATGAGTATAATTTTCAGGGTTATCATGCATTCTGATACCGAAAATGGCATTTATTTGGGGATCCAAGATGGCGGACGGGACATTTTTAGTAAAATTAATATCTTTATCATCATAATATTATTGGTCCAATTATCATTTGGCATCGTTTTACTGTGTCAACTTTACTTTACTTTTACTTTTTTTTTATTGACTCACGCCTGTATATTCCCAAAAGGGTAGGCAGAAGAGTAATATTATGGCACCCACATTTCACCATAAATTTTTAGGTCCCACGTAATAGGGGGCGAGGCTATTGCCGTTACCGGGCACATCACCAGACTCCGTGCTGCTACTGAGAATTCGGAAAACCCAGTAACACTTTTGCCCGACCCGAGAATTTAACCCGGGACCTCCAATCTGCAGTCGCATACGCTATCTACTGGACCACGGATGCAGTCTCTTTCTTTATGATAAGAAATATAAATTTTAATTTCATTGAATATAAATTACATTGAAAATACAAACAACTCTTAATTTTCACCCTTCTAACACCAACCCCTATATTTAATAGCCATCTTAGTAAGTTAATCATATCACTAGATCAGTCATACGCACCAGTCGCATACTGGAGTTATTCAATCGTTTTACAGCTGCGTTAGTGAAACAATTCAGCAATTTCACCGTGTTAATGATACAATACTCCTCCGAAATAATATTTTTGGTCAATTTCTTAAGCCGTGATGGATGGATGGATGGAAAAAAAGGAATGGGAAAAAAGACCTTAAAAAGGCGATACGGAGTTCGCCGGGTCAGCTAGTTATGTTATATATTCCATCCAATTCCTATTCATATTAATCTATTTTTCAGTTTTTTCTTCGTCACCTGTTATGTTTTCTTGGTAAAATTATAATTAATTTATGTGTAAAGAAATTCCTAGTAATTTGATACAATGTGGTCTCCTCACATACTTTCGGGTATAATTTTTACCGGCATGTTGGTCTAGGTAAGGTACTATTCTCACCCAGGACAATTCTTTGAACGATAAGTTTTGCGTCAACATATTATTTATGTAAAATATGTTCCTACAATTCAATTCAATTCAAATTCATTTACTCATATTGGTTACAAGGCAAGATATATGAACGTCAATATATTTTTTTCTGCATATTCTTCTTTGTAAAGTATATATTAATTTCGCCAAGGGGTTCGGTACGGTAGACTCGATCGAAACCTTACCTGAATAATAAAACATTAAAGAATAAAGATTTCGAGTTGAAAACAATTTTATACACAAAATTTGGACTGTCGAGTATTCTGAGTCTGACAGATAAATCACAGTCGATATATTGGTCACTCTAGCGAAATGTCACTGACACCGGATAACATGTTGAATAATATATACCTACATGTGTAATACTAGAGGACGCCAGCAGCTACGCCTGCACATTTTTTTTAATTTATCTGTTTTGGCCGATCCCGTGGTATTTCGGGAAATCCCTTCTTAGTGCACACCTACGGTCCCCAAGAGACATACATGCCAAACTTCAGCCTCCTGCGCCCAATAGTTTTGGCTGTAGCTTGTCTGTCAGTCAGTCAGTAACGCAACGATTTTATATATGTACTAGAGGACGCCAGCAGCGATACCTGCAATTTTTTTAAATTTACCCGTTTTGGCCGATCCCGTGGGAATTTTGGGAAATCCCTTCTTAGTGCACCCCTACAGTCCCCATGGAAAATACATGCCAAATTCCAGCTTCCTGCGCCCAATAGTTTCGGCTGTAGCGTGTCTGTCAGTCAGACAGTAACTCAAGGATTTTATATATTAAGGTTATGATTATGATGATAAGTCACATTTCACCCGAGCAAAGCCGGGTTTTCATTTAGTGCCTTCAAAAGTAAGGTGATTATGAAGTATTTTCACGACTTATTTGGTTATCATAGTACATTTACTAGCTATTTTGGGAATAGATGAGTTTAGATAGTTCTAGAATATTCTCATCATTATTATCCTACAGTGTGTAAACTGTGTCTGATCTTTGATCGTATCTCATAATTTTCTCTTCACCCCTTAAATAAATAGCTGCGATGTTAACGTCAGAACTTAACGATATTATTATTCGAACTATAATGTCTGTGACCTTATGACTAATGACGGCTACACATAATAAATCACCATTTTAAATTCATTTTGTACATGTCAGATTGAAGCGGACTTTATCTGATGGGTACACGTAGAAAAGTTTCTTGATAAATTTATTTTTAACAAGTGAATTTAAAAGGCATGATTGGAATCTAGCAGTGAAACTGTATAATTAATCATTGTTTAAAATATTTCACCAAAGTCTGAAATTTTTATTGAGATTTTGTGTCAAAAATATTGAATATTTCTCAACGTTATTTTATTATTGACTAGCTCTGCTCAGGCGTTTCACCCATCAATACGTTTGGCTTGGCGTTTTAATTTATTTAAGCTTGGCTTTTGAAAATCATAGCGCCTGATAAGATTTAAAAAAAGTTTACAACCTAAAAGTATAAAACCAAACAAACCAGTTAAGTACCTAGTTTAAATTATTGCTGCAGAATTCACTTAGACCTAAACTAGACTTAGATAAATAAAACCGTGGTCTAACTTGTTATTCATAATAGATTGACAAGGTCAAGCAACATTTGTAGAGGTTATATCCTGGGTGGGTGACCGCTTGCAGTAGTAGTTCTTTCACTGTACTCTAAAGTACTATTATTTCAGAGCGTTGCCGGTCTTAACTCCTGCCTTGAGATAAGAATAGGCCATGTCAGAGCTCTTTATTATTATATCTTTATAATATTATATGAAGCATAATAAAAAACCTAGTTATTGTAAGCAAATAATAGTTTGACACGAAATAAAACATAATCCATTTGTTATCGAAAACATGAACGTAAAATATATATTATTTTGACCTGATTATGTCATCGCAATGATTAAATTACTTTCGGCATGTTTAGTTTATAATATTTACATCAACATTTTCAGTTGGGCTATTGTTTGTGAGTATTTTTAATGTGTTAATGTCATGCTTAAGATAACCACAGCATCAAAAATCTATATCGTAAGTAGTCTTAAAAATATCTGTTTTATATCCTAAGCTCTAAAGGCTTTGCTGGTCCTAAGCCTCTTTTTTCTGTTTTTTACAAAGGCAACTCCCGCACTAGGAATAAATCCTACGTCGTGGGGGACTTTACAAACATACAACTTACAGACACTATGAACACTCAGACTCGAAACAACAATTTATGAATCACACAAAGTGTTGCCTGGCGTGGGAATCGAACCCGAAATACTCGGCGCGGTGTCAAGTGTCATCACTTAAACGACTACACCAACCATGTAGTCACCTTCAACGTTTATTTTTCTCCCTTGGGGCGGCACATTCAAAAGTACTGCCTTAGTGAGAGCCTACGTCAAAAAAGGAACGCGCTATCTTTTTATGTTTCTGGTTTCAGTAGTTTGGGCTTTGCATGATATTATTATGTCGGTCAGAACTATTATTTTGTCAGAATAAAATAATTAAGGTATTGAGAAGGTATTCCATCCCTGTAGTGACGTATTAGGAATGCGAAATGTCACCACCTCATATCATTCCATGGGTGTCGTAAGAGCTGACAGAGGGAGCATAATTATTATGCAGAGAACAGCACTGTAAGAGAAGGAAAACTTGATACAAAATCTATACCAACCCGTTTGGCCAGCGAGGTATAATAGGCCGGTTCTCTCAGCGGGCTGAGTCAGTTATATGCGTCAGATGATATCCTGCATTGTACTCGGATCTAAGCCTATTATGTCAGGGCTTCAAAAGAATATAAACGAAGAGATGAAATATAATGAAATGACAAAAAAAAGCAATGACTCTGAGTTTGTTTCGGCCTTTCTTCTCAAGAAGTCATTTAGCTAGGAAAAGCCGGCATCATCTAGAATAGGGTTTTGACTAGTATAAGTGTTGTAAACAACCAAAATGCAGAAATAAATATGTCTTTATGTCCTCCTTTCAAAGGAGAGGCCTAGTTCAGCAGTGGACTGCTAAAGGCTGATGATGATGCTGAGTAGGTATTGCCAAATATATTCAACCAAAATATGGCTATGAATCAAATAAATCTCCTTATGATTATGTTACATAAACTTAATTTATATTTGTTTATCGTCCCAAGTCTAGGGTTGATGATGATCCTCTTCCTCATCCTCATGGTGCGACAGATTCTCATATTTCTACAATTCCTCCTCCTCATCATCCGCTTCCGCATCCTCCATATTATGAGGAATTCATGAGGAGTTGGTGTCACTTGTTTCACACGAAAATAAATCGTATTAATCGTATAAATCGAAACGCAAGGTGACGGAAGAGACTCCGCTCCAACAAGTTAAGAGGCAGATGTCGTTACAGGAGGCAATACAGAGGAATCACTCCTGGGATTCATCCCATGAGAAAAGCCGCGAACTGGATACTTTAAATATGTGAAATGTATTCAAGATTTGCCTTTTAATTTTATAGAGGGGATAGGCTTTAGGAGATTTTTTCATGTCGCACAGTTGTGTGTGTGAGAGTGTTCTTCCTCATCCGCATCCTCTTCCTCATCCTCTTCCTCTTTGTAAAATCCCCATCCTCAACCGCATCCTCATAATTTAAAAGTTATAATTCCTCATCCTCTTTCTCATTTATACATCCTCATCAGCCCTACAGGTCACGTCGAAGGCCGTCGGGCGGCATATAAGCTCTGATACCAAAGTTAGACAAAAAACTCAAAAGAGGAAGTTGTTTATCATAGTTGTTCACATTTTTAAATCCAAGTCTAATGACAACAAAAATATTTACAGGTATATTTCTTTTTAATGCTCTCTTTTATTAGCGGCAATAGGCTCGCTCCTTATTACGTGGGACCTTAAAATTCATGGTGAAATGTGGGTGTAATATTACACCTCTGCCTACCGCTTCAGGGATAAAGGCGTGAGTCTATAAAAAAAATATTATAAGCATATCCGTAACTAGATGAGCTCGCGGTTACACCCGCGTTATGTAAGGCTACTGCTCCCGTGGCTCATAGCGTGATGTTAATAGCAATATTTATGTTAGGAATGTATTTTAATATAAAAAAATCTTCTAAGCATAAAAATAGATGAAAACGTGTCCACAAAGTTAACAAAGCCTCCAATTATTCTACTTGAAACCAGTTTAGAATAATTTCAGCTTTTAAAGTTACAATTTCACTCGGCAGATTATACACTAGAGTAAGCTTATCTTATTTATAAAGAGTACACTTTGAAATTTTTAGTCGAAACACACCCTAAACTTCTTGACAAGATTATTCCCAGCCCTATTTTTAAGACAAACCTCGTGAGAATCTCCGAGAAAAATAAATGTTCAATTCCACATCCAAGTAAAACATAAATAAACAGAGAGTCCTTTTATTTGTTTTAAAAGCACACAGGGATCAATTTTATTCATTCATCCCACTTAGAATCGTCGTATTCGCCTTAGAAATACCATTTATAAGTTATTGGTTAGCACCAATAACTTTGTAGCCGTAACTATTCTTACTTCTTTTTTAGCGAACATATTATTCGCAATATTTTGAATTTCCGTTTGAAAAAACCCGGATAAATATTGTTGTAAAACTAGGTTAAGTTGGAAGCCAATTGCTTGGATAAATGCAATAAAGAGTCTAGAACGATTCATACAAAAACTTCCAAGTAGAAGCAATTTAGTTTAATCTTGTGAATTTATGTGTTTTCTTTGTAAACGACTGAATAGTTTCTCAAATGTTATTTCAGGGTATTATTTTTATGTCGCAAAAAATATAAGCCACTAGACTCTTAAACTCAAGTATGTTTAGTTTATTCTTGAAGAGATTTGCTTGCAGTTGAAATCACACGTTTGTGTTATTGGCTCAAAGCAACTTTAAAATAAACATTTTACATCAAAACCAGAAAACATTTCAATTACACTATGAACGTTCGCCATGTTTTTTTTTAAATGTGGTGCTATGCATATTAGAATTCAAACACATTTTCAGGTACGTATTTGAAAGAACACAAATAAAACGTAATTTCTTTTATAAATATAATCTCAAAATATTTAACTGTCACGTCGAAATTAATCCGCTTGTCGCTCTCACTACAACCTGCACCTTACATCTATAACAAGATATAAGCGAAGATTGCACGTTGAGATGAATTTAAATGAAACAATACGGTTAAATGAAGATCACCTTGGTGACCGCGAGCGAATGAAAATAAAAGAATATGTATACGAAAAGTAAAAGAGTATGTAAATTTGATTCTCTTCGTATTCAAAGGAGTTGATTACAATGTTAATTGCAGATCGCCGAGTAACTTTACAGTAATGGGTAGGGACTTATCAAAGGACGTGGACTAAATCAAATAGTCCGCATTTTATTCGAAGCTATTTGAGTTTATTCATTTATTCGAAGCTTGCACAGGGCTGCACTATGTTTAATTAGTGTATACATTACTTGATTCGTAGAATTTCTTTGACCTATGCTCAGTTTTTTTTTTCAAATGGAGTTAACTATTATACAAGTTTATCTTAATCTCATATAATAAATTCGGTTGTCTTAAATATTTAAAGATATTAATATATAAAATATAATAAATAAAAATGCCATACTGGTGGCAGGAGACCCACTGAATCATAATATATATATAGACTCACACCTGTATACCCGAAGGGGTAGGCAGAGGTGTAATATTACACCCACATTTCGCCATGATTTTTTTTAGGTCCCACGTAATTGGGGGCGAGCCTATTGCCGTACCGGGCACATTACGAGACTCCGTGCTGCTACTGAGAATTGCCTAACGGAGAAACCCAATAAAACTTTGCCCGACCCGGGAATCGAACCGAAGACTTAGATCCATTATAAATATGTTTAAAATGGATCAAAGTCTTATTTATGCGTATGTAACAGTACTGTAGAAAACAAGTAACAACCACGCCTTTCTTCACAAAAGAAATAATGCGTAAATCCGATAAACACACAAAAATTAAACGTGTGAACCAAAACAGGCGAAATCTGCGTATCTGTTATATATTATTTCTCAAGCCTCAACACACAAGGATTATCCTAGTTGTCCTTTTTTGAAGAAAAGAGATCGTATATCTTTAATAGAGCACGACAGATCAAAGAAAGTTAGTTCAAACAAAGAATATAAAATAGACAATGTTACGTTTCATGTCTGAAGGGTGACCTGGCCTGTCTAATCCACCTTTCCATTGCTATCCACCTGATTTACTGGGAGGTAGAACGTGATCATAATCCCAATGTGATTGTGATTTGTGCACCATCAAATTGGATGCTTGTTTTGATAATTTGATCTAATATAAATGTAATCAACATTGACTTTGGGATGTATGTATAATTGAATTTGTGGTACGATTTTGGGTTATTGCATCGTCTATATTTGATTTAATGTTATTTGAAATATATATCAATTTGCTATTTATTTGCAGCAACTTCAAAAAGTAGTCAGATTGATGAAGTATACACTGATCATAATATCATATTTCATTATATATTTCATTTATTATCATTATATTTTTATGTATGACGAAGAAGCAATTTATAGATTTTATTTTAACATATTATATTTATATAGGTACATATGAAAAAATATATCTACTATTTTACGAGTAGTGTTTGAGCCGTTCTGGCATTTAATAAAAGTTTTAGCTATTCTATCTGTCGTTACAGACCCTATTTCATAAAACGGAACATTCTGACCCTACCATGTATATATATACTTGAAACTGTATTGTTTGTGAAAAAAAATATACACATGTTTACAAAATTAAAAAGCAAAAGACACAATTTAAAAATTAGTGTACGTTTAAATACCACTGCATATTTTTACAAAAGTATATTTTGTATGGCCTCTAGGATATTTAACCATTTATCGAAGCCTTTTCTAGAAGAACAAAATATTAAAGTATTAAGAACTAATTTAAAAAAACTTTTATTGCAAAAGGCCTTTTATTCAGTGTATGATTATTTATCCGTACATTATAATTCAATATTCTGTTCTTCATAGTTATTTTAAAAGTAAGTATGTCACATGCCGCAAGGTTAAATATAGTGATTCTAACACATCTATGTACCAATAAGATCCCATGTACCTATATTTGTGACTTATAAATAAATAAATAAACACTTATGACCTATTGCTCGTTTGAAATAAAATCTCCTAAAGCTTTTTGAATTCAAATTAATTTAAAAAGATATATATTAGGTGTCTTTTGATATTTGAACTTCGCAGCAATATACAGCGCAACGACTAACGAAATAACAAAAAATAAAGCACATATTATTAGTCTATATTCAAATGGATTGTATTTTAGGATATCAAGTTATTTTATTTTTATGTCGAATGCAATTATTGAGATAAAATAATATTATAAACTCTGTTTTTAAATACATTAGGCGCTCGTCTTTTTCTTTCTCCAATTATAAGATCCGTTAGACGACACGAGCACAGAATAATTAATAGTACTAACGTACAGAAGCTTCACTTTTCAAACCAATTTATTGAAATTACGACTCTTGGTACTAAGCAATAAAGTTCAATTCTGCTCGCATAAGCACTCAGTGCCTAATGCGATATTAACCTAACAGTTCCCGTTCTTTTCTAACACATAACGCTGTCGCTGTCTGGCGCGGAGTGGCGCGCTAGAGTTGTCGACTTGGCGCTGCTACTATATTTATTAATCGTCTATCTACCTACTTGACCACGTACCTAATAATAAATAATTATCCTATAAGTATCCTATCCCACTATTGGAGCTAGTAGAACAAAAGCACAAAAATTCTGGTCGTTTACATTATTACTATACAAATTCTTAGTTATTTCCTAAACGCGTGGACCGATGTACATGATTCAAACAGATAAAATGGTTTTTAAACTAAATCTTTAATTTGACACCATAATCGTTGAGATATCTCAACAAAGAAAAAAAAAAATTTTCAAGTTGCTCTCGTAATATAAATAAAATCAAATTTTCAAGTCGCTTTCGACACACAGTTAATTAAGCAATACTTTGCATTAGACTTGTGATGACACATTTTTGTTGTTAAAGGCGTTTAAGTTTATAATTTGAACAGTGTATGAACACGGCGCGTGAGAATACGGAGCGGTCGCACTCGTTGCGTGACGTCTAATGTGTGCGGCGCGCGGCAACCTACTAAATCCAACCAACCTAAAATGCGAAGTGCGCCCGGCCTGACACGAGTATCTAAAACTAATGCAATATTAAAAGAAAGATAACACAATAAAATTATTTTACTCTCGACATTTTATCATTTGTTATGAGATAAAAAAAAACAAGCAACATATCACGAAAAAGCAATGTTTCTAACCTAGAGCACAAGCATTATGCACATGTCAGATTAAATAAAACAACTGTTAGTAACAAGTCTATGAAAAAAATACATTTAATTATTTTGATTAATGTAGACAATATTTTAAAAGAAACATCTCACCGAGTGACATTTCGTTCATCCAGGTAACTACATTTTGCCTATTTAGTGATCATAATAAAACCATAATGAACTCACCATCGTCTTAGAAGATTTGGAATTGCTTACTAGTCAAATCTGATTTGGATAGAATGAATTTTAGCTTTTCCAAAGTCTGACCACAGCAACTCAAAGAAATAGCAATGTGCCATGAATAGGTCCAGTAACAGTTATTCACCACACAGTGTCATAAAACTACTGTTTACGATTTTTATCGAATATCGATTTTACTGACATTACATTTAAATAGTTATACCGGTAGTCGGCCGATGTTCCGATATTTTGAAATAATTTCTACATTCAACATAAAACAAATCTCATCACAGTCTTCCTCCGGCAACGATTCCGCTGAAGTGGCTGAGACGTGGGATTATAATAAAAATAATAGTCTTTGGGTCATTCAGTTTAAATGCAATGTCAGTAAAACCAATTTATCACTACAAAATTTGTAAACAGTACAACTTCAATTTCAATTTGTAAAATTTGCGTCAACTCAAGAAAATACTAAAACATCAATCACTATATCAACGCTGAAGTCATCCAATATTCCCATTATTATCTGTCAAATAAACGTATCTACAAACTTCTCGTTCATTCCGTCAAACCAAGTTGGTAAGTTCATTACCCGTCTCAATGGCTCCGAATAAAGCTGCACATTAATCCATATCATCCACTTAAAGATAAACAGCCTGTTTTCGTTCAAGACGATGTATACTAATTCCGGTAATCAAAAACTTCAGGTCGTAAACAAATGAGTTGTGGGGTTTATACCACGATATGTACACTTGGAGTTTGTCTTGTATTACGCAGACGGGTTATAAATGAATTTGTTCATTTATAACCCGTCTAGAATTACTACTAAATGTACACTTGGAGTTTATCTTGTATTACGCGTCTGCGTAATGGTTATAAATGAATTTGTTCATTTTTCTTTTTATGAGGCGTCAAGTTGTTCAATTTATTGTTGGGTAAATTTGTTCAATTTATTGTTGGGTAAATTTGTCCAATTTTGGTTTATGCAAGTGACTGATAAATTCTTATTTAATTTTGTGTACTCTTATATTTTTATTATCATATTCACTCGAAGATCAATATTATTTTATGCTTCAGAAAGTATATGTAGCTTTATTTATTTTGTATATTATGTCAGCAGTTGATACTACTGATGAAGATGATCATCGCCCCTTTAAGAAAAACAAGCATTTTCTTTCACAATAAAGTACGGACAGCCAAAAAATTTAGCTCGTAAACAAATGAGTTCTGCAGATTTATTACCTTATCTGGCAGAGTGGAATCGTAAAAACGTCCTATCTACAATCCGGAACATAAGAATTTTTTATTGGATATAAACTAAGGATGTATATGGATTGAAGAAGATAAGTAATCGAACGCACTTCCGGAGGCCAAATATGGTTTTCAATCTGCGGTTATTTCGGCTTCGTCTTTGGATAACGTTTTGTTATCAGCGTTCGATCACTCGGATCAAGATGGATAAGTAAATGATTACTTTCACGATCCTATATAAAACACATTTTGTCGGGATAAAGGCTACTTATTTGTTCAGGCACTGAGTGCCTTGTGAACATAGATTATGACGCATCAAAGACAATCTCTTAATAATTATAATAAGAATCCATGGCACTCAGATTCAAAACAATGATTTCACATACCAGACATACTACGTGAAGTCTATGTAATAAATCTGAAGATCTCAATAAATTTTACAATCTTGATATCTGTAGCATAAAAAGGTATGAATGCTTAGATATCTGGTCAGACTTATGACAAAATAACGTTAATGCCAACTTCACATAAATCTGCTATACGCATTTTATAACCAAAACAAAGTATACCTACTTAAACGGTTCTTTTTTCCCTTCAAACTTTCAACCATTTAAAAAATACTCTAGAGAGGAGATCATATACATTTTGCGGAAGCCCAAAGTATTGTCGAAACTTCTAAATCCCCAGTGGAAAAATCGGGCTTCCGGTACCAAAGTTGTCGACTTCAAAAGCCTTCGAGGCTCAAAGGTAAGACAGGAAAGGGTCGTGAGACGTTCACGTAGATTAATTTATGATGATTACTTTGGCATTGTAATTAAAAGATGTTTTATACTTTCCACCGACTTGATTAATGAAGCCTCTGGTAGATGGCGCTTTTATAAAAAAGGTTTATTAAGTATATTGTCGTGTCTGGTTTTGAGAGTTGCTTATTGAGTTTTCTTTTTTAAATATTGGAGTAGTTAATTTGGCAGTAAGTGATGCGTAAAGAGAGAATTCAATACAAAATATAATTATATAGAAATTGTAGCCTAAATACAAATTCCCCCCTGTGGGATCTCCACCTTGTCGTGGTGGGGGGGCTCATTAACCGTGGGTTTGAGGTACACCCACGGTGAAGCTAAGCGGGATCCCGGGAGGGGACACTCCACGTGGGCTTGCGTGAGGCCTGCGTAGGATGCGTCCAAAGTGCGGGTGCGGGGGACAGTTCTGTCTGTCCCTCGTAGTCGGGTGCGGTCGCGGGAGGAGAGGCGTGTTGGTGTTGCGTTGCCGCGCGCCCTATCTCCCGCGACCAAATGAGGGCGCACCATTGTTGCGTCGCGGTGGGGCCGCAGAGGAAGAGTAGATGCGGTGTTGCGTTGGCGTCCTCCCTCTCCTCTGCGGCCGCTGGGTGTTTTGGCGGCGGAGCCCAACACCTTCATCCGCCGCCAAGGGGGTTTCGTTCGGGGCCCGCCTGACCATCTGGCGGGCCAATACCCGTTGGGGGGTAGCGAGGAATGCTTCGGTGAAACCCTACACTCCGACACATGGGTACATGAGGAGCACGGGTTGGTTTTTAGTCAGTAAGAGTCTGACAGTCCCCTTCGTCCTTTCCTCCAGGGCGGAGGGACTCCATGAGGATTTTCCAACCCGACACAAATAAAAAAAGCCTTAATACAAATTAATAATATTTTCTATAAGTACATTTTACTCACGTCATATATAAATATTATATAATGATACTTATAGATTAAGTCTAATCATCTAAATATTATTTAGTGTTCACATGTCATACCTGTATAACGCTTTGCCTTTTTATGTATATACACCGCTATTTTTTAATTAGTACAAAAAAATTAATGGGGCTCTAGGCATCTTTAACTAATCACATATATGTATGTAAAAAATAAAAATACTGAGTTCCAAAACTGTCCCAAAACTGTCCACAAAAATACGTAATGTTTGGTAAATGCATAACTAAATACTAATTTGTCGTAGTAATTTTACGCGCCACTACTCCATTGATAAATTTGTGCAAACTCGAAGCTCGTCACCCCCTGTCCCTCTGCGTGCGCGCCACAGTACTAAACTGAAGGCGATAGCGAGCGGATGTTTTTTCGTGGAAAAAATTATTGTTTGTTTACGTTTGCCCAACGGGATGGCTTATTAGTTCACATCACGCGAGTGCAGCTATGCGTTTGTACAGGGAAGTGTTTGGAAGCCAGTGGATCCGTTGAGGCGGGTTGTAGCTTGGCCTCCATGCTCACCACTGTGTACAAAAATGAGCCGTTGTGAGTGTGAGTGTTGAACAATTTAAACAGCGCATATTGGACGCTTATGACGCAGTGAAAAGTCAGAGAAGCTTACTTATCTCGTTAAAAAACAATTAAATAAAACGTGCTGTGTATTGACAATAGTGATGGATATTTCGAAGAACAATTGAAATACTTGTAAGTAAAGTAAATATTACCTACTTAACTAAATAATAATTTGATGCGGCCGGCTCAAAATCGGTCTGTGTGGAGAACCTTGAGGGAGGCCTATGTCCAGCAGTGGACGTCTCTAGGCTGACATAATGATTATGAAATAGTAATTGTAATTAGCAGCCGTTTCTAACTTCATAAATACGCCAAAATTACTCTTTTCTTTTATTACAGAATACCTTCTTTTATTTTGATATGTGTTTGCTTTCTAATTACATACCTACCTCCGTATTTAATTACTTGTAAAACAGTAAATTTTGCCGGTGAAGTATGAAGGAGTGGGTAGAATTTAAAAAAATAAAAAATATCTACCTACACTTATTATTTTGCTTCTTTTTATTGTCTACGGCTACCTGCATTATAAGTGCGACGGAAAGAATGCGTAAGAGTAGGACGGAAAGTAAGTAGGTACTATCAATGAAGTAGTGAATGGATTGTAAAATATGTCTATGATTTGGGTGAGATTTTCTACAAACAACAGATGATTATAACTTTGCTATTTATAGATATTATGAAATTCTTACGTCACTTATATGATAATAATGTCTTCGCTAATATGTCCTCAAAGTTTTTGTACTAATTAAAAAATAACGGTGTATAAGTTAGTTTTTTTTATTTAGTTGTAGGATTATACGTATTATTTTAGTTATAAATAATAGTTTTAAATGTAAATAAGTATAACGTTGTAAAATAATTGAATTGAAATAAAAACTTCACACGTTTTACGCAACTACAAAAATCATCACCGCTGGAGAGAACATATCATCCATATAAAAAAAATATACATCAATATTTTTTGTATCATTGTGTCCGCCAAATAACTATGACAATAAAATGAAATATTTCGAGGGACGGTGAGAGTGACTATAAGTATTTTTGTATCTTCTTCGTTTACCGATTGTTCATGTTCATTGATTAAATACATTGAAATATTCTTAATGAATTTTACTATGGTTAATTTATTGACAGGTTTTGAAGAGGCATTTAATTTACTCTTTGAATAAATTTCCTTTAATTTTATTTCTGACAAACATTGATCACGAGGACATAAGGGCAATGTTTATTACAATTTATTGAATACAGAGGTATCTGAAGGTATCCTCCAGCAAAATCTATAAAACTTGTGTAATTTTATTTTAAAGCAATACATTACACCCAGAAATAAATAAAATATACAATTCTTTGTTCCCTAAAATATTTTATGTTACTTTATAAGTTGGATTTTGTTATGACCATTAATCATGAGTTGTGGCAACAATTGAGGCTCAAATTTTTCACTACCGTAACTGGTATGTTTCTTTTTTAAGAAGATGAAATAATAAAAAATTGTGTTTTTCTTCAATACTAAAGAAAATGAAAAAGCCGCATACTACTGGAATTATTTTACTTTTAAGCTTAAATTAAGTATAATTTTGTGATTTTATTACATAGACTTAGATATTATTTGCGATTATAACAAGAGATTGGATTGAAAAACTAGGTTTAAAAATAATATGCTTAAGTTATATTCAATCATACCGGAAACATATCAAACTTTGAACGAAATTTCTGTAAATGACGTGTAGCTGTAAATTTTGGTCACAATTCGGGTCTCTAACATAAAATTTCTCTTCCTTGTCGTTTACTGCAAACAACACAAAGGAAAACATTTACAGTATAATTTCATATTTACGGAACATCTCAGCAAATATAATAAAAATGTGAATATAATGTAGAGTCAACTTGAGCTCCCAAGACTGTCCTTGTAGTCTTAAATGACGAAATCAAGTTGACATCTTCCTTTGTGAAATAAAATGTAAGTTTCCCGGCGTTGTGAAAGGCTAAAGTAAATAGTGCAAACTATAGACTCACAATGCTACGAAAAGTGGGTAGTAACTTCTACATCATAGAATTCCTCGGATCGTAATGAATGAGACGTGAGAGGGATGAGTTGTTGCGACAAATGTACTAAGAGAATCTTATGGTATAATAAACCTGATTGAAAGATGTATGTTCAGTTTTTTACAGTGTTGTAAGTTGCATAAATTTTAATATGCGCTTATGATGCAGTTGGACTTAGAGTCATGGGTTGCTGAGCTGTAAAGAATATTGAACTGCATGTCCATTACCATAGCAAGCTAAAGTCCAATAGAAAATCTCATTTTTGTCATGAGGAAAAAGGGCACCTATTTTAAAATTTCGTGTCCATTAGACTGCAGAAAGATATAAATAAAGCAAAACTTTATGAGGTTTTATAAATGTCGAAACATATTACCAAATTTACGACATCACTTTTACATCGACAGCATCATAAAATAAAAGATAAAAGGGTTTATATATGGTCACATCAAAATTTCCGATTATTTCTTTTATTCAGTGCGTATTTGTACAAACTGTTTAAAATTAAAAATCACATACTAATATATGTAGATTCCATTGTTTTCCAATTACCGAGTTTGTCATAAAATACTTCACGACTTTTCTCTCCACAGCTGTCCTTGCATTTCTCTACGCATATCGCTACATATTGTTAATATAAAATCTATCAGTTTTAAATAGCATCAGACAGAGGTCCTAGCAACTCTAGAGGCTTCTTAGCGTCCATACATACTATGAAGTGCGTGACAGATTGATGAACTACGTGATTTGACTTACTACAGGTTATGCTTGGGTTGGAAAGGGTAGGTTATTGGTTAAAGGGGTGTGTGTCTCAAGGAATATTGATTAAGTAAATAATAACCTTCTTGATACTTAGCTTATAATTAATAAAATAAGAATAAATGTGAATTTTGTAGAATATACGGCAAAGCACAAAGACCAATTTTTAGACTCACGCCTGTATCCCCGAAGGGGTAGGCAGAGGTGTAATATTACACCCACATTTCGCCATGTTTTTTTTTAGGTCCCACGTAAAAGAGGGCGAGCCTATTGCCGTACCGGGCACATTACCAGACTCCGTGCTGCGACTGAGAATTTCCTAACGCAAAAACCCGATAACACTTTGCCGGACACGGGAATCGAATCCGAGACCTCCCTATCCCACGCGCACATTTATGCCGCGAGACCAACGAGGCAGACAAAAAGTCTTATTAACGTAAAGTCCTATAATCTATGCATAAGACGTAAAATATGAATGATTTATTTATTTTTGTCCGTTTTGTGACGGAATAAGAATACGGATTGTCACCACCCCATATCATCACATGGGTGTCGCAAGAGCCGACAAAGGGCGCATATTATGCAGAGAACAGCACTGTGAGAGAAGGAAAACTTGATACAAACCCTATACTAACCCGTTTGGCCAGCGTGGTATATTAGGCCAATTCCTCCTTTCAAAGGAGAGGCCTAGTCCAGAAGTGGACTGTTAAAGGCTGATGATGAATTTATTTCAAAGTTATTAATATAGTGTAACTTGTCTAGATTCTGATATTGACTATGTAGTTTGTGTCTACGACGTAGGCGTCTACAGGGCTACGCCGTAGACCGTCTATCACTTGTACAGCTTCATTAATTTGTATGTCTACCATATTTATTTACATCTACACTAATATTATAAAGAGGAAAAATTTGTATTTTTGTTTTGTTTGTTTGTTTGTAATGGATTAAGTGAAAAACTACTGGACCGACTTTAAAAATTCTTTCACCATTAGAAAGCTACATTATCTGCGAGTAACATAGGCTATATTTTATTTTAGAAAATAGGGGTCCGTACGATATTTGGGTTTTTTGGGTACACGAAGTAGCCCTTCGTCTGGCGCCGCCATTTTGATCATTTACGCAGATCTGGTGCGCTCCCGCTCCGGGAGAGAAAATAAAATAGTAAATATGGCGGAAGCCATTTTGCAAACTATACCACATCTGGCATAGCCTAGGAATGACAATTTAAACTAGTCTTCGATGTTTAGAAAAACTTAAATTTTACTGCTTTTCTGTATTTTATGTGTAATAAAATATAGCATTACAGATTTTTCAATTTAATTATAAATTTACTCTGATTAAGTACACTATCATATTGCATACGGTAAATATGTATTAAGTGTGAAATTAAAACAATATCGTAACGTAAAGATAGGGTCATGGCATTTTTACCATTTTTCGATACATAATCTACCATCATTCATAAATTTTACTTTTTCTCGTTAATATTTGTGTTTTATTTACAAAACTATACCATAATTTAAAACATACAGTCATAAAATCACTTTACTCCATACATTTTTTTAGCAGTAGGAACATTAATATATGTAGGCCTTATCAGGCGCCGTCCCGCCGGTGTTATGAAGTGACTCATGTTTCAAGATTTGTTCTGAGAGAGATGTGGCTCAAGTGGCTCATGTTTTTTGTTTATTCGTAAGTTCAGTTCATATAGTAAGCCTAAAAAGAAAATTACATTCGTAAAGTAATAAATTTGGCAACTTGAGACATAAACATAAACCTCTCAAAAAACGACTCTAAATAGGTACTCATAATTAATTACCTGTAAAACAATTTCAGATTATCTTTTTTTAATACTAATAACATTTTCTAAAACTAGATTTATTATACTAAAGTTACGTTACAAAATTAAAACGTGTTAGCAAACAAAAATATTTGAGAATTTATAAATAAAACGTGTGGCATTTGTCCCGAAGCGGGACAAATGCCAGACCGACATTTTTACCGCTCCGGGACATTCAGACATCATTTAAAGCAATATAGATGATTTTTAGTTTATTTTTATGTTATCTTATGTTAATTTTCAGTAATAATGGCAATATAAAATGCTCCGAAATAATCCACACTAATGTAGCAGTGAACAAAGTGTCTGTCTGGCATTTGTCCCGCTCCGGGAGGACACAATGCCGGCAGTAATTTTATCACAAATTTCGCTAAATATTGATTAACTTGGATGAATCTAAAGTAAGAAATATGTTTATAGTTATACAATAATTAGTTTTTCACAATCTTTTACACAAAAGTATCGTAAATAGCCAAAAAGAAATAGTTTTTTTGGCGGGACTAACACGATTGCAAAGTGGGAGTGGTTGACGAAATAAGCATTTTTTTGTTAAAAAGCCTTGAACCCACACAGAAAATTACTTATATGAAGTATATTACTTACCCACCCATCCTTTCCTAATGAAGTTTAGGCTGAAACACAACAAAATATACTTAAAATTCATAACTGCAGGAACAATGAACATTCATGGAATTATATGCCTTGTTGAGTTTCTGTTGGACTTTATTTATATCTTTTTTCGTCAGTATATGTTAAAGCAGTGCGAAATGCATATTAGGCGCCTAAATCCACGTTTTT
Organism: Euclidia mi; assembly: GCA_944739405.2. Classification (NCBI taxonomy): domain Eukaryota; kingdom Metazoa; phylum Arthropoda; class Insecta; order Lepidoptera; family Erebidae; genus Euclidia; species Euclidia mi. The sequence goes on along the minus strand of OX123183.2, from coordinate 6,955,983 downwards.
AAAAACACTTAGCGAACCTCCCGGAGCGGGACGGTGCCAGATGCGCCAAATAATTTTCTCTCCCGGAGCGGGAATGTGCCAGATACTCGCTAATTTCAAAAATGGTGGATGCCAGATAATCTAATTGTCTATTTTTCCCGGAGCGGGAATACGCCAGACGAAGGGGTAGTTCCCTAAGGACGCGGGTGAAACCGCGGGAAACGGCTAGTACAAGATAAAAGTCTTTCCACAAAAAGGGTACTCGTTCCAATAATTAAATCATTTCACAAAACATAATTAGATCAACTTTATGAAATGAACATTCAATGTTCGTAACAAGGTACCTTTTTTTAATTATAAATAAAATTACTGCCGGATTTCAACCGGTGAAAAGTTACTCTCATGTGAAAAACAGGCCGGTTAATTTGGAGCAATGCCCAGGGATACGTTTTATCTGGCGGGTGATTGGCTGGACACAATTAAATGGGGTATATGCATGTTCGTGTATAAAAAGTAAAGAGTTATGTATTATAAAAGGAATGGTGCTACCGTTTTATTGTGAAAATAATATGTTGTTTTTTTATGTATTATATATACAATATAAATTCGTTTTAAAGATATTTATGAATTTAAGGTGCTAGAGTAGCAAATCAGATATGGTTACTATGTAATAGATCACTCCATAAGAGCTAAAAGCAACAGCGCTATAATCAAACGACACAACACTTTGTATAATTCATAAATGTTTGTTTCGAGTATGTGTGTTCATTGTGTCCGACAGTCATATGTTTGTAAAGTCTCCCGCGACACAGGATTTAGTCCTAATGCTGGAGTTGTCCTTGTAAAAACAAAAATAAATATCTACAAAATTGTATGCCTTGTTGGTCTCGCGGCATAAATGTGCGCGTGGGATTGGGAGGTCTCGGGTTCGATTCCCGGGTCGGGCAAGTGTTATTGGGATTTTTCGTTAGAACAATTCTCAGTAGCAGCACGGAGTCTGGTAATGTGCCCGTTACCGCAATAGGCTAGCCCCCTATTACGTGGGACCTAAAAATCATGGCGCAATGTGGGTGCAATATTACACCTCCACCTACTCCTTCGGAGATACAGGAGTGGGTATATAAAAAAATTGTATTAATATATATTATATAATAAAATTTCGAGCCTTTCCGCAAGCAAAACTATGCCTTATAAAGCAAAACCTAGTGTTGCAAATGCAAATAGCATTTGCAACTCTAACTCCACGCGACGGTCTTATGACTGCATAATCGAGCCAACGCGTTAGGCCCGACACCGCGATTGTGTGACTTTCATGTGCTTACATACAAGAGAGCTTGGGTGCAGGAGATGTCTATCGTGTGCCGTCATGATAATATATTAGGTTTTCTATCGACACTGTTGTACATGGACACTTTTACTCTCGTAGGGCTCGACTGACTTTTTTAAAACCGCTTTTTTAATTTTTTTTTTAAATTCTCCGTGTGTTTCCCAAATTATTGATTGGGGTCTGGGGTGAATATTTTAACTCCTTGATTTTTATTTACTTTCTTCACCTGCGGTTCCACCCACGTGATTATACACTTAAACATTTTTTGAAGTGAGAACCGTAGAAAAATCAGTTGGGTTCTTTTTGATTTATTATATTTTTTGACATTTAAATATATGACATTTTATTGTTTAAATTTTTATAATTTTACATATTGTTTACAACATGTATTTTACTATGTATTAGCATGTAAAGTTGTGAGTACGATGTGGGCATTATTAAACATATAAGCAAATAGCTGTGGCAACCTGTCTGATGGCTTAGGCTGACATGCTTATGCATACACCTTCTGATGGCGTGGAGGCATAGTGATACAGATCGTGCTGGCTCCCTCAATCAAGGTTGAGCCGTACGATTGCTGTTGAATGCGGGCCATCAGTGGGCCGAGTCAGTCAAAAGCGTCAGATGATTTCCTGCATTGTACTTGCATACTAAACCCTTTTTTTTGTCTGGACTTTAAAAGATCAAGAAAAGACTAAAGAAATTGAAGTGACAAAAAAAATAATGACTCTGAGTTTGTTTCGGCTTTTCTTCTCAAGAAGTCATTTAGCTAGGAAAAGCCGGCCTCATCTAGAATAGGGTTTTGACATGTATAAGTGTTGTAAACAACCAAAATGCAGAAATAAATATGTCTTTATGTCTTTATGTCTTTATTTTATTGCGATCTTACAGACAGATAAGAAAAAAAAGGGATTTAATTTATAATATGTACCTATAGATTTTTTATAGGGTTTTAACATCTGTTGTACATTTTGAATATATATTTGTACCTTGCATAATGATACTTAACGTTTAAAATAAATAATAAGTTTTACAACATCAAAGAAAATTATATTTAGGTCAGTTTAATAACAATACATATTATGTAGCTACCTGTCTAAACCGTGAAATAGAGGTCTTACTTATATGACGTCTGTTTCAGGGTTATTTATTAAAAAAAGATCTGCAAATGCAATACATAATACGCTTTGTTACAATTTTTCGCGAGTACTCAGGCGAACAGGTGTAGATGTCGGCACTGAGTGGGTAATCTCCATATCTTATTTGTAAACGACAAGTAACTCCGTCCGTTCTTGTCACGTCTTCAAGGCTCAAGTTCTGAATCGATTTTGTTGCAATTTGACGCGGAGTACACTTGAAACTCAAAAAGAAGATAGAATTCTATTTATTTCATCCCTTGAAAGTGTAAAATTGAATGTACGTGGGTGAGGACGTGAAAAATACAAACATTGATGACAAGGTTCTAGATTATACCTATGTATTTGTCGGAGCAGTGAAGTAAAACGTTTGTCTACGTACTAGTAACGCCATCTATTAGCGTTTACATACATACATACATACATAGACTCACGCCTGTTTCCCGGAGGGGTAGGCAGAGACTACGGAACGCCATTTGCAACGATCCTGACATACCTTACTTGCTTCACTCACTCCCATCATGTTTCTCATGCATGCTCTTCTGTTAAGGGTACTTCTGACTTGTCCTTTTTTCAGGATGTCTCCAATCTGGTCAGAGAACGTCCGCCTAGGTCTTCCCCTTTGTCCTGTTCCATTCACACTTGCCTTATATATCTTCTTTGTCAGTCTATCGTCATCCATCCTCTCCATGTGCCCAAACCATCTTAACATGCCTTTCTCAATGCTTGTCACTACATCTTCTTTTACCCCACACCACTCTCGTATCACACAATTCTTTGCTCTGTCGGTCAAAGACACACCACACATACTTCTCAGTGCTCTCATTTCTACAGCATTTATTTTACTTTCAAATCTCCTCTGCCATACCCAACTTTCACTACCATACATAAGGGTAGGCACTAACATGCCTCTATGTACAGCCAAACGTGCCTTTTTGGACACGTTTTGACTGTTCATAAACGCTTTCAGAGCTCCATTCACACTATTACCTGCATTAACTCTCCTTTCAATATCTTCTTCTTACCATCTCTTGTAAACAACGTACCTAAGTAAACAAACTCATTTACTTGTTCCACTCGCTGTCCATCGATCAAAACATTTCAAGCCGTAACGCATTCCTCCTTTTCAAAAACCATAATTTTCGTTTTACTTACATTCACTTTCATTCCTTTACTCTCTTACGCACCATGCATGATTGTTACCATCTCCTGCAACTCCTCCGCTGAAGATGCAAGTATTACCTGATCATCAGCATAAAGGAGGCATTTGACGAGTAACCCATTCATCCTTAATCCGCAGTCACTATGTTTTAAATCTTGCAAACAACTGTCCATGAAGAGGTTAAACAGCCACGGCGACGCTACACATCCCTGTCTAACACCTGTGTCGATGGTAAACCAGTCAGTGCCCCGTTTATCCTCACACAAGCTCTAGAATCCTCATAAAGGGATTTCAGAGCTCGAATGAGGCTGCTGTCCACCCCATTCATTGACAGCACCGACCACATTTCATTCCTCACTACTTTCTCGTAAGCCTTTTCCAAATCCACGAATGCGCAATAGACCTTTTGACCTTTGGCCAAAAACTTTTCAGCTATGCTTCGCAAGGAAAAAACCTGATCCGTACATCCCATACCCTTTCGGAATCCCGCTTGTACATCCCATATTTTCTTGTCGGTTACTTCCATAACTCTTTCAATAAGTACCTTTGCATACAATTTGCCAACAATGCTGAGAAGGCTAATGCCTCTATAGTTTTTTCAATCTTGTTGCGAGCCTTTTCCTTTATAAAGAGGCACAACTACAGCTGTGGCCCAGTCATTAGGTACTCGGCCGGTGGTCCAGCACAAGTTATATAACCGCTGCAACTGACCAACTATGATGCCCTGTCCAGCCTTCAGCATTTCGACTGTAATCCTATCATTTCCTGCAGCCTTACCTACTTTCATACTTCCCAGTGCCTTCACGATCTTATCCACGCCAATAACGCTTTCATCATTGCTATCATTACAATTCACTTCAGCTATCGGTGTCTCTATCGCCGAACTTTCAAATAAACTTTCAAAATACTCTTTCCATCTCTTCAGCACGCAAGATTCATCATTTACTATCTTTCCATTCTCGTCTCTGATGAATGTGTGTTCTGAGGATTGAGTTTTTCCTCGAACTGCACGAACGGATTTCCAGAAAATCTTAATGTTCCTCTGGAAATCGTCAGATAATCTGCTATCAAACTCATCTTTCTTTTCCTCTTTTTTCCTTTTAACCATTTCTTTCACTATTCTTTTTGACCTAACAAACTCCTTTCTTGCTTCATCTATGTCTACACTCGTTGCTTTTCCCATTCTTTCATTTGCTCTGGCAGCCAACCAATCTGACCAAGCTTTCTTCTTCTCTGACACTGCTGATTGTACATTCTTGTCCCACCATGTATTCTTAACCTTTCGTATTTTCCTTCTCTTGATCACACCACATACTTCAGACGCTACACATACTACCTCTTCTTTAAAGGCCTGCCATAATTCTTCCATATCATTTATGCAATCGAACCTCTCAAATTTTGCTATCAATCTTCGTTTATACTCATCTTTCACATCTTTCTCTTGTAGATTTTCTACCTTAATTCTTTCCAAGACCCTATTTTCATTACGCTCTCGGTGTTGCCATCATTTAAAGAGCCCACTTATCCGGCTCAACACCAAAAAGTGGTCTGTGTGGATGCCGATCCCTCGATATGCTCTTGTATCCAACACATTCTTTCTCAATCGTTCATCTACTATCACAAAATCAATCATAATTCTTCTAACATTTTTCGCCTCTCGCGTATACATATGTATCCTTTTATGATCAAACATGGTGTTTGTCACACAAAGGCTCCACTCCAAACAAATCTCAAGCAGTACTTTTCCATTTTCGTTCACACTCTCATCACCAAATGCACCTAACACCCTTTCAAATCCATCTCGCTTTACTCCCACCCATCCATTGAAATCCCCTAACAAGATCAATCTTTCATTATCCTTGCAGTTCCTCAAAATCTCTCTTAAACTCTCCCAAAACTCCTGCCTTTCGTCTTGCTCATGTTGTGACATACCCGTAACTATATTGACTGGGGCGTACACCCCCACAATAAAGAGACGAGTAAGTCCTACTTTCATTCTCATCCACAGTAGCCTAGCATTTACACATTCAAACTCTTTTACACACTCATTCATTCGCGCAGACAGTATTACACCAACTCCCTTACAGGCTCTGGTGGTACTATCTACCCCAGACCAATACGCCGTTATTATATGCGCCATGCTTGGTGGTTTCACATCCTTTTCTTTTTGTTTCATTCACACAAAGAACATCAATCTTTCTATCATCCATCATCTGACATACTTCATCCAATTTGCCGTTCATTCCTCCTCCAACATTCAATGTTGCAAACCTGCTCTCCGTAGGCCGCTTTTCGCCCTCGCGGGAAACGAGACGTGATGGGTTGCGAACCGCGTCGCCGCCGTGTGAGGAAATATTATTAATTGTTCCCATTGCGTTCCCACGAGATTTAGGGTTTTTAAATGTCCATCCCCATAGAGATTTACGGGGGTTAGGCGGAATATCACGTGTGCCCTGTGACCACCAACATAGGCACCCTCCGTTTGTGACCAGCTTACCCTCTGGCTACGAATCTCTCAGCACGGGTCGGTTTACACCTTAGATCGGGGTTTTGTGTCGGGTATGCTACCTGAAAGTTGGTTTAATTTCGGAGGTTTCCTTCTCCTATTTTATTTATTTCTTCTCCTATATTAGCGTTTATGACACTTAAATCGATTCATTGAGTCAGTAGTTCAAGCCGAGGTTGTCTATGATTTGTCAGTGTCACATTTGACGTTTGACATCTGTCAAACGTCAAGGTAAGACGGGTGAGCGAGTGACACGACTCATTTGACTTCCGGAGCTCGACCGCGCCGGTTGTGCGCACTGATTCTGCCTAAGGACGAACAACATGGCGGACACCAACGATACTTTGGATAAAAATCTCTCTGCATATCCGTCAGCAGTGGTGGGATTGGAACAGCATTTCTCCAACGTGCTTACCTAACCTCCAGAGGCTACGGAAAGTGAATATTTTCGTGATTCCGCTACACCACGTGGCGAAAATAGTGGCATTGAAAATTCGAGAAATAATGATCAAAATACTACCCCACAAATGGAAGATCGTTTAACAACTATACCTAGTGACATGTGGACAACATTTTTTCGCGGTATGGCAGAGTTTTCGAAATAATGCTGATTTGTCAACCCTGAAAACCAACGCGAAGAAAATGAAACCGAGCGACGTCTACATACCGTCCTTCGATCCCGACGATAATGATCTTATTGTGTGTCATAGTTCTGGAAAGCCAGGGCATTACCAACGTGATTGTAAATCGCGAGCAAAACCGGTGTGACGCGTAGCGAATCCCCTAAAATCCCAGCGGCTAGCTCAAATGAGACAGGCCCAGTAGAGTGTTCCTATTGTCATAAACTAGGTCATACAGAGCAAGTGTGCTTTTCTAAACAGAGAGATGGAAAATTTAAGAAAACGAGTGCTGTAAAGTCAGTTAACCTGTGCCTGCAATAAAAGTCTCCTTAAAATTAACGCCTTAGTACAAAAGTACGATTTATGACACTTAAATCGATTCATTGAGTTAGTAGTTCAAGTTCAAATAAAAATCTCTCTGCATCTCCGTCATATTTATATACAACAAGGTGAAATTCTAATTTTCTATACTCAGCAATCAGCCTAATATCCGAATTTTTATCCTTTTTATCCGTCAAAGAGTTACGAACACGCGCTCATCAGCATCTTAAAAAAATTAAGCAAGTAACGTATTAAGAGAGCATTGACCCCGGCAACTCAGTATTAGATTAAACTTCCAAGGGGCGCCAACTGTCCAAATGTTATTAAGTAAATCCGCACCGGGGCTCAGTCACAATTAACTTATAAAACTTTGAAATATTTCAAATTCAATCTTCTTATAATATTATTATCTTTGTAAATCTGTACTTCTAATTTTGGGTAGAAAAAAAAGCAGTATTATAAACTTTTAGTTCCTTACACAATGTTAAATTGAGTATGCGCAAATTCCCTGGAAACTAACATTATTAAAATTTGATTCATATTATCTTGACGTCATCGTGCAATTGTTTCAATAAAGAATCATCATAATCCTTCTAGCACAGTCTCAATTGCGATACAAAACCTTCGCCTTGGATCCAAAGATCGACTTCAATAAAGAATATAGTAACAAAATCAGAACATCAAAGTCTGAACTTTGTTGTTATCAAATAGGAGCAAATATATATTAATAAAGTTCGTATGTTAAATCTACCATTATCTGTGTAAAATTTTAGATATTATCACTATTACCTTTGTTTTTACTCTGTCTTACTGCGGGTACTAGCCGCTTAAAGAAAGGTTAGTCCGTAGTTCCCTACACTGGCTAAGTGCGCCTTAACAAGCTTTACAATATGTATTTCGAGAACATAATAGAGAACTCTCAGACATGCAGGTCTCCTCAAGATGTTTTCTTGCACCGTATAGTGAGTGATAAATAAAAACAACTTTAAAAATATATTAGTACGCGCCATAGGTTTTGACCTCAAGCCTTTTTGCGTAGTAGTCTGGTCTCCCAATTTTTTTCATATCAGTCTGTTGGTCTCTCCAATCGGCTATCGCTGCCTTGCCAATACTATCATACTAAAGCAATAATAGTGCAGTTAAAAATGAATGCTTATAGCAACTTGTTATTAATTTAACCGTATAATTAGCCATTATAATAGTCATTGATACTTTAATTAACAATAAAATAATTACTTTGTTTCGATAATGATCCCCATTAGTGGTAGATAATGGCGATGAGCAAACAATAAAGTTACTCCATGCGATAATTATTTAAAGTTTAATTTGTAACATGATCGTACGACATGTAATGATAATAATTAAACGTTACTTTGTAATACAGGCAATTTTGATATATTTCACATTATAATTATTTTGCCTATCGATGCTATGATAGCGATTTTGGATAATGAAAAGAAGCCTGTGCCTAATAGGCAAACAGGTTATAATTCGAGCTGACGATATATCCCGACAGGAAATTGGCCTTAGAAAATAACGTTTTACTGAGTCAGTGTTAATTTGCACCCATGGTTGTTCATAAAGAGTTTAGGCCGGATAGCGACATTCGTACATCCGTATGTTTGAAGACACTCAAGAGATTAACAAACTTAAAAACAATGTATTCTTTTGCAACTGTAATGTAATATTTGATTTTCCTTTTTACCAATTTTCGTCTGTATCTTGGTTCCTACTACTACTTTATAAATACATTGTTACATTCTGCTCAGTTCGACTATCGTCGATCACTTCCCCCCTATGCCTGCCAAATCATTCTATTTATCTTTTTATATTATTTTCCTTTTTTTATAGTATCTGACCATCAATATACGATGGTTTCAGGTAGCAGATAGCACTAATATAAAAAATCGATGGTTGAAATAAGTTAGTAATTAATTGTAGAGACTCGCTACTGGAGTATTAAAAATCTGTTGTAATTGTTTTATTACTCAATTTAAAAAATAAGTAAAATCCTTTCTTTTCATAAAAAATATGCTCACAGCTCTCACAGTTTGGTTAACTGCAAGATATTGATTGGTTTGGTCAAAATGTTATTATATACTGACAAGCAGAAAACACTGTCATCTATAAAGTCTTAGACAGAAATGCGACCTACTCAATTTCGCCAGCCATATTTTCATCTCACGAAAATATCAAGATCTGGAGAACCAAATATTGTTACAGACTAGCGGACGTTGCTGTTCGCGGTTTTGTACGTAGCAAATTATACTGCAGATTCAATAGCATTGCCTTTTTATATTCGTTTCAGAGAAATAAATTGACGTCCTTACAATCCGCTTTGTGCCTTTCCGCTCCTGTATTACATAAGTCTCGAATTGTACCGTCTTTTGTATCGAAATAGCAAATACTTTTTTCAAAAGCTCCATCCAACTGAATGCTATACTTATTTAATTTTGTCCGGAATCTAAGTTCTATAAATACGCAATTATTATGTTAATTCAAATAAATTGTTAGAAAATTTAATCAACTTGCCTGTTGGAGTCTTTAATTTTTTTTTCTCGTGTTTTTATTAATATATTTTCTTCGAGAGCCTAGATGGTGCTGTGGTATAAGATTATGATTAATTTTATAAATATGTATAAGTCCCAGAATCATGCCCTGAGGTAATCAAAGCAGTATCTTGCATACTGCATGTACATATATTTCGGCAATAAGAATATATAACCACTTGCCCGTCGATATGTGTATATGTGAATACCTGCAAAATGCATTTGCGCAACGAAGTCGGTCGTTGTTTAACGTTTGCCACATAAATGCGCAGAGCATACCAAGTCACTATAGTGATTTGTTGGAAGGGTTTTCCAACTCTAACGCACACGCCATTCTGGTCTCTGAGAGTTGGCTTACACCATCTCTTCCTTCCACCTCTTACTCTCTACCGGGGTACGTTCTTATACGTAACGACCGGGTTGGTAGGAGAGGTGGTGGTGTCGCAATCTACCTCCGCAGTACCTTTACGTATAGAATTTTGTCTTCTTCATCACTCACTTCTTCGCCTGCGGAGTACTTATTTCTCAAAGTCGACGTCGGGGGGGCTAAAGCCGTCCTTGGCGTCGTCTATTGTCCACCTTGTGCTAACTTTTTCTCCAGTCTCGAACCGATTCTGGAATCTTTAGGGTCAGAGTACACACATCACATCATCATGGGCGATTTTAACACCGATCTCCTTTTCCAACATTCCAGTCGCTCCCGCAAATTACTTGACGTCGTTCAGTCAGCCAACCTCCACATACTACCTTTGCAAGCAACTCACCACAATAGCAATAGCGAGGACACATGGCTGGACTTAATCCTCACCTCTGATCCTTCCTTAGTTGCATCCCATGGCCAACTTTCCGCACCAGGATTTTCCCGTCATGACCTCATTTTCCTTGTATACCGTCTAAAACCTCCTAAGTCCCCTCCCAAAGTTCTGCACAGGCGTTATTTTGGTGGTACCGATGTGAATAAACTCAGTGAGGACGCTTCTGGGTTGAACTGGGACAACATGTTATCTGCCTCAACGGTGGATGAAAAGGTTAACCTCTTCAATGGGGCGGTTTGCGGACTATACGATGTACATGCTCCAGTAAGACAGGTGAAGTTAAGGCGCCCTCCAGCACCCTGGATTACTACGGGTGTTCGGATGGCAATGCGCCGTAGAAACCGAGCATATCGGAGATATAAAAGAGACCGTAGTGAGGAGAACTGGGCACTATTTAAGTCTGCAAGGAATCGGTGCAATCAGATGGTACGCAACGCAAAACGCCGACACATTCACGATAATATCAGCTCTTCATCAGCTGCCAATATCTGGAAGTTCCTTGGAACACTAGGTATTGGCAAACAGCGGCGTTTTGACTACCATGGGACTCTTAGTTTGGATGATATCAACAAACATTTCACCTCTTCTGATTCACTGGATCACCAAACTACGAGTCTCACTGTCAATTATTTAGCCGGGCTACCTCAACCCAAAATAGAATCGTTTTTCTTTTCTCCAGAGTCTCCGGCTGAGATCAAAAAGATAATCCTCTCCATAAGGTCCAATGCTGTGGGATGCGACAACATTAGCCGTCGTATGATCACAATGATCCTAGATCAGGTCCTGTCGGCAATATCCCACATCATAAACTTTTCACTTGTCTCCGGTACATTTCCTTCCTTGTGGCGCAAAGCCTATATAATTCCTTTACCTAAAATCCCCAATCCTACCCTTCCTCAACACTTCCGTCCAATTTCAATCTTACCCTTCCTATCCAAAGTGCTTGAGGCCTGTGTGAACAAACAATTGTCTCGTTTTGTCTCACACAATAATCTGCTGAGTCCATTTCAGTCAGGCTTCAGGCCTGGTCACAGCACTACTTCTGCCCTCCTTAAAGTGACTGGCGATATTCGAGAGGCTATGGAAAACACCGAAATCACTGTTCTAGTGTTGATCGATTTTTCAAATGCTTTCAATACCGTCAGTCACGATGTCCTTTTATCTATCCTCTCCCATCTCAGGGTCTCGGCTGGGGCACTGGATTGGTTCTCAACTTATCTTCGAGGTCGTCAACAGTCTGTCCGCCTCGATGAGTCATCTTCGGGGTGGTTCGACGTCACATCTGGCGTTCCTCAAGGCGGTATTCTCTCTCCTCTTTTATTTTCTATTTTCATAAACCTCCTAACTCAACATCTTCAGTGCTCCTACCATCTATATGCCGACGACTTGCAGATTTACTCCCATGTAAGTGTGGAATGCGTAGCAGAGGCCATCGACAAGGTCAATAGGGATTTGGCGACCATAAAGACATGGTCCGACAAGTTTGGTCTCACTGTAAATCCTACTAAGACTCAGGCTATAATCGTAGGTAGTCAACGATTACTAAGCAGACTGGACTCAACAACACTACCAGCCATCGTTTTTAACGGAACTATCGTCGATCTGTATCCTACGGTTAAGAATCTTGGGCTACATATGGATGCCAGGCTGAATTGGGAAGCTCAGGTGACACAGGTAAGTCGCAAATTCACCGGCACTCTACGCGCTCTCTACCGCCTAAAAAACTTCCTCCCTGCCGAGACTAAGACAATGCTTGTGCAGACTTCAGTTTTTCCACTGATCGACTATGGTGATGTATGTTACTTAGACCTGAATGCAGATCTCCTCAATAAACTTGACCGTCTTCTGAATAACTGCATTCGATTCATTTTTAATCTTCGTAAGTATGACCATGTGTCTACTTATCGCTCCCAATTAAAATGGCTCCCTATTCGTCAGCGCCGTAGTTTGCGTGCTCTCACTACTCTATACACTATTCTCACATCTCCTACTTCTCCTCTGTATATGACTCCTTACTTTCAATACTTATGCTCTAATCATGAGCGAAATCTTCGCTCTTCTTATAATCTTCAACTCATGGTGCCTTCTCACAAATCTGATTTTCTTCACTCTTCTTTCACTATTCAGTCCATTCTTTTATGGAATGCTCTTCCTCTTGAGATCAGAATGGCCAAAACAAAATTCACATTCAAGGCCAAAGTAAAGAAACTCTTGTTGGCTGAGCCGAATGTATCATAAGTCGCTATCTGAACTAGGTATATATTATGTTTATGTATATATGTATGTATTTCTATGTATTAGTGTATGTAAGTCTAAGTATAATTTATCTGTGATTTTATTCGTAATTATGTATTAATTGTGTATTATTTCGTTTATGTATTTTCTTATATTATATAGTTATGTAAGTATGTATGTTATTTATTTATTTATTATTTATTTTATTTATGTTTATTATGAGCAATAATTCGACAATTAAAATTATTTCGATGCATCATATAATACACCTACTGCTTATCTCTCTGCACCACTCTAAGGTAGACTGGTAGATAATGCCCATGGCATTAAGTCCGCCTATATACTCTGTGTATATGAAGTAATAAAATAAAATAAATAAAATAAATAGATATAAAAGAACTGGATGCAATTTCATTTAAAAGGGTACTAAAAAAATGGTTAATGGAAAATGCATTTTACTCTGTAAATGAATATTTTTCTAAAAAATAGATAGTTTTCATTTTGTTATACTTTTTGCAACGCCCGAATGGGTAGACTGTTGATACCAAAAATTATTGTTAAACAACATCGTAAACACAGTTTAAGCAATAAATGTCTCTGTCTTTGTCTTTGTCTTTACTGCACTGATTACCTTGGGGCTCACGATTTGTCTAAAATTTGAATATTACATTGTTTTTTTATTTTCATTTAATATATATACTTACACTAGAGGACGCCAGCAGCTACGCCTGCATTATTTTAAATTTACCCGTTTTGGCCGATCCCGTGGGAATTTCAAGAAATCCCGTCTTAGTGCACCCCTACGGTCCCCAAAGACCATACATGCCAAATTTCAGCTTCCTGCGCCCAATAGTTTCGGCTGTAGCGTGTCTGTCAGTCAGTCAGTAACGCAAGGATTTTATATATTAAGATATTATACATACAAACACCCAGACCAAGACAAACATCCATGTTCATGCACACACATTTTTGACTTGAGTGGGAATCGAACCCACGACCATCAGCGTGGCAGTCGCATACACTCCCGCTGCGCCAAACGGTCCTCATATGTATTAGGTCATCCTTTAAGTATTTAAGAGAATCAATGAAAGGCAATAAAATTGAACGGTGTATGCAAAATGGCGTACATTTGTGTTACAAAATATGGAATCGGATGTCATTTATAATATCTTTTTACCTTTGGACACAAATACATGCCGTAACAGCTACAGCAAATTCTCAGATTCAATTACAGAAAAGAGTAATAACGACACATAGGTACATATTGTAAGCAAAATAAAACGTAGCGAGTCTATAAAACCCTCTCACGCGTTGTTAACAAGATCTCGTTTATTCTATACATCCACACCATCATTATTTATTTCTCGCATTCAAAACAGTAATTTAGGATTTTCGGATTATCCAAATTCCGAATAAGGCTGTTGGCAGTGCGGCAACAAAACGCAAGTACATTAACTGTCTACAGAATATGATTGATCGTTTCCTTTTGACGCGATAAAAAAAGATTCAACGCTGTTTCTTCCAATCTTGCCATTTCACGACGGTCACCTTATTAAATAGGTTTTGTCAGGTTTTACTGCGCGTTTTGTTGAGTTACAAACTTCTGTTGACGGTTGATAAACCAGCTCGCATGTATTTATGGACATACGTCTATTTGACTTGGTATAAGTTAAGTGTTTCTGTGAAATATTTAAAATAGTTATGTTTAGTTGATGATCGGCTTCGAATCCATGGCGCACACCACTGACTATTCCGAGTTATGTGCGTATCATCATCATCATCAGCCTTTACCAGTCCACTGCTAGACTAGGCCTCTCCTTAAAAAGGAGGAATTGGCCTACTACACCACGCTGGCCAAACGGGTTGGTATAGGGTTTGTATCAAGTTTTCCTTCTCTCACAGTGCTGTTCTATGCATAATATGCTACTTCTGTCGGCTCTTACGACATCCATGGGATGATATGGGGTGGTGACAATCTGTATTCTTAATCCGTCACCACACGGACTGTGTGCGTATTGCATTGTTAACTTGCTCTGTGTCTCGAAGAGCACGTTGATCTGTCAGTCCCGGCTATGATGGAGATCTCTGATAGTCGTTATAGGCAGTACCACTGAATTATCTGGCACTAATCTGAGCCATGGAATATTATTTTTTAATATTGAGAGTTCTAATGAAAACTACAACTGATTATCAGCAATATAGATACGATATAACATACATAACGTCACGCCTTTTATCCCCGAAGGGGTAGGCAGAGTTGTATTTCTACACCCACTTTTCGCCAGATATACTTTAGTCCCACGTAATAAGGGGCGAGCCTATTGCCGTACCGGGCACATTTCCAGACTCCGTGCTGCTACTGAGAATTTCGTGACAGAAAAACCCAATAACACTGCTCGACCCAGGACTCGAACCCGGGACCTCCCGATCCCACGCGCACATTTATGCCGCGAGACCAACGAGGCAGTCGTATAGGGTTTTATGTCGAGTTTTCCGTCTCTGCGCAAAGATGGTATTTGCATCGTGTTATCCCTTAGTCGCCTCTTACGATACCCACGGGAAGATAGGGGGTGGTGACACTTGTATTCTATGCCGTCAACCACGCGGTATTCAACCACGCGGTATATAGATACGATTGAAGTTGAAATTAAATTTATCATCATCATCATCACCATTAGCCTTTAACCGTCCACTGCTGGACTAGGCCTCTCCTTTGAAAGGTGGTAGTTAAATTATGGATTATATATTTTTATGATTACCGAAAATATCGTACATAATATACATAGTACTAAGGCTAATCGTACATAGTACTAAGGTCACTGTGTTGGCCTTGGTTGACTTCTCGAACGCCTTTACCGTTAGTCACGACATCCTTCTATCAATCCTTTCCCATCTTCTGATCTCGCCTGGTTCACTGAAATGGTTCTCAACGTATCTTCAGGGACGACAGCAGGCGGTCCGCGTTGAGGAAATTTCATCAAGTTGGCGTGATCTTAGCTCTGGTGTCCCTCAAGGTGGCATACTCTCTCCTTTACTTTTCTCTATTTTTATTAACCTCTTGACCCTTAGACTTCAATGTTCGTATCATCTTTACGCCGAAGACTTGCAGCTGTACTCCCAGGCCAGAGTGGATAACGTGGCTTTGGCGATAGCAGAGGTGAACAGAGATTTGGACACGATTTTGGCATGGTCCAAAGATTTCGGCCTTGATGTCGATCCTGCCAAATGTCAAGCCATAATCGTAGGCAGTCAATGCATGATACGCAGACTAGAATTAATAACTCTGCCTCCGGTTACGTTTAATGGGCTAATAATTCCGTTTAGTCCTGTCGTCAAAGACCTAGGATTGCATATTGATTCCACTCTCGACTGGCAAGCCCAGGTTACTAGTGTTAGTCAGAGAGTCACCGGTCCTCTCCGCGCCTTATATCGCCTTAAGAATTTTTTGCCTCCCAAAACCAAGACAATGCTTGTGCAGACCTTAATCTTTCCCTTAATTGACTATGGTGATATGTGCTATTATGACCTGAATGCAGCACATCTCAACAAATATGACCGACTTCTAAATAACTCCATTCGATTCATTTATAATCTTCGCAAGTATGATCACGTATCTGCTTTCCGTTCTGAACTCAAGTGGTTACCCATACGTCAACGCCAGAGTTTGCGTGCTCTTACTACTCTCTTTTCTATTCTTACCGTCCCTTCTCCTCCTGATTACCTAAAATAATACTTTCAATATCTCTCTTCTACTCATGAAAGGGAACTTCGTTTTTCTCACAATTTACTTCTTGCTTGTCCTACTCACACTTCTGGTTTTGTCAATTTCTCCTTCATAGTTCAAGCTGTACTGCTTTGGAATAGGCTCCCTCCTGAAGTCAGAATGTCCACCAACCGTTATGCATTCAAAATTAAAGTCCGAGAGCTCCTATTTAGTAGATTGAGGGAATCAGCACATCAGTCGCATCAGTTATAGTATATTATATATATGTTTATATATATATTATATAATTATGTATTTTTATATGTATAGTACTTATTTAGATATCTATAAATAATAAAAATAAAAATTCTTTATTGACACAAATTTATGTACATAAGCAGTGAATTCTCTGGCCCCCAAACTAGTGAGTACTGTATTTCAGGGACCAGTGTCTTCGCTACATTTACAAACAGGTATTTATGTCGTAAAATGAACAAAAAAAGAAAATGGGTTTACTTAATATTAAAAATCATAATTACAAAGAGTGTGCGCGCGTGTGTGTCTGTGCATGTATGATAGTGGAGTGTATCTGTGTGTGCGCGCGTGTACGTGTGTTTGTGTAATTATCTGTGCAGTTTTAAGCTCTATTTATTCATGATCTTATTTTCAACATCATCATAAGTTAGTTCTTTTAGCCATTCTATCAATAACTTTTTGAATTGATAGTTAGTCAAGCGTTTACAAGTTTTATGTACCTTCATGAATTTGTTGTATATAAGGGGAGCAAGAACATCAAAGTGACGTTGGGCATAAACAGTGCCAACACGCGTTACAGGGCATCGTTTTAAACGCTTATTGATATCCAATAGCGTTGGTATGTTTCTCCTATGGTATCTACTAAGCATTTCCAAGATAAAAAGTTTCCTTACTGAAAGAACTTTTGCTTTTATATAGACATCAGTTGTTGGGTGTCGATAAGGCAATTTTAGCAAGACCTTTAATACCGCACGTTGTGCCCTTTCCATTATAATTAGGTTGGATTTGCATGTATTTATATTTGTATTTATAGTAATATGTATTTATTATATATACTCACATGTTGCAGTATTTATCTGACTACTATAGGTATAAATATAATTATGTATTATCTAAATTAGGTATCTGGTTTATATAATATATTTCTTTTTTCAGTATTCGACTTTCTACACTGCTTCCAATGCACCTACCACATTTATTTCTGCACCACCTAAAAGGTCGACTGTTAGAGAATGCCTAATGGCATTAAGTCCACCCATGTACACTTTAGTGCATAAAGATCAAAAAAAATAAAAATAAATAATATAATAATATATGTAGTTGCATTTATGTATAAGCTATCTGTAGTCTGATCTGCAGTAACTGTCAATTTAGCCTATTAAATATTTACTACGGAATTCAATATTCGATCTATAGATAGATTTCTAGATTTAAGATTCGTCTTTGACATCAGCTCCATACAAAATATGTCAAAAACGAATCTCGAATCTCAAAATCCATGTATGTATCGAATATTGAAAATGGCCGTTAGTTCCTATAATAAATATATTCTAATCATACTTACATCCAGACACAGAGAAAATCGTCGTGCTCATTACACAAAAGCAAAAAGATAAATAAAGACAAGGCTTTGTTCTTGATAAGAATTGAGCACACGGCTCCTAACATACGGGATCTCTGCCCACTAGACCAACCGGCCAGAAATCTTAATTTACTTGGAATCCATTTCGTACAAAACTTTGTTATAATAAAAGCATTTTGAGTTTTTGGGTCGTCGCAAATTATTTTGCACAAAACCCTTATGGCGGGATAGAATTTGAATATTTCGTATGCACCACGAAAATTCAATGTTCATTATTTATTGCTAACAGCGTCAAGTATGTTGCGCAAAATTTTTATATGTGAGTCAGGGCCACAAGTGCCTTAATGGTGACACCGTATTTTACGTCACAGAGTCCCTGTGACCTTTCCTCATTTATAATTAACATAAACTGATACTGGTTAAATATTAATAAGTTTGTGCGTAACTAGAGATATGCTCGGTTAAGTTTAACTACGGTATTATTTTAGTTATACGGTGATATTATTTTCAGTCTTCCGGAAGTAACAAATGTTAAAATAGATATAAGCGAAATAGAATATATATATTTCGCTTTTTATTATTAAGACGTAATATATTAACTCTAATTTCAAATACTCATTAGGCCACATTATGGGACTTTAAATGTCCCTCAAATAATAAATTTTGTGAACATGCTAATCAGTCGTTTATATTTGCTTAAATTTTACCATGTTGCAATTCCAACGGATTTCCGATGCTCCTATTTAAAAATAAAAGATCCATATATTTTATCGAGGTTGATTGAGCTGATTTACAGCTGATCGTGACTGAGTACCGTAAATAGGTCCGTATGAATGTACCATGAATTTCAGCTGTAAACACGACGCAATAAAAAAGGGTTTTATTCCAGTGATTACTTACGGGCAGTCAATCACAGTTAGGGTTATTTTTATCTTTTATTTAAACTTTGCTTGGGTTATGCTAATATTATGGATTTTATTGGTTGGGTGTTGAGCATGTTTATATACTTACTAGCTTTTGCCCGCTGCTTCGCACGCTTAAATTTCGCTTCAATAAAAGGTGTTGAACAAACTCCCCTACTATCCTCAAGGAACATACAGGCGCCCAGTAGTTTTGGCTGTAGCGTGTCTGTCAGTCAGTTGGTAATGCAAGGATTTTATAAAGACAGATTAAAGTGATTCCATTGTAAAATGAAGGGTTTTACACAAAGTCTGACTCCCTTTTCTACGTTTTTAGGGAAAGATTTTTCAAAATAAATAAATCTGTGTTCACTAACGTCATTTAAGGCAACAATATGCAACGTATGAAGTTAATCCCTTGAATTATTCAAAAGGTTTCATACAAATTTTAACTCCCCTTTTTATCCCAGAGGGTAAGAATTTCCAAAAAGATTTCCTAAGTGTTCACTAACATCATTTGAGGAACCAACATACAAAGTTTGAAGTAAATCCGTGGAACGAATAAAAAGTTTCATACAAACTCTGACAACGTGTTTAACCCCCTTAGGGAAGGAATTGCCAACAATGCGCCCTCACACACCTCAAGGCACATACATGCCAAATTTCACGTACTTGCGCCCAGTAGTTTTGGCTGTAGCGTGTCTGTCAGTCAGTAAATAACGCAAGGATTTTATAAAATACAGATGATAACAAAATACTTTTCTCAAGTGAATCGCAGCACCAACTGTCGGAAAGGATTGAAATTAAATTAGAACCTGTTTTAATATATTTTTTTAATATTTGATACAAATCTCCTTTTTTGGGTATATACTTCCATAATTGTCGTTTTAACTGTTTAAGAAATATAGCTGCAAAAACTATGTACGCATAGGTACAAACTACTTAGTAGTACTTAGTAGTTTAGTAGTACTAAAAATGTTATCCGGTATCTGTGACATTTCGCTAGAGTGGCCATTACGGCGACTGTGATTTGTCTGTCAAAACCATTAGAATTTAACAGAATACTCGACAATCCGAATTTTGCGGATACCTATATGTTGTCGACTCGAAATCTTTATTTTTTAATGTTTTATTATTCAGGTAAGGTTTCGATGTACTCCTTGACGAAATTATAAATATAAGATTTGACACTGCGATAGCAACGCAGTCCGTCGGTTCCAATGTGAAACATTCCAAAATCCACAACTACTTACAAATTAAAAATTAAGTAAAAATACATTTTCCAGTGGACTAAATTGTGAATCTAAACCATTTTCAAGTCCCCTTGAACAGACATAAAACATTTCATCAAGATCGGTCCAGTCGTTTAGGAGGAGTTCAGTGACATACACACGCACACAAGAAATATATATATTAAGACTAGCTGACCCAGCGAAATCCGTTTCGCCTTTTTAAGAGTTTTTATTTAATTCCCTTTTTTCCAAGCCCCTTTTCCAAAGTTACCATTGACTTAGCGCTTAATCTCTTATCATTTCAGAGTCTATAAATGCTGAACAAACAAACATAGATTTTTATAAAATATTGAATTCCCCATTCCTTAAAATATCGGAGACGATATCCATATCGACTTTAAAAAAAAAACCCGCCCGCCATCTTTGATTTCCTATCCGCCATCTTTGATCACGAAATAGATGTTGTATTTGGATTCACCATCCGTTAAATCACCAGAGATGATACACATATTGATTTTTAAAATTTTTCCAGCCGCCATCTTTGATTTCCCATCCACCATCTTGAATCACATAATAGATGTTGTATTTGGATTCACCATCCCTTTAAACATTGGAGACGATACCCATATTGATTTTTTTTAATTTCCCATCTGTCATCTTTGATCACGAAATAGATGGTGTTTTTGAATTCCGGATGGGGCGCACATCAAACAACCTCAAGCCTAGGCCCATAGTTTTGAAGTTCAACAGCTTCTCTGTACATGACAGTATATGGTATGGCAAGACAAAGTTCAAGGGCACTGGTGTTACGATAACGGAGTTCTTGACCAAGCCGCGACATGACACATTTATGGCTGCACGTCAGAAGTTTGGTGTCTCTCAGTGCTGGACCAAGGAGGGCATCATAGATGTGCTGGCGCCTGACGGTTCGCGTCATCGGGTCGTCAATCTCAGCGAGTTGAGCAAGATTGAGCAGAAGGACGGCTTGGAGCAAGCTTCAACGGCCGCAAAGCCAGCCACAAAGTCGAAAAGGAACGTATCCCACAAGAAGTAATATATCCTTTGTCTTAATAGATTTCCGGTCCGGGTAGTAACTATAGTAAGTAGATTCAAACATTTTTTCTTGCTCTATACCCACTTTTCAACTTACTTTAATATTTTCAAAATTATTACATTCATTATAACTTTAATTTGTCGGTGAACGATTTTTTTCTGGTTTTCTGTCTGTCAGCTGTCAAATCTATCACTTACTTGTCAATGTCATGTATAACAGTACCTATTCGAATACGAGGCTTTTGGGAATTTCAATTTAACTTATTTTCTTTCTTTTCTTTTTTCCATCTTCATGTATATTCAATAATTACTTAAGAGTATTCGCAATAACCCGGAACTTTTTTCTCTTTGTTTCTTTTTTTTGTATGTTTAACATTGTATTATTGGTTTTATATATATATATATATATATATATATATATATATATATATATATATATATATATATATATATATATATATATATATATATATATATGTATAATTTTTCCTTTTAATTATATATATAATATTTATTGACATATATTTTTGTTATATATTTATATATAATTTAATCATATATAATATAGACAATAATATATTATGGTTTCCAACTTATCAGAAATGATCGGGCGGTAAGAGGCGGTGGGGGTGTTGCTATATATCTTCGTTCATTACATTACATTACATAACATTACATTAAGTATGTCTGCACAGCCTCCCCCGCTTAATGCCGGTGAACATTTATTTCTGGAAGTTATTCTAAACCACACCAAAATCCTCCTCGGCGTTTACTATTGTCCTTCATTACGATTATTCTTATTATAGATTATTTTTCTTGTTTCGAAACTCTATTGGTTAATCTCGTGCCCTCTTACAGTCACACTATCATAATGGGTGATTTTAATACCTGTCTACTTAAAAATGATTCTCGCAAGTAATATGACAATACTACCTTCAAACGCTACTCACCACTTTCCAAATTCTACAGCTTCTCTTCTGGATTTATCATAGTTACTTCAAGACAACATGTCGCCATGCATGGGCAATACCCAGCAGACATGTTCTCTTATCACGATTTACTTTTCATACCCTATAAAATTCGCCCTCCTAAGACTAAGCCTAAAATTCTATTGCAGTGCAATTTTGGTGGCATGAACACAGATAATCTTCGTAAAGATGCCGGAGGTATCGACTGGATTCCTCTCATGAACTCTAAATCTGTCGATGAAAAGGTCAGCCTCTTTACAAATCAAATCACAGAACTTTTCGACAAGCATGCGCCTATTCGACCCGTGAAACTAAAGCACCGTCCCTCGCCTTGGCTCACTGATCACATCAAAAAGTTGTTGCACAAAAAAGCTGCTACTTAATTTAAATATAAAATTAAACCCGATGCTTCCAATTTACAAAAATATGTAGATATTAGGAATCACTGCAATAAAGTGTGTACGGATGCACAACGCCAACATATCCATAGTTCTGTAAAAAACGGAGATCCGGCAAAAGTCTGGAAATTTCTTAAAAATTTCTTAAAACTCTGGGGTTTGGCAAAGCACGTCTAAACACTATTCCTTATGACTTCAATATTGACTTGCTCAATCAACATTTATCTGCCTCGTCCAATATTGATAGGACTACAAAGACAAGCACTATTAATTATCTTTCATCATTGCCCACCCCTAGCTATTCACCATTCGTCTTTAATCAATTCTCCGATAGTGATGTTAAGAAGAGCATTATATCCATCACGTCCAACGCTGTTGGTAGCGCCTGTGTCAGCCGTAATATGATCCTTCCAATCCTCGATTTAATCCTACCCATAATTTCCCACATCCCTAATTATTCCATGTCCAGTGGTGTCTTCCCATCGATGGGAAGTCGCCTTAATAACCCCAATCCCAAAAACTTCCAATCCTTCATCCCCTTCTGATTATCGACCAATATCTATCCTACCATTCCTCTCCAAAGTCCTCGAACGTCTCGCCTACAACCAAATTAACTCGTTCCTTTGTTCTTTTCTATAAATAATCTTCTTAATCCCTTCCAGTCCGGCTTCCGCTCGGGTCACAGCATAGTTACATCCTTGGTCAATATTACGGATGACATCAGGGCTGGTATTGAGGACGGTCACCTTACGATCCTTGCTTTGCTAGATTTTAGCAACGCTTTTAACACGGTAGATTTTGATATCCTACTTGGCCGTCTACGCTCTCTTAACATATCTCCTGCGGTGGTTGATTGGTTTCGTAATTACCTGTGTGGCTGCCAACAGCGTATACGCATCGAAAACTCACATTCTTGTTGGTGTGACACAACTGTTGGTGTGCCCCAGGGTGGCGTGTTGTCTCCTTTTCTCTTCGCAATTTTTATAAATTCTATATCAAATGATCTTCGCTGTTCCTATCACCTTTATGCAGATGATCTCCAAATCTATACGCAGTCGCCATTGGCACAAATGTCATTGTCTATTAGTGCCATTAATAGTGACCTGATGCGTATCAGCAGTTGGAGCAAATCCTTTGGGCTTAAAGTCAATCCCTCTAAAACCCAGGTCATTGTTATTGGGAGCGCAAGAATGACAACGAAATTCGACTGGTCTCAGATGCCTCACGTTACCTTCGATGACACTATTATTCAAATACAGGAGAAGGTAAAGAATCTGGGTATAATTATGGACTCTACATTAACGTGGCGATCGCAGATACAAGAGGTAAGTCGAAAAGTGTTTGCTTCAGCAGGTTCATTGAGAAGACTACGAAACTTTCTCCCTACTGCCACCAAAATTGCACTTGCAAACTCTCTTCTTTTACCCATTATTGATTATGCAGATGTCAGTTATCTAGATCTCGCCGAAAACCAGCTAGACAAACTTGAGCGCCTTCAAAATCTCTGTATAAGATTCATATTTGGATAACGCAAATACGATCATATTTCACAATTTCGAGCACAGCTCAAGAGGTTGCCCATACGGTATCGCCGGAATGCTCACATACTTTCTTTGCTGTACAATATACTGTTTAGCCTTTCAACTCCTTCCTATCTTAAAGGACGATTCGAATTCCTTCATGAAACGCATAACCGTTATTTGAGGTCATCAGAAAATTTGATACTGAAGATTTGAGTACATTCCACAACCTTTTATGACAAATCGTTTTCCGTCACTGCTGTTCGTCTATGGAATGCATTACCGCTACATATTAGACAGGCTCAGACGGTAACCAGATTTAAATATTTAGTTAAGGAGCACTATTTATCATTATAATATTTCCAGTTTCTCCCGTTCTACTAAGTATATGTGTATTATATATTATTTATATATGTATATGTATGTATTTTATATATGTATATCTATGCATGTATAAGTATTTATGCATGTGTATGCATATTATCTTAGTATTATATAACTTTAAATATATTTAAATATAATATATACCTACATATTTATTGGAACGCTTACAACTATCATTTCTTTCCTACCAATAATATCTCCATCCAAAGGTTGCCTGGTAGAAATCGCTTTTAGCGATAAGGCCGCCCATTGTACTATATCTTATGTGAATTTCCTTAAATATCTGTATAAGTGTACAATAAAAAGTATAATAAATAAATAAATAAAATATTTAGAGTTTCCCGAAAATGGAGAGCAGGTATTATTAACGTTACTATTTTCTACGCGTAGTTGCTGAGAATTTCCTAAACGAAAATCTTATTCATGAATAGAAGTAGATGTATAGATTAATCGTTTATTATTATCATACACATAAAATTTATTATCACTTTTGTGAGTTCCTGTTGGTTCAAACAATGCCTTTTACCCGAACGAATATTTAACTACCGAGCTGCGACCAACTGAACGCCAGGTAGGTGTATTGGTAATAAGAAGTTCGATGACATATAATTGGGTATTCTAGGCCACCGAAGCGAAAGCGATTGCCGGAGCGCAAGGTGGCCTAGAATGCCCAATAATATACTACTGCGTTATTTGCTTGGTATCTGTGCACGTATATTAAAAAAACATTCACTATCAGTACACTTACTTGTATAAGTAACGGCTCGCAAACGCATCAATATTTTAAAACAAATGTGAAATAACTTCAACCTGCCCTGACGTCACACATTGAATACAACAGCAGACTTGATTCAAGTTTAACGTTTACTGCTGCGGAGGAAATGTTTAGTAGCCATGATATTTAAGATAAAGTGTTGAAATTAAAGTGCAGATTGCGGATTTTCTGAGATTTGATTTAAACCTATTTATTTATTACTGTCCAAAATTTCAACTACTTTACAGGAACCGTAGCAAAAGTGCTCTGTTTTTCGCAAAAAAAAAAACAAGCCAGCTTCGGAATGACTACGATTGTCGAATTCAGAAACAATGAATAGCTTTTATATAGTATTCCCTTATTCCCAAACGGATCCTGACATCCACTTGTTTGGTTCCTCAATTGGACAAAGGATTATAGAAATTTCCGGACAGGAAATTCTAAGTAGAAGTCAAACTCTGGCAATGTACAAAATAGTATTGTTGTAAAAATGTGCGTTTAATATTCATGTTTTGTTCTCCGTACTTCAGTTTGAAACTATAGATAGAAATATTGATGTAACGATTGACCTCGATGTTTTGACATAGGTTACACCAGCCGTTACAAAAATATTACTGATAGGTACCATAGAGTCTACTAACTTGAAAATGTCGAGTTAAATCAGAATAAAATCTACAACACGCTCATTGTACTAACTAGAGGACTACACCGATTAAACAGTCGAAAAAAATATAAAGAGTTCTCTTTGAAGCCTTGATCCGTCTATCTTTGTAATCAACTTACATTCAGCTATAGCTGACTATAGACAGTGTAAAGGTTTGGATCACAAAGACGCACAATTTATGTGTTTAGCCTAACAACCCAACAACTGGCTTGTTATCGGCACAATTCACACGGGTCTAGCTATGTGGGTATGTTCATATGGAGAACGACTCGTTAGGATATGTAATGGGTCAGGTTCTTTTAAAAATACATGATGACGCTAACTAATGTTCATTGTGTCTGTTGGTTGTTTGTTTGTTAAGTCTTCGCAATGCAGGATTTATTCCTAGTGAGGGAGTTGTCTTTAAAAAAAATTGATAGAAAAGTATGAATGTACCTATAGAGTAAAATGTTTTAATGCTTTAAAAAATTGTATACCGTTACACATTTTGTCTTCATTTTAATAAGATATTTTATTAAATGCACATAATGACGTTTTCGTAATGTTAAATATGATTTTACATAATATAAAGTTTATTATTTAATAACAAAATACGTTATATTTCGACAATACAGTTACTCATTTACCTAGAATTTGATTTAAATAAAAATTTTATCTTTTTGATATTATTTTATCGTGACTACATTTTTACATCAGCCGCAATATAATACATACATATCGTCACGCCTTTTATCCCCGAAGGGGTTTCTGCACCCACTTTTCGCCAGATATACTTTAGTCCCACGTAATAAGGGGCGAGCCTATTGCCGTACCGGGCACATTTCCAGACTCCGTGCTGCTACTGGTCAGTTCCAACGTGATCCTAACCAATATCTACCTATATTTCAACATAAAGTAGGTAATTTATTCTTTTTCAGTTACGATTTCGATCAGCGAATGATGATGTGGTTCTGAAATGTATTTCCCTTCAGCTTTTTCATAGCATTTATAATGTTTGCCTGTAATCCTTTTGACATGGCTATAAATCTGAAACTACATTTTACTTTAAGGTTCCTTAAAAATAAATCTGGGTAAAAAATGTTATTTAGGTAAAATTTGGTTATTCGGCATCCCAACTATAATATTAGAACATAATTATTTAACCAAAATCATGTCCACCTAAATTGTTTACTAAATGAGGCCGAATAAACTAATGAGTAATTATCAGCTAATTTAATAACGCACAACGCCCATTTAGAGCCGAGGTTATGGCAGATTTCTAATCATGTTCACGTTCTAATTGCGTGTTAATAATACATGCTTGCGGTCGAACTAAACGCGTTTTGATTACCCAACACGCATGCTAACGCAAACGCGTGCTAATGCCAAATGCGTGCGAAAGCAAAATGCGTAGTAAGGAAAAATGTCTATTAATGTAATTAATAGTGATTAGATAGTGTTCTCATTAGCAAGGTTTGACTGTCAATAGAAAGGCTTTGATTCCCTGGAGGGTCTGTGACGGAATTAGTGTATTAAGCAATGGACGTAGAAATGGTTACTAGGTACTACCCTGAATTCGAATTCGGCAGAGCATTCGCTGATTTGCGTAGATCTTTCAAAATAATGTCTGAGTAGTTTACTAAAGTACCAGTGTCAATTTCAATGTCGAGCTAATTTTCACTATCGCTAACTAATTGATGATATTTCGGGTGAACGTCAATTTACAAAATAATTTATTTTATGTTTAGCATCTTGCCGTTGTTGCTATAGGTTCTGACTCCATTAAAATGAGATTGTTAGAATTAAATATTTTTTTATCAAATAATTTTGCTTAATTTTTTGTGTTTGTAGAAACGACAACAGCAATATAGATATAAATCTTATACCTAAGGACTACAATAATCGAACACAATATCACCCAGTCTTTTCAGACTGCAAATAAATTGTATAATTATAATAATCCTAATTTCATTTTTTAGTTTAAGATTTCTAGGTTTCTTACAACCTTGAATACGAAAATAGAAGCCGTCTGAGATGTTCACAATTGTTGTATTCTCTTTGACAAAAATTTAATGACGTCCTCCTGTCTCTGTGACTTGGGACATAGTTTCAGGGAACCACGAGAATACACCGTTTGTTTTAAGTTTTCGTGGCTGATATTTTGACGGATGTAACGTCCTCGCTGAGTAATGGGGCTAGCAATGATATTTAGGGACCCAAAAGTATTACCCTATTTGCTTATCAAGTTTAACTATGGTAGAAAACCGGTATTTCGACAATTATTCTGATAATGCCGATTCTCACCTCAGACTACGTCGTATTTCTTTTCCTACTAGTTCTCTTTCTGCAGATAGGTAGTGTTTATTGACTTCTCCAAGCACTATATGTATAAAGAAGATAATTCGAAGCGCAGAACTATGCAGAAGAGCAGACTGTCACGGATATGAGCTACATCCACCGGTCACCATCAAGCCTCCTGGCAAAGCAATCACCAACGAAAGTAATAGAAAAACAAAGGTATAACTCAAAACTTATTCATATTAACTATTTTTGTTTAAAGACTCTTTGTGAATTTATCCTGCGTCAGGGGACACAAATATGCAATCAACGGACACACAGTACACCTAGACGCGAAACGACCATAACTGGTTATCCCACAAAGTGTTGTCCTGATGATCGAACCCACAACACTCGGTGCAGTGTTGAGGCGGCCGCTTAAGCCCCTACACCATATGTGCATACGTGCAGTCCAAATTATAATATCCATAGTTTTAATTTCGCAGCCATTATCTAAATAGGTCTTTATAGCCCACATTACACGCGTAAAGTTCTATTAAAACCGCATAGTGGTCGCTACGTAACCTATTTAGTTATTCATGGGCACTAATTATTATCTAGTAAGGGCTTTGTGTAGTAACGTTTATTTTGTACCTGCGGACGTAGCTTTTAAAGTGGATTATTGAGGCAAATTGTTCTAGAATAATAGTCATATTGCTTTTCTACTGCCTATTATAAGGGTAAATATAAGGCATAAGGGTCATGGAATTTGCCTTAAATAATATGATTTGCTGTTAGAAGAGGTTTGTGCCCAAAAAGTGGGACAGTATATAATTGTATACGGCTGATGATGATGATGAATATGTTTTGCAGCCAGCTAAGTAAAATTTAGGACTAATCTTTTTTTTTTATTTGTCTTGCTAGTTGCCGGGATCAGTGAGGTGAATGGACTTTTTTACTTTATGATTTCACTTTCTGAACGAATAATTCTTCCAGTTTACTACCATTAGGTATTTTTTATTATTATAACTAAAATCTGTAAATTATTTAGCACATATCCTATTTTTATCGAATCGAATATGAATTCAGCTGATGATAATTATTTATTAATTTGATTACATGACAATAGTACATAATATGTACTATTGTCATGTTATCAATAATCGAACAAGCGAAACCGCAAAATAAATTGAATTTATACAGTAATGCATATAAAGTGTGATTTTAATTTGAATGAAAAACAGATAATTATGTTGTGATTGTAGTATTTCTTTTGTAGCGTATTTAATGGTCCCCGACAATTTCAGACATCGTGAGCACGGTGTAACTCATGTCGTAGCGTCGTGGCAAATATAAGGTACCTATTTCACGAGTACTTTCAAACAAATACGTGATGCAGACCTGTTAATTTAAACATCAATACGCGTGCAAGTCGCGAAAGCTTTAAAGTATTAATTACATCTTAAATAATTTATATTAGAGTCAACAGTCTCATTGCAAAACCATCAAACGTTAGAGAACTGTACACAAGCTAAACTATTCTTTATAGGTTTTATTAGGGTGAATATGTATGTTTAAGAAAATATTAGACTATATGCTAGTAATACCTAAATGCTAAGCAGGTAATAAAATAATATAACTTTTATCCATAACTAGCTGACCCGGCGAACTTTGTATCGCCTTTTCGAGGTATTTTTCTTTTCCCCTTTTTTCCAAGACGTGTGATAGAAAAAGTAATTAATCTCTTGCCATTTTAGAGTCTATAAAGAACAAACAAACAAACATTGAACATTTTCATATAAATAATTATATAATAGGTGACCCAGCAAAAGTTGTTTTGCCATATAAATTACTAGAGGACGCCAGCAGCTACGCCTGCATTTTTTTAATTGACCCGTTTTGGCCAATCCCGTAGGAATTTCGGGCAATCCCTTCTTAGTGCACCCCTACGGTCCCCAAGGAACATACATGCCAAATTTCAGCTTCCTGGGCCCAATAGTTTCGGCTGTAGCGTGTCTGTCAGTCAGTCAGTAACGCAAGGATTTTATATATTAAGATTTCTAGGGAAAAAAATCTTATTGTAATAAGGTCGATCGAGTGCAAAATGTCGTTCTACGATCTCTGGCATGAAATGTATTGCTCATATGAGATGGAAGACTACCAACCTAATGTGAGATTGGGCTTGTCACGTGATCCAGATGAATCCTAGCCGATGGGCAAAGATCGTCACACAATGGGTGCCGCAAGACGGACGGCGGTACAGAGGCAGACCCCGAAAACGATGGCGTGACGATCTAGACAGCTTTGACAGCAACTGGCCCAACTTGGTAGAAGATAGGGACGCTTGGAAGAGTGTAAAGGAGACCTTTGCCGAGCAGTGGGACAACATAGGTCAAATAAATTTTGATGTGACATCTCAGACCTACCGAATATAGATATAAAATTTCACACGAATCGTTCTAGGCGTTTCGGAGAAGTATTGTGAATTTGTGACTAACAATTTTTATAGTTTCACGCCTGTATCCCCGAAGGGATAGACAGAGGTGTAATATTACACCCACATTTCGCAGTGAATTGTTAGGTCCCACGTAGGTCGCACGTAATAGGGGGCGAGCCTATTGCCGTTACCGGGCACTTCACCAGACTACCATGCTGCTACTGAGAATTCGGGAAAACCCAGTAACACTTTTACCCGACCAGGGAATCGAACCTGGGACCTCCAATTAGCAGTCGCATACGCTATCCACTGGACCACGGAGGCAGTCTGTCTGACTAACAATTTGAAATGATTTTTCTGACACTTGTATATATGTCTGGCGTGGATAACTGATCTGGTGACATAATTAAATTAATGATATGGCCATTAAAAATGTTGGTGATGTAAGGGTGAAAATTAAGGGTTGTATGTATTTTTTACATCCTCATCTTACAGAAATTAAAATAAAAATGATACCAAAAAATTAAAAAATATGTTTACTTTGGCCACCCAACTTAGGAGTTTTTCAAATTCTAATCATCTTTATTGTTTGAAAAATAGATTACGAACGATTCTCAGACCTTCCAAATATAAATGTAAAATTTTATACAAATCGGTCTAGCCGTTTCGAAATTAACATTGTGACACTTTTTTTTGACACCGTTATACGCGAAGCGTGTTTAACTGATCTGGACATATGATCTAATATGGCTATTAAAAACAGGGGTTGGTGATAAAATGGTAAAAATTAAGGGTTGTCAGTATTTTTAATGCCACATCATAAAAAAAAATGTTATCCAAAAATATAAAAAACGTCTTTGTGTTGGACCACCCTTATGACTTAGGGATTTGAAAAAAGATTACGAACGATTTTTAGGCCGATCAAATATACATATAAATTTCATACAAATCGGTCCAGCCGTTTCCGGGGAGTATTATGATTAACACTGTGACACAATTCCTTGTTTAACACCTGTAAGTATGCGCCTGGCGTGGATAACTGATCTACGTAGGTATCTACTGATATGATTAAATTTCTAATATGTCCTTTAAAAATAATGGTTGGTGATAAAAGAGGAAAAATTAGGGGTTGTAATTATTTTTTATTACCATAACATAAATAAATAAAAATTTAAAATTGGCCAAAATATAAAAAATATATTTTTGTATTGGGCAACCCTTACGAGTTGGGGGTTCAAAAAAAATAGATTACGACCAATTCTCAGGTCTACCGAATAAACATACAAAATTGCATACAAATCGGTCCAGCCGTTTCGGAGGAGTATTTTAACTAACACTGTGACACGAGAATTTTATACAGGGTGTCACAAGACCCTTAACGAAAACTGAAATCCCATGTTGTACCAATCAGTACAAACATTTTTTACTTCGGCACCATACCCGGGAAATTACTGGTTCAGGAGATATTGAGGCTCAAAGTTAGTATGGAATTTTTCTAATTAGGCACAAAATCAATGCATTTACCCCGCCAATATGTTCTTTAGATGCAATATAACCCAATGGCTAAGTAGGTATTTCAAGCATTTGATTGCGGTCTAAAAATGTGAAAATTCAAAAATAAAATCGTTTCCCAGGTATTATTTTTGGTTAGTAAGACTTGGCATGATGTCCACAACGAGTAGACTTCGGCTTGGTGATGTGTCTTGTGACACCCTGTATATATAGATTAAAATACGTGTCTATTTTTCTGTATTGGAATCAAACCCTCAACAAATTAAATTTATTGGAATCAAACCCTCAACATATTAATTTAAATCTAACTAAAAGAATCAATTGGTTATCAAAGGGTCTAAAGTTAAGCAGCAAAAATAAAAGAAAATTGCGATATAAATACTACTCGACTCGCTCGAAAATAGATAAGGAGAAATACTTGAGTTATAATAAATTACTAAAAAAATGTATAAATTGTGCTAAAAAAAATTGCAATCAAAATTATATAATAAATAGTAAAAATATTTGCAAAGCAACCTGGAAGGTTATCAAATCTGAAACTGATTCTTCCCAGAACAATAATTATATAACAAATATACTCAATGAACAAAACATAGAAACTACAGATCCTCTAGAAATAGCAACTTGTTTTAATAAACACTTTATTTCATCTACTTATCAAATTAATAACACACTTCAAAACACACAATTAAAAAATGGGCAGCCACATTCTATTTTCCTATCACCAATAGATGAAACTTATATAACCAAAACCATAATGTCTCTTGCAAACACTACTTCTGAAGGGTATGATTCTGTATGTACCAAGATATTAAAAGCGTGTAGTCATGAACTCAGCCCAATACTAACTTTTCTAGTTAATTTGTCACTAGAAACAGGCTGCTTTCCGGAAAAGCTTAAACTATCGATGGTCAGACCTTTGTATAAAAAAGGTAACAGGAGTAACATGTGCAATTATAGACCAATCACATTACTGCCAGTCATCTCCAAAATATTTGAAAAGGTTATGCATGATAAATTAACATCTTTTTTAATAAACATAATATAATAAAAAATAATCAATACGGTTTTCAAAAAAGTAAATCTACAACAGGCGCGGCCTTTGCTTTAGTAAACAACATATTACAAAACCTTAATGATAAAAAATACGCAACAGTTGCTTTTCTAGACATGGCTAAAGCGTTTGACTTTGTTTCGCATAGTCTACTTTTAAAAAAATTAGAAAACATCGGTATTAGAGGACAAGCCCAAAATTGGCTGAAAACGTATCTAGAAAATAGACTCCAATGTGTAGAAATCGCCCAACTGAACGAAAAAGGATCCGTTCAATCATACAGGTCTGATTATGATAATAATAAATTTGGAGTCCCACAGGGAAGCGTGCTTGGTCCTCTTTTGTTTATGATATATATCAATGATTTACCTGACATTACGCATCATAAAACAATACTATTTGCAGATGACATTTCAATTATAATAACTACTAATAAAGACATGACAATTGCACAGCATAAAACTAACATTAATGATACACTGACATTAGTTATAAATTGGTTGAACAATAATAATTTACAAATTAACATCTCAAAAACAAATTTAATTAATTTTAATAATTTTAAACACAATACTCTTAATCTTAATTACAATGGACATATACTATTAAATAATGATAAAGTGACATTTCTTGGAATAATTATTAATAATAAACTAAACTGGAAAGAACATATCGAAAAAATTTGCAGTAAATTGAATGGATTCTCATTTGCGCTGTACAAACTTGCAATGGTTGCAAGTAAACATGCAGCATGTATGGCCTATTTTGCATATATTGAATCTGTGATACGGTATGGCTTGTTGATATGGGGAAACGGCACAGATATAAATAAAGTCTTTATTGCCCAAAAGAGGTGTATAAGGGCTATCTGTGACATTGCGCCGGACGTTTCCTGTCGTCCTTATTTTGACAATCTAGGAATACTGCCTTTGCCTTGTTTATATATTTTAGAAGTCGGAAAATTCGTCAAACAAAATCAGAATTTATTTAGCCTTGCCAAAAATGTAACAAAGAGAAGTAATATACGTAACCCAGACAGATTAGTTCTTAAAATGATACCAAAAAGTTCACGCTTTAAGAATAATTGTTATGCTATGTGTGTAACAATATATAACAAAATTCCAATGCACATAAAAGAACAAAATTTATCAAAATTCACAAGGGATTTGAGAAATTGGCTACGACAACAAATGTTTTATTCACTTAAAGAGTTTCTGGATTGGAAATAGTACTGGTATACGCGCAAAATTATAACTTATACCTATTGCTTAAACGTATTTCATTTATTAATATGACCACAGTATAATTAGAATGAAAATATATATTTGCATGCTATGATCTATGGCTAAATGGGCTTGTTCTTAATATTATATTATTATTTGAATGCAAACATCTTATGTAACCCTATTTACAGTGAATAAATGATTTGAATTTGAATTTGAATTGGTGACTGTTTCAATCACCAGATCATTTATGCCGACAAATAAGAACATAAACGTATCTATATTTTGATATTCATAACAAAATATTAGGTACATAAAAGCCTTCATACATTAATTTGGATAATTATCAAATCTTTGAATTTTGAAATAAACCTATCTCATTCAGACAGCCTACAATTGAAAGGGAACAAAATAAATCTCATTACCGAATTACAAATAAATACCTTTGTTGTCGGGTAATGCCCTACTTATGTAGTTTTGTAGGGTGAGCCTACACTAGAGTTTCGAACGTAAAAGCTACATTCTCTCTAGAGGGTATTCCTACCTAGTACGTAGATAAATTGTATACAACGCAGTTTATTATCTAGGTAGTTGCGCCTGCGCTCATAGTCACCAACTGCAAAACGACACAATGCGTTTATTCACTATGCTTAGTCACTTAGTGGGTAAATTTATCCTTAGCAATAAGCGATTGCATACCATCACGATTCGCTGCCTCCTATCTTTGTCAAACCATAAAGATATGGAACTCATTACTCACCCACGTATTTCCTTCTTCATTTGATCCAGTGTCCTTTAAGTATACTACATCGACAACTATATGGGTTTCAAAATGGCAAGTCTACTACACTAGCATGCTTCAATCTCGTGAGTACTGCTATAGAAAACATAGATATGGGCAAAATTGTTACTATAGTTTTCTTTGACATGACAAAAGCCTTTGACTGTGTGTCACATAAATTACTTTAAGAAAAAATTGAGAGATATGCAATTAGAGGACCAGCTTAACTTGATTAAAACGTATTTGAATGAAAGAAAACAATCGGTAGAGGTTTTAGAAATTAACAAAAATAATGAACTGCAGGGTAATAGATCAAGTTTTTGGACTAATAGTTTTGGAGTGCTTCAGGGGAGTGTACTGGGACCATTGTTATTTCTATTGTATATTAATGACCTTACTGACATAACAAATGACAATTGTATTTTATTTGCTGACGACATCTCTTTAATTATGACTTTTACTGTATAATCGCATGCCTATTGAATTGAATTTAATTAATGTGTGTATCTGATCTGTTATTATCAATTTGTCATTACGAGAAGCTAAATTCTAATTATGTCCTGGATTTGCACGTCGCCAGGCGACAAAATGTATCTGGCACTAATTTAACAACTTATGTAACCTACATTTTATGCAAATAAAACATTATTATTATTAAGCAGAACGTGAAGAAGCTTATCTCTGGGCCAACAAGTTAGAGGCCATCATGCCACTACTTTTGGCATTTAATTGGTATCATGACTTTTGCTATGGGACTCCATGACTGCTTATGATTAGGTGGTATGGAGTCATTTGGTGAGCTACAGTAAAAAAAAAACAAGTTGCCTTCGTCGTAAGCGACGACACTGGTATATTCCTAGCCAGCTACGTTTTGCTTGTAGGGTCAAATAACTACTCAATTATGCAATTTGTTTCTTCACTAGGATTCCTCGCTTAGCGCAAATTAGCTCGTAGCAATAAGCGCGATTCTCTGTAGTATGGTCGCACCCTAAAAGTGTATTCGACACACACTTGGCAAAGTTCAGAGTTCAATATCCGGTTGAACACTCTCTTTTTGTCTATTTCTTTTTGTTCGTGTTTTGATATGAAAATAAATTGAAGAGCCGATGTCGATGGAATACAGAAACATCAATCATTCCCATACGATAAAAAGGTTCGCTCATACGGGAACGATTTTAATGTCGATGTTGAGTTTATTTTGGCCGTACATTGAAAAAAAATGGTACTATTGTGCCACGGAGGAATTGATATAAAAATGTGTTTTCATCTAAATATATTTTAGGTAAATTTAACTTTATTATTTGGCATTATTACTAAGGCAAAATATTACACGTAACTGAAATGTTATGAACTAAAGGACTTGGACAAAATGTGCCCCACGTTGACCAGAAACAAGCGGTTGTAGAGTAGAGTTATATAAAACATACAAGGAATTATAAAGTACTTTTTACATACCATTGCAGTCGCTGAAAAGAAAATAATTTAAAAGAATTTGAAGCGATTTCCTTTTATTTGACTTTGTTTGAATCTACCGATAATGTTGCCACGCAACAATGATAAAAGATCAGTGTAGGGAAAAAATATAGCAACAGAATAGGCTTGTGTCCACTAAGAATAAATCGGTTTGATTATAGTATCTATAGATTCATTATGATTTTAGGATCAAGTTAGTACTCGTAGTCAAAAAAGTTTATTATTTATTATGAAAAGGTAAGATTAATGTTATTTTTAGGATTCTTAAACTAAAATTAATGTATATATTCTTGTGACAGTGAACACGAATCAGAGAGCATTACGTCAAACAGCACGTTCGCCATTCATGTTGTTGACGTTTAATAGTAAATACAACTAAAACGTCAAACTTCCTACCTGTCAAATCGAAAATACCAAAATAAAAGTGGGTACAACATCGCCTCCTATTATATTGGGACCGAAACATAACTGGCGAAAAGCGGGTGTGTAATACACCTCTGCCTACCCCTTCTGGGATAAAAGGCGTGAAGTTATGTTATGTTATGGGTACATCAGACCAGATTTCATTCATGGTTTGCTTTGTTTTGTACTTTGTGACGTCACTCAACCGCCATGATGCCTTACAGCGTTTGCGTGTCAAATTCAAAAACGTTTTTAAAAAGCCGTAATTAGTAATTCTGCTGATCGGTTTTTGAAGAAAACATCAGGTATTTCAGTTTAACATCTAATAAAGGGACGAATCAATCGCCAATTACATTTTAGGACGCAAGCCTATTGTAAGAGTTAAAATATGCGTAATCTTAAGAATGATTAAATTATTATAATTATATTATTTTCTATAAAAACAAACTTCTTAATAAGTTAAAAATGAGTTGAAAATATAGTTCAAAATCCACTGACTAACAGGGTTATTTTAATCCAGCTCTGGTATCACCAAGCTAATGTCAAAATAGTTGACATGTTCACTTATCGTCTTATCAGATTCTTCTGTGGTCTTATCCATAGAGTAAAGTAATACTACTGAGGTCTTATCTTTCGACGTACGCGCCTTTTCGGTTATAGTTTACTTCTAGACGAGAGTATTATACCTATATTTTATATGATGAGAGTCCCTCAAGCGAAGGCCAAAAATAAATAATAGAAAGTTAGGACAATAAAATGCATGAAAACTAAAATAGATTATATAACTAATTACATTATATCAATAAATTGTGAAATATTGTCAAAAAATATGTCATTAATCATTTATTTCCAACTTTAATAACTTTTGACCACTGTTGCTTAGCTTAATGCGCCTTTCTTATTGCATAACTAGAAGACTTTCTCTTTAAAATGATATATGTTTCATCTCTGTACTTGCTGGGGCACAGGCCCATATGGTTTTTGGTTCATCTCCTTTTGGGTTTCAATCACAGCCTATTTAGATACAAAAGTTTTAACACAAATCGAATGATTACATAATTATTTCGTAACGTAAATTGAGGTTTGAACTCCAAATATTATATAGAGACACATCAGTAACATGCCTTTTAAAACTTTGGGTAATAGTGAAATATAATTTATTAATATTTGAAGAAACTGACGTAATGATCTTTTTTTTCATGTTTGTGTGTGGTCAAATCTGGTGTCGGTGTTTTCAAACCGCACAACGGCCTCCGACATGGCCTACCGATCCTTGTCCTTAGACAAGAAAGTAAAGCTGTCGGTCCCCAACAGCTTTACGTCCCCTCCGAAGCACGGTAGCGCTCTGATGTAAATCCCACACGTAGTCACCCATCCAAGTGCCGACCTGTGTAAGTGGGCAAGGTAAGTCTGGCTAAGAGCGCTACATATATAATAATAATAGCTACCATTTCAAACTCTGCAACAACTCTATAGATGAATCAATGCAAATTGAACAAGTTTTAGTTTTTAATTTAAGAGCAAGTAATAATCATGTATAAATATTTTATGTCTGTAGCTAAAAAATAAAACTGACACAAACTTTTACAACATAAAAGTTTGTATTAGATAAGTTTTCTCTACACTAGTCAATAAATAACTGTCAGAAAGTTATCTATTCTAGGTATTGAAGAGAGTTTTAATTTATACCGTATTCCTAATAAAATACCTGTTCCTTTGGTTATGTTGATTTAATTGAAATGTTACTACTACTTATTAACAGGTAGGTTTCTTTTGGTCTGCAAATCCACACACACCGCTGACTATCGAATATATGTTTTTTTTTTAATTTAGATTTACCTAAGCTGTGAAGGAAAACAACGTGTAGATTTTTTTATATAGTAATAGGCGGTAAAAGAGCAGACGGGTCGCCTGTTGGTAAGCAATTACCGCCGCCCATGGACACAAGCAACACCAGAGGAGTCATAAATGCGTTTCCGCCCCTTGAGGTTGGTAAAAGGGATAGGAGGAGGAGTGGGATGAGGGAGAAGGAATAGGGGATGGGGCCTCCGGCACTCTCATTCAGCGAACGAAAAGAAACCTGAATGTCAATGAGTTCTCCATATTCCTCTTAAAAGACATGCAAAGTATGTCACCTCATAATTGGCCAGCGTGGTGGAATATGGCCATACCCTTCATAGTGAGAAGAATCCTATGCCAAGCCGCGGAGTGCAGGGCCATATATATGCACTAGAGGACGCCAGCAGCTACGCCTGCATTTTTTTTAAATTTACCCGTTTTGGCCAATCCCGTGGAAATTTCGGGAAATCCCTTCTTAGTGCACCCCTACGGTCTCCAAGGAACATACATGCCAAATTTCAGCTTCCTGCGCCCAATAGTTTCGGCTGTAGCGTGTCTGTCAGTCAATCAGTAACGCAAGGATTTTATATATTAAGATTAAGACTAGAGGACGCCAGCAGCTACGCCTGCATTTTTTTTAATTTACCCGTTTTGGCCGATTTCGTGGGAATTTCGGGAAATCCCTTCTTAGTGCACCCCTACGGTCCCCAAGGAACATACATGCCAAATTTCAGCTTCCTGCGCCCAATAGTTTCGGCTGTAGCGTGTCTGTCAATCAGTCAGTATCGCAAGGATTTTATATATTAAGATTACTGATGATGATCGCGAATTGAATCAATGTTTTTTATTTTGCAGTAATAAGTAAGACCAAAGCATGTAAAGTTATTACATTTGAACTATGTATTAGTTGACATTTGAAGGCAGCGATGGCCTAGTCGAGATACCAACGGACTGCCATGCAGAGAGTATGGGGTTTGAATCCACGGCGCGCTCCACTGACTTTTCGGAGTTATGTGCGTATTGAATTGTTAATTATCGCTTGTCTCGTGCCTCGGAGAGCACGTTAAGCAGTCGTTCCCGCCTGTCATACAGATCTTTGACAGTCGTTATAGGGCGTCAGTACCTCTAAAATATACTGATACCAGTCTAAACCATGGAATATCGCTATCCCATCGGGTTGCGGAGGTCAGACAGTCAGTCGCTCCGTGGAAAAGCTAATATGCAGCCAAATCCGGTTAGACTAAAAGGTAGACCCCAGGTTGAGACTGGAATAACGCTAGGAGGATGATTAGTTGACGTTTCGATGACTTTACAAGCACTGTGGTCACGGGAAGACTTTAACGTACTATGTTCGCCTGTGTCATCGTTCGTTTTATTTTAATATCATCTCGCTTTAACCAACATTTCTATTTATAACCTATCTGGTATAAATATGGAAATAGCTATGTCTCCTATTATTATATTATGCATTAATATATGGGAATGTGGGCACAAACAACTATATTTAGAAGTGGTAAAGGAGGGTAACACTTCTAAATATAGGTCTTTGAGCCTGGTGTACCTTCCTTTAATGAATAATAATATACTTGTATATGTTTGAAACTTATCACAGTATTGCCACCTCATGGGCTTTTCATTAATAATGAAAATATTTATCTATGTACTATCAATGTATCCATGATCATTCAAAACTACGGCACGTGTCACATCCACTGAAATCCAGGACAAAATTAAATTTTAGCTCAAATGTTTGTTATTTGAAAGTTATGTTGC
Organism: Euclidia mi; assembly: GCA_944739405.2. Lineage (NCBI taxonomy): Eukaryota > Metazoa > Arthropoda > Insecta > Lepidoptera > Erebidae > Euclidia > Euclidia mi. The sequence continues at coordinate 6,915,390 of OX123183.2, read as the reverse complement.
ATTTAGGCACTTGGAGAGGATGTATGACGAAATGTTGTCCAAGCAGATATACAAGGCAAGCGTGAATGGGACAGGACGAAGGGGAAGACATAGACAGATGTTCTCTGACCAGATTACAGACATCCTAAAAACAGGACATGTAAGAAGTACCCTGAACAAAAGAGCATGCATGAGGAAACTAATGGGATTGAATGAAGCAAGAGAGATGCGTCAGGATCGTTGCAAATGGCGTTCCGTAGTCTCTGCCTACCCCTCCGAGAAACAGGCGTGAGTCTATGTATGTATGTATGTTGCATAATACATATATTTGAAAAAAAATTCATAACATTGTTCAACGGTAATATAAGGAATCTTAGATTCACAGGGTCATATAGCGAAATTAGCAAAAACCTTCTACGTTTAATCCAGAAAAGTTCACACTGAACACAAGATAAAATCGATAAGTCCCTACAGTTTAAATACTTTCATTCCTAGTCTGGTTGTCTGAATGCATATAGCTTAGTCATCTTACAAGTCGGTTTCTCTTGAATAATGTTACGTGGAGTCAAATGATTGTTACTTTGTACCACAACAGTTTGTACTTGAAATCGTTACGTTTATCCTACTGTCAAAGTTTTGTGGTAAGTACTGTGTTCGTGAAGTGCGGTGTTCTGTACATGAATGAATTGTGTTTGCGCTTATGATATGAGAGTTTCTGTAATGTTTGCTAGTCTAGGTTGATTTATTTCGTGTTTTAGGTATTATTTGTCTGATGTATGTTATAAGTTAAAACTTGAAAAATTGACATTTTACTTTTTAAAATTAGGTTACAAATTAAGTCAATATTATCGAGATTTCTGATCAATTTTTTAAGAGAAAAATAAAATATCCAAAATTTTACGATTTTGCAACAAAGTCAATCTTAATACTTGTAACATTATAATGATGTGGGTATCTAAGTAGTTTATAAACCTATATGCATATATAGGCATTTTAATTTGCAAGTATGCATTGAATACATAACAAAGTCAAAATCAAAAAACCCAAATCAAACAAAATGAACTAAAAACCAGTAAATTATTTTATTTTAGTAGTATTCACAGTAACAATATACATATGAACATGCAAACCAAAAGGTCGTTGTGTTTAAGCAGACATACTAATGAGTTCAAACGATGTGGCTAGACGCAAGTACATACGTACTCCTCAGATGTAACCAAAACGGTAAGCGACGATTGCTAGATTAAGAAGACGTTGATTCTATTTCTACAAATATGAGGGTACGTCCCTCATATTTGTTTAAATAGATCAACGTCTCAAGTGATATGTACATAGATTTATTTATCCTTTAGTAGCGCCACGCTGGTTTTAGAAAGCATGGAAGCCAAGCGGAAAGTAGATGTGACAATGTGATATTGTTGGTGGACTAAGATTTACGGACATGTGATCGTTGAGTATTTGACGATTCATATTTTTTTTTTTTGGAACTATTCCCACCCTCATTCCCACTACTGTGTCACCTGTGTAGCCAGGTTCAGCAGCAGTGACCATTGATGACAACGAGTTTTGACACTCGTGAAGTCCCGGGGAAAGTTAAACTGTCTTGGAACCCGCAACGAACTTAATCAGAAGTATATTGGAGGAGTTGGAAAATGAATAATCCACTTCCCTCCTTAACAAAGCGGGAGACAAGCAACGAAGAGATATAGTGATGAGAAAAGATAAGCACCACGGACATGAGCATTAAGGGGGCCTAAATTGTGAACTATGCCTGTTTCAAGTAATATGTATGGCAAAAATGCCTAAACGCACGGAAATTCGTCCTACTTGCCACAAGATCCGTATAGTACACTACTCCAGAAGTTACCTCTAATTCGTTAAGCATGATATTACGTTCAATTTGCCAAAGAATACACTCCCATAGAATGTGATGAGCAGATTGTTCATAATTCTTGCCAGATGTTGAACATTGACATAACGGTGAATCAACTAGCTTAAATGAATACAACTTGCTCTTAAAGTTGCCATGACCTGTAAGAAATTGGCCTACACAGTGATCCACCTCCAACCAGTTCCTCGCCAGTCGCTCTCGGACGCATGGGAAGAACTGGTAGAGGTGACGGCCCTTAGTTGATGTGTTCCAGCGACATTGCCATTCATCAAGAAGATCGTCATAGACTGTGGATTGATGGTTCAACAATCTAGCGATCTTATGTCTGTCGCGCGGAGCTAGAAAATTTAGATCCATGTTATCTCGTGTCACGTAATACATTGCTGCTCGTCTTTGTGCCTCAAGATCGACTGGAAATACACCTGCCAGTACTGGCAAAGCTTCAGTACTAACTGTCCTATAAGCCTTGCACAAAAATATCAACGCGAGACGTTGACTTTGTAGCATTTTACGTCGTACAGCACCGATAGTAGCTCTATCAGCCCATGCAGGCGCACCATAACACATACAACCCAGATATGTTGCACCATAAATTACTTTCAAAGTTTTGAACGAAAGCCCCCATGTCGCAGTTGATATCTTTGACAAGGCGTAAAAACTTCTTTTAGATTTTTCACCTACTGTTTTAATGTGCTCGACAAATGAAAAGTTTCTCTCTAAAACTAACCCTAAATAACAAACTGATTCTTTGTTTCTAATGGTTATGTTATTGAATTTGATTCGAGGCGGTGTTTTTAAGTTCCCTTTCAAAAGTAATTGAAATGTTTTCTGTGGAGAAAAATATAAACGATTGCGTTCACCCCAATTGTTGATTAAGTCTAAACATTGATTAGCTAACCTTTCAAGTCCTACCCTAGTATCAGATTGAATAAGTAAAAGACCGTCATCTGCATATCCGGTCAATGAGCAACCTGGTGGTAGTGGTATGCTTAGAAAGTCATCAAAACCTAGATTCCATAAATACGGGCCTAACACTGATCCCTGCGGACAACCCATGGTCAGCGCCTTCGACACAGCATGGTGGCCTAATTTTACCTTTGCTGTTCCATGTAGGAAATACGTATAAATGAGGGAATATATGTTACTAAAGCATCCACGAGACTTTAATTTAAGTAAAAGCATTGGCCACCATGCGTTGTCGAAAGCGCCAGATATATCTAAGAATATACCTAGCACATATTGTAGTGTTGATGACGAAACTATCTTCCTAACCGATATAACTGCGTCAACTGTCGATTTACCTACTGTGAAGCCAAATTGTCTATCGCTAAATCTAATACCGCCCGGCAGAAGCCGGGGAACTACGAGACGTTCTAAAAGCTTTCCTAGTGATGGTAACAATGTTTTTGGACTATATGACTTAGGGTCGTCGGACGGTTTGTCTCCTCTTTTTGGTATGATCCTAACGTAACCACTGCGCCATATACGAGGAAAAATACCTTCTGCTATGCAACGTTTAAACACAAACAAAATGGACTCACCAGATCTTTTACAAGCTTCCTTTATCATCTTGTTGGAGATTTTGTCTTCGCCTGAAGCTTTGTTAGGCGGCAAAGATCCGACAGCATTTATAAATTCGTCATAGGATGGTAGGTCTGACGCTGGTGAAACGGGTTGCAAAGCAGCCCATTGTCGGATCTGACGGTGGTAGTCTGTGTCATTCTCCAGCCGATCGTTGGGTATCAGACAATTCAAGAGATAGTCCGTTGTCTCCTCAATACCAGTGGAATGTCTACCATTAATTTTGATATTTTGGGTATAAGCTAAGTCGATAGATCTATTTGCTTTAAATTCGTGATATAAAGGAGACCACGGACTCTCCCTATCGAGTCTATCAACAATCTTACGTAACAAATTTCTTTTGCATTTTTCAACTGCAGACCTATAATGAGATCTAGCAACTCTAAGAGCAATGAAGGCAGTATCATAAACGTCACCTGTTATTTGACGTCTTTTTAATATATTTAACTTTCTACGTGCTCTGTGAAAGGCTCGCCGAAGTTCAGCTAAGTTGTTATTCCACCAATCACACCTACGAGTGTTGGTGATAGAACCACGGCCAATGGCAACATCCGCACAATATATGAAGGTGTCAGACAAAATTTCAGCACTCTCTTCTACAGAAAGACTACAGCAAGTGAAGTATTTGACAGGTGACGCGAATAGTGAACCAAAAAGATCCCAATTAGCTCCTTTTGTTTTATATCTAAAATTAATAGAGGAGATACATGACGAGTCCCGTGGCAGCCTTGACGTGAATTCGTACACGATTAGGCGGTGGTCACTACATGACGCGTCCGGTAGGACACGCCACCTATCTATACGAACGTCCCCACAAGAAAGTGTGACGTCAATAGAAGACTCGCCCATGGGGCTGCAAAAAGTAGGTGGTGCATCTGGTGTGTTGTGGATGGATAAATTCATTTCTGCAATGAAATCCTCGACGGCGCACCGTCGATCCCTATCAGAAGAACGATATTTGCCATACCATAACGTAGATGATGCATTTACATCGGCACTAATTATGACCTTATGGCCTACAAGGGACCTTAAAACCAAGCGAAGATGGTGTAAGTAAGGGGCAACCGGATGTGAATACTGAAAGTAGCAGCTGACAACATAAACTCTAAAGGACGCAGAAGATACCTCCGCAACCGCACAGTGTGACGCCATGAGATTACTAATTGATGTTACAGTTAAGTTTGAATTCGCGACATAAATCCCAGCTCGTGCTTTGCCGTCCAGCTGTATGATTTTATTACTCTGGCTTGTATTTTGATATTGTTCTTGTACGAGTATTACGTCTAACTTATATTCTATAACTAAGCGCTCTAACTCTAATGTCGCCACCCTATCGTTGTGAAGGTTTAATTGTCCTATAACGATATTATCCATGATGTACCTACCTAAGTATGAGGTTCCCTAAACTATTAATTCAGTAGTTAGTATTAAGAATTAGTTGTTCTAATTTCAACTTATATGTGGGACATTCCTGAGATCCGCAACGATGGTCATGCGGTTTCTTAAGGCGTTTACATGCTACGCATGAAGGTTTAAAATCAGGAAGATCTTTATTTGAGCAAGTTTTTGTTTCGTGTTCCCCAGCACAGTGAGCACAAGCAGCTGTTTTATACGTACAAAACTTTTGAACGTGACCGAATTGTTGACATTTTGAACACCGCACTATTTCTATGTCGTCTATAAACCTACATGTTGCCCAATTTATAAACAATTTTTCTTTTGTGCTAACAAGATGTTTACGAATGTCTGGTTCTACTTCCAGGCCTATCCATTTACGACCACTATCTAATTTACGCCTACGAGTGATTTTGGTATTTTTAACCCTTGAGGTGCGATCAAACTAAAGGCAAAGTGCCACAAGTGCGAAAGGTCACGTTGCTGCAAATTTTCATTGGCATAGGTTACCGGAAAAAAATTAATTATGACACCATAATATAATTATATCACATAAATTGCATATCATTGTGTTGGGTATTGAATCAGCTATCATAATAATAACATTAATTACAACTAAATACTCACCTTTCCAGCAAAACAGGCTTATAAACTTAGAAGTTTGTTTTTTTTTCACTCGTTCGCACAAACATTTCATCACATATTAATGAATTTCATTACTTGTTTGGTTCATAAACACAAAAACATTATCACATATACCTTTAGGTTTTCACACAATACATTATTTATTTGTAACAAATGAATCTAACGCCACTAAAAAAATTATAATCCGAACGCGTAACAAAAAGTTCGCCGTGCCAGGCCGCCATGTTACTGTAACGAACACTGTGGCTGTGAATTATTTACCATTTGAAACACTATAACAGTGAAAATGTACAACAATACTAGTATTTAATTGATAAAATATGTTTTTAGATAAATAATCTGGGTACTTTTATGTCTTTCATAACTATTAAAAGAGTATTTATCATAAAACTATTACGAAAATAGCAAGTTTCAACAGTAGAAATAGCCCTTCTAAAAAGTTTTTGCCTTTTATCACTGTATTTCGTGTCTTTGTCACGAATAATGTCACTTCACAATTAATATTTATTTATTTCTGAGTAAATTCATATAAGTATCTTTATAAAATATTCACCGGTTTCTTCCACAAAACAACTTTTATTATAAAGATCGCGGAACAAAACACAACAATGGCGGACGCTTTCGCAACTGAGACACAGATAATTATAGTTCAATATTTTTAGGCGCGTTTCGTTTCCCTCACCCTTCTAAAACGATTTAGTTGCATAGAATATGAACTATTCTAATAGTTAATACTTTCGTTTCTTGGTTTAAGTAAAACAAAACGTAAAAAATCCGCGACTTTTTTAGAGCACGACCATGTGTGCTGCAAACACATGGGACCACTTGAATTAGAGCACGACCGTGCGTGCTGTAATTACGTGGGGGGTTAATAAACGTTTCCTCATCTACACTTACCTCATCTTTGATATTCTGACGGTATAACGCCGTGATGAACGCTTTGTCCTCCATAGCACCGGGTACGTCCTTGACAAGAATGCGTGGCTTACGCCCTTTCGGCTTCTCTAGACGTAGACCGGCAGACCTAATCGCACTTACGGATTCCAACTTTTTGAGTTGTTTTTCGTTGGCTACACGTAGTACTACCCCAGACTTGGCTGTTTTTTTGACACCTACTATTTGAAAGCCTTCGTCGCAAGGTTTGATGGCCTTCATCAGTGCCTGCTTCGTAGCGGATGACGACCCGTATTCAGCTGAACGCTCTGTAGTCGGGTAAGCTACAATAGCAGGGCGTTGGACATGGTGAGACTCCACCCCGGCCGCCGCCGGCACTGACTTTGCTGGTAGACGAAAGCTAAGTTTTTGTGCGTACGTCGGCTTTTGCTGATTGTTTTTTAGGCTATCTAACTCTCGTTCCAAATGCGCCATCCTAGTTTCGTTACTAGACGATTTTAATGCTAGTATGGATACTATACCTGTTATACGCTGCGTAAAATCCATTATGGCAGTTTTGTTAGCGACGTTAATACGCGATCCTTGATCGTTCACTAACTCATTTATGTTGGCCTAATAACTAGTTGCCTGAGCTACTAAATCACAATAACTATCAGAATAATTGACACTATTTACCAATGGTTCGCTTTGAAAACGTTTTGACCTATCATCTGGCGTAATAAACGATGGTGACATATCAGTAAATAAACGTTTAGTCGTTGGCGACTTCGGTGTACAAAAATCCGTGCCACCACCACGATCAGGTGGTTCATTACAGAATAAAGACATTATTACCTTACCTTGTTTAACTATACTATATTGTATCCGCAAAAGGAAACCTAAACACAAATATATTTAACAGTCGTATTATGAATTGAGTTTTAAGCTGAGAGTAGACTTGAAAATAAAGATTTTGGTGTTTTATCTCCAATCTGTTTTGCTTTAAACGAGCCGTAACTCCATGAAACTTGTAGGCCATGAGTAAAATAAATAAGCAATTATGCACAAAAATGTCGCCGTAGCATATTTACATATTCGACATAGAGACGACCTGTAACAGGGTTCAATTTTATCAACTACCTATTATTTGAGACATTTTACATACGCAATAAGGAGTGCGACATTTGACCTTATTATTTACCTTCAGTTGTGATAGGTGAGTAGATAGCTCTTGAGAGGAAAGCTGGCCATTGACATCTAGGCTGCCCTGTGCGTAGGGACCCATTGTCAATAGATATGGATTAGAGCTTGTCGGGGTAGCGGTGAATGCTAGATCGATCCCGCAACCTCGGCAATTAGCCAAAGTGGAACACAGTGAAGGTGTAGCCGGTAGAAGTCCGGCAACTCCCCTCTGCTGATCCCCGCGCAGAGGAAGTCCAAGAGGATTACTTCAATTACAAAAAATAAACCGGTCAAGAGCGAGTCGGACTCGCGCACCGAGGGTTCCGTACAAACTTGTTACCTACAGGTTTGTACGGAACCCTCGGACCCTCGAACATATATAATTATTTTAAAAAATATGTGATGTAACTAAAAGCTGGTGGAAAAGCTAATATTCAGCCAAATCCGGTTAGACTAGAAAGTGGACCCCAGGTTGAGACTGGGATAACGCTAGGAGGATGATGTGATGTAACTAAAAATTTAAGGTTTTTGAAATGTTTTCTATGTGCTATAAAAACGTTGTTTTATGCCAAAATTCAAGATTCTAGATCGACTGACGAGTACGTTTTATGTTTGACTTGAGCATTTGATATGAATTTCAATTTTATACCTCTACGGGTTCATGAGTAAAGATATAGTTAGTACCTTTAAAATTATTAAAAACTAGAGGACGCCAGCAGCTACGCCTGCATTATTTTTTAATTTACTCGTTTTGGCCGATCCCGTGGGAATTTCGGAAATCCCTTCTTAGTGCATTCCTACGGTCCCCAAGGAACAGACATGCCAAATTTCAGCTTCCTGCACCCAATAGTTTCGGCTGTAGCGTGTCTGTCAGTCAGTCAGTAACGCAAAGATTTTATATATTAAGATATTTCAATAATATGATGTAACTAAAAATTTACGATTTACGGATTTTTACCTTTATCTGTGCTATAAGACGTTGCTTCGTGCCAAATTTCAAGGTTCTGAGCAAAGAGTATACAAATACTACGTAAGAAGAGGCGGATGTGCCATAGATCATGCGAGACTTTCAGCTTTGTATGAAACGTGCAGGGAGAACTCGTACCAACATAAAGATACTAATAGACATCGTTTTTATGTTGTCAGCATTGTCAGATTTGTCAATATAGGGATGTACCCTCTAGTGATTAACGAAATATCGATATCGATAATATTCGGTAAGAAATAATTATAATGATGTTTCGACTAGAATTATACTTTTCCAACACAAATAAAAGATGTATTTAATATTTATGTGTTTATTCAAACAAATTAGCCTATTCTATAAATCTAATCTAGATTAACGAAGAAAAATACGCAGAACTAAAAGATATATATGTATGTACAAGTAATGGAAAGGTTTTCCTCTGTAATAGGATTTAAAGAAATGTCTATAGATACAAGGCACAGCTGTTTTTCTGACTTGAGTTCCCTTTTTTTTTAGTCTTTCGACTTAAAATGCTTGCCACACACATAGTTCAACTGATGTAATTTTTCAATGGGCACATAAATCAAGTCTTGGTTTCCAGTTGCAGCTATCCATTTTTACATCTAAAAAGAAAAAAAGAATAGAATTTTTAGTCCTTGTGCCAATTTCTTGGACGGATTATCGATAACTGACAGGCAGCACTATTGTTTACCTACAAAGTACTAGGATATGAAACTTTAGAATATTTCCTTATTTTTTATGTTTCATTGAAATATATCACATTATATAACATTATAAATATTCATTGATCTTTATCTAGGGACATTTTGCCATAAATACCTACCCTTTTTTCATTGCTTGACCGACATGTTGTTGTATGCCATATTTCGCACGTTATTTTGCTTGTTTTCATTGCGCTCCTTTCAATGCTAATCAAATATAGTAACACTAACACTAGAAGTGTAAAATCACATTTATTTGGTATACACAAAGCATTTTTACAGGATGTTTTTTACGTTTTATAAACAAACTACATAACGCGGCAAAGTTCAATCTGGATAATAATGTGACAGTTAAGACATTTGACACTATTGACAGCCAAGGCGGTGATGTACGTATAACCCGTCTAACTTTGAAAGAATACTGTTCCAAGGGTACATAGTGAAGGATGCTATCTTCACGTTTTATACATATAATAGTAGCCATTAAAAAGATAGCACGTTTCATACATTCGGTTTTTCTTAGGAACTTGCGCCAGGCTGGTTCTGAGTTCACGGGAAGTACCCTGTAGGTTTTGATTCCCTTGCGAGTAGTTGCAAGTTTGAAAATATGCTTAAATTGCTGTTTCTGTTGATTGCGTTGACATAGAAGTTTGATTTTATTACAGCTTAACGTTGTTATAGATCTGAGTATCTATATATTAAAAGAATTTGTGTTTTATAATACGAGTCGGCCAGCCCGTTCTACGCAACCGATTCGCATGTTTTTTTTTAATGAAAGCTCTCGCTGCATAGATTTGTCATCAAGGATTAGAAATTACGTAACTTGCACATTCATCAAGTTACATCCAAAAACAGTTTTCTCCCATACATTTTTTACGTTTTCGTAGCCGTAGTCAATGACTTTCTGCTTCTTTATATCTGGTTCTCATTGAGGTAGGCGTTTCGTTGTAGGCCTAAAACACGCGCTGAAAAGAGCTCTTTCATTTGATGGTATGCGCATTTAAATTGGGTAAGTTTGAAGGAAGATAGGTGTGGACATTGAAATTATTTTTCAATATATTTTCCCATAAATTTCTTAAGATTCCATTGCTTTCTCTCTACATGGGCGGTTCTAAATTCAAAAATATTTTTATGGCATCTAATAAGTTCCTTGCGGTACCTGCCAGGAAAAAACGTTATACCTCCTTTGAGTGTGGTGGTGTGTAAAATTATATCCGATGGTGGACAAATTATCACTATAGTGAATTATCGCTGATGGCAGGTAATATTCCCCGACTGTTACCAGTTAACCCTTAATGTTGGGTGAACAGATTTTTCGTGTTTTTAAGCTACTTTCTTCGGGCATCTTAATTTTTTTTTTATGAGGAACATAATTATTACGCCGGTTCATAGTACTATTGTCATATATATTATTACAAGTAGTAGTTATGGTAGAAATTGTAGTTTTGGTAAGAATAGTAGTTCTGAGAGCAAAGGTAGGTACTTTTGAAAACACCGGCGGTTTTGGTAGAAATGGTAGTTTAAAAAAAATGGTAGATATGATAGTGTTAGTCGAATAGTAGTTTTGATGGGAAAAGTATTTTCGGTAGGAATAGTAGTTTTGGTAGAAATGGTATTTTTGGCATATTGTAGTTTTGGTAGCAATGTTACTTTTGATTGCTACCAAATCTACCATTCCTATCTAAACTACAATTTCGACCAAAATTATAAACGTCATTATTACATTTCTAAATTATGATGGATTAATCACACCCATACACAGCTGGATAACAGAAATAAAACCTATTTTCTTACTTATAAAAAAAGTCGTTTTTCTATATTTTTAATTTTGACAGATAAAGAAAAAAGTGAAGTTGGCGTAAGTTAGTTACTTAAGTTTCTGATTTAATAGCGTATTTTTTGTGAGTAGTTGTGTTTTCAATTATAATGATGGTTCTTGGAAGGAAATTGAAAAATGCTCAGAGAAAGTTTGAACAAACAATCTTGGTCAATGACGGCAATGAAGATTTGGTACCGGATGGTCCTCCCTACTGCAAAAAAAATACGGGTATTAACGGGTTCAGATTTGATTAATTCTACCATCAACAATTTTATTTTCAAGTGATTTCCATTCTTGGTGACGGTAATTGCTTATTCCGCGCAATTTCTTATTGTTTATATGGAAGTTAGAATAAACATTATGAAATTCGTTTGGCCACTGTTGATAACATAGTCAATAAGTGGGATGTATATAAAGTAACTTCATTGTTGGAGACGAGGCATATGGCCAGACCATTACAAATGCAACAGATTACAAACGTGTGATGGGTGCCAATGGACAGTACGCAGGGCATGCTGAACTTAAGAGTGTAAGTGAGCTATATCCCGAGTGTCAATTCGGAGTTCACCTGGAAAACAGTAATACGATTACTGACTATGGTACTGGCGAAATTGTTCATAACTTGCTATTTTCTGGGCACCTGGACGAAGGACATAACAGTGTCCTAATGGAAAGAATGGTAGGGCAGCACAGTGATATTGAAGAACTTTCTTTCGTCAATGTTCAGTTATACATATTATTTAAATCCCTATCGCGCGGCAAACCATTCAGTAATGCCAAGGTGGAAATTTCACCATACCTAAGGTGCAACGCAAAGCCAATGTTGTGAAAAAAGAAGTTTTGTGATATCTATATTTCTTTGTTAGAATATCATCTTTTTACTTATTAGATAAGGCTACAATGTCCTCATCATACCTTTATGTAAGAGCTTTTTTATAATATTAAAATATGCTGTGGAGCAGCACGGGTCCTCTAGTTCGATATGAATTTCAATTTAGTAACTTTACGCGTTCATGAGGAAAGAGGTTGTAACTTTAAAATAATGTTTTTATTACATGATGTATCTAAAATTTACATTTATGGAATTTTTTCCTTAATTTGTGCTATAAGAAGTTGCCTTGTAACAAATTTCAAGATTTTAAGTTTACGGGAAGTACCCTATAGGTTTTGATTCCCTTGTGAGTTTTGAAAATTTGCGAGAATTTGCGGCATAAACAGCTGTATCTTTTGATTGCATTGGCTTAGAAGTTTGATTTTGCTACAGCTTAAAGATATTATAGATTTGAGTGTTTGATATGAATTTCATTTTAATACCTCTACGGGTTCTTGAGTAAAGGGCTAGATAGTACCTTTAAAATTAATAAAATATTTTAATCAATCAATCAGCCTATCGCAGTCCACTGCTAGACATAAGCTTCTCCAAACACGCGCCACAGTACACGGTCCTGCGCCTTCCGCATCCAGTCTGTCCCAGTCACCTTTTCCAGGTCGTCGGTCCACCTAGCCGGGGGCCGCCCTACCTTACGCTTGCCGAGACGTGGTCTCCACTCTAGGATACGCTTGCTCCATCGCCCATCAGTCCTTCTACAGATATGGCCAGCCCACTGCCACTTGAGCCTACTGATTCTGTGAGCTATGTCGGTAACTTTGGTTCTTTGTCGGATAACTTCGTTTCGGATTTTATCCTTCAAAGAGACGCCAAGCATAGTCGTTCCATAACGTGACTTTTAGTTTGTGGACTAGTCCCACTGTGAGTGTCCACGTCTCGGCACCGTACGTCATAAAATATTTTAATAATATGATGAAACTAGAAATTTACGGTTTTCGGAATTGTTCCTTTATCTGTGCTATAAGACGTTGCTTCGTGCCAAATTTCAAGGTTCTGAGTTCACGGGAAGTACCCTGTAGGTTTTGATTCCCTTGCGAGTAGTTGCGGGTTTGAAAATATGCTTAAATTGCTGTTTCTGTTGATTGCGTTGACATACAAGTTTGATTTTGTAACAGCTTAAAGGTATTATGGACCCAAATATTTGTTATGAATTTCAATTGAATACCTCTACACGTTCATGAGAAAATCGTAATAACTTTAAAATTATTAAAAATATATTTCTGATATGATGTAACGAAAAAATTACGGTTTTCGGAATTTTTCCTTTATCTGTGCTATAAGACATTGCTTCGTATCAAATTTCAACATTCTGAGTTCATGGGAAGTACCCTGTAGGTTTTGATTCCCTTGCGAGTAGTTGCGAGAAAATATGCGGCTTAAATTGCTGTTTCGTTTTATTGCGTTGACATAGAAGTTTGATTTTGTTACAGTTTAAAGTTATTACAGATTTGAGTATTTGATATTAATTTAAATTTAATACCTCTATGCGTTCATGAGAAAATGGTAATAACGTTAAAATCATTAAAAATATTTTTATGATATGATGTAACAAAAAATTAACGGTTTTCGGTTTTTTCCTTTATCTGTGCTATGAAAACTTGCTTTGTGCCAAATTTCAAGGTTCTGAGTTTACGGGAAGTACCCTGTGGGTTTTAATTCCCTTGCGAGTTTTTAAATTTGCGGCAATTTGCGGCATAAACGGTTGTATCTTTTGATTGCGTTGGCTTAGAAGTTTGATTTTTTCTCAGCTTCAAGGGACAGTAGATATAACTATTTGATATAAATTTCAGTTTGATACATCTAAACTTTTCTGAGAAAAAAGATCTTGACAGACGGACGGACAACAAAGTGATCCTATAAGGGTTCCGTTTTTTCATTTCGAGGTACGGAACCCTAAAAAAGACGAGTATACAGGATAATAACTATTGACTAGCGAGAAATGGAAATATAATATTACATAAGCTTAAATTTCCATAGTAAATGTCAATATTACAAGAAGAAAACCGTCACAATCATAATAAATAACAATTCGAGAGCTAAGCAGTATATATGAATCACACGTTACTGACGACAATAGTGGATTATTGGATTTCAAGAAAGATTTGTATATAAAAATAACAATACGCCGATATACTGTACCAATGTCACAGGAGCCTAGAAAGTTACTTTGACAGTATTTACGTGTTCACCAACAATTCAGTTGATACACGTCACAAAATGTATATAAAATATTTCCGTTCAAAGTTATTTATACAATATATAATAATATACATTTGATAAATATCGTAATCCAAATATCACGGGCGTGTAGAGCCTACACGTCTATACGCCGGTAACAGATGTGAAAGAAGGCCTATAATGATGTGCTGTTATAGGTTTCGACAGGTCACGTGACACGAGGCGATGAGCGAACAACGGACTGGACTGTAATAAGGTCCATGTGATAAATAAGAATGTTTATTGTTGAATTTGACGTGTTTAAGGAGTTTGTTAGAGTTATTACATAATCTGGAAAGATATCTTAATGTTGTTTTACATGTGAAGGTTTGTAAGGATGTACAAACGTATGGAGATTTATAACTCTTTCACGCAAAAATTACTAGTCTGATTTTGATGACAATTTGCAGTAATAAAGCTGCATAAAATAATTAAATAAAGCTTATATGTACAACGAAATACCACATAGGCTGGACTAACACGAGAGTTAGGGTCGGTCAAAAGTTAGTGAAATATATTTTTATATTGCCTGAACAAGGATATAAGAGGCATTTTAAAATCCAACATGCACCCAAATATATAGAGACGTTAAAAGCTTTGGACAAGAACCTCACGTACATACATATAAACATAAACCCTGAAAACACCATTAGTTTTGGGTCACCGCATAAAATAAAATATTGAACTCTAAGGGCGGTTTCAGATTAGAACATTTGTCTGCGCGTGTACGCTCGTTTCAGCTTACGCGCTTACACGCGCGCAGCATTATGCGCTTCAAAAACCCGAACTCACGTAAACTGACATGTTTCGGCGTGGTCGCTCGAAACGGTAGTGCGTCTTGTCAGTGTCAACATGGATTCTGACGGCTCGCGCTTAGAAGCGGGTCAATGCTCGTACGAGTTGCGCGTGTGCCAAAAGGCGAACCTATACGCGCCTGCATGCGCTTCCAAAAACGAGCTTGTACGCGCGTATAAAACGGTAATCTGAAATCGCCCTAACATCCCATCAACGTACACGAGCGTAAGCTTACACACTCAAAAAGCAAAGCCAAACATAGCCTCTTTTTATTGAAACAAAAAACTTTTACATCATCCATATTCTTAACGGCAAACAAGCAAGAATCAACACTAATTTCGAAGAATCATTTGTTACATTTTCTCGAAGTTTCAACTCCAATCCGTGGAAGCCAAACACTGTTTTGTATTCCCTCCGCATTTGGGTGCGGTGGAAACGTTTTCCTTATCCTATTGGCTACCAACAATGTTTTCGACTTGTATAGATTTCGTGCTGTTCGGTAGAACAAGGTGTTGAGGAATTATGTGGAAGGATTTTGAGGGTTATCTAGGGCAATATAGTTGTGGTGGAAAGGGTGTTGCTGCTGACTTGCTTTATGGTAAACAAAAACCTTTGGAAATTTACTGTTTTGGGGGTAACACTTTAGTATTGTTAAATGTTAAATAAGGCAGCGATAGCCTAGTGGAGATACAACGGACTGTATTGCAGAGGGTAACGAGTTCTAATCCACGGCGCAAACCGATGAGTTTTCGAAGTTAAGTGAGTATATATTGTTAATTATCGCTTGCCCCGTGCCTCGGAGAGCACGTTAAACCGTCGGTCCCTGCTATCATGAAGATCGTTGACATTCGTTACGGGGGGTCAGTACCCTCAAATAAACTGATACTGGTCTAAACCATAGAATATGGCTATCCCTTTGGGTTACAGAGGTCAGACGGCAGTCGCTCTGTGGAAAAGATTGATATTCTGTCATATCTGGTTAGACCAGTAAGTGGACCTCGGGCTCCAAGGCTCGAAGTCTTGGATGCAACTGGGATAACGCTAGGGCGATGAGGATGACGATTTAAGTATTGTTAAATATACAGTACAAAATATGAGGTGTAAATATATATTCAGTCAACTCTGATTAGACTAATAAGGGGAGCCCAGGATGCAACTGGGGTAAAGCCAGGAGGATGAATGATGGCATATTATGAGGTTGATGTCCTGGGATCTCGACGCAAAGCTCCTCACTTCGCGTTATTAGAGGCGCGCGGAGGCGGTCGAGCGGGGCGAGCGCCTGGTGCCTCGACAGGTTGAGGCACGCAGGGCAGAGCTCCGCCAGGTCCTAGTGGCGGAGTGGCAGACGCGCTTAGTGCAACCCACAGCGGGACATGCCGCTGTAGCGGCGGTAAGGCCCGTTCTAGAGGAGTGGCTCAATAGGAGCCACGGCGCCCTCAGCTTCCGGCTGACGCAGGTGCTTACCGGACACGGGTGTTTCGGGAAGTACCTGTGTCGTATAGGCCGGGAGCCGACGTCCCAGTGCCACCATTGTGATGATTGCCGCGACGATACGGCACTACATACGCTGGCGGAATGCCCAGCTTGGGCCGAGCAGCGCCGTGACTACGTCGCGACCGTAGGTGCTGCGGGAAATCTCTCGCTTCCGGCTGTTGTATCTACCATGGTCGGGAGCGAGTCAGGGTGGAGTGCCGTCGCCACATTTTGCGAGGCCGTGATGCTCGCAAAGGAGATGGCGGAAAGGGAGACAGAGGCTGCCTCCTCGCTCCCCTCCCGCAGAAGACGCACTGGGCGTCGTAGGGTGGCTGACTTCCGGCCACCATAGAGCGCGGCCTGTGGACGGCAGACTCGGGGTGTCTTGTCGTCCGATCAGCAGCAGGCCTCGAGACGGCGGCGTAGTATTCCGCGCGCACCAGTTTAATTCCAGGAATTACTCTACCAACTTTTAGGTCCATATTAATATCAGAAAATTAAAGCTCATCTCTTTCACATAGAGTAGTTAAGCGAATGTGAATAAAGTCTTTTTCTGGGCAAGGAAGTGGTGGTAGGTATGCGATTTTATCAAGTTAATCGTTTTTGATTTAGTTTCATTCTCTGTTTACAATTTGATCTAGCTTTTCAGTGGAATAAAATAACTGAGTGTTATATTGTGAGTTTGACACAGAATATCAATAGAACCTTAAATATATTGACGCCTTTGTATTGCGAAACTAAGATGGATCCTTGGAAAATTGGATACTCGCGACATATTGGAGAGGCCTATATCCAGCAGTGGACTGACCTGGCAGGCTGATGATGATGATTCGATTGAAAATACGAAGAAAATGTATGCAGTTATAACATGTGGTACAAATTATCTTCTTAACATACAAGCCTTTGGCTATCCTACTGATTTCAAGGTAGTTATTACAACTATTATGGAGGATTGTTTTAATTCATCCACTCATAACAATACGTTAGCATGAGACAGTAAGGGCACCAATCATTACATGATGTTGAAGGTGATTTACACGATAATAGTTTTTATTCCCGTGAGTATTTCGTAAGCAAACTAAGCAATGTGACTGATATTTACTGTTCTCCAAATTTCAAACGGCTACTATTCCTTACAGTTCAATATTAGTCTACCACCAGACGGAAGCTTTTCCGACTTTTTATTTATTTGCATATATATTAGACGGGCGGCCCAAGATCGGCCTGAGTGTCTGTCCCTTGGAGGAGGCCTATGTCCAGGAGTGGATGTATCTAGGCTGACCTAATGATCATGATATGAGACTAAACGTGATAGACCATGACCTACTCAATCTCACAATGAGTTGAAGCCTATAATTCAGAAGTGGACAGATTATGAAATAAGGTTAATGATGAGCATTGACATACGTGTATTATGTATTTGTTAAACATACATACTTTTATGTTTGACCCACACAATACATGTATAATTTAAAGTCATAAATAAACACTTAGGCAACATTTTACCTGCAAAATAAACTAGACAAGCTAATATAATGAAGATAAAACTAAAAGAATAAAAAGCCAGTTTCATGTAAACAGGAGCTATTAATACAAAACATTTGGACCCATTTTCTAATCTGGCGACAGTCGGCATACATTTTTAATGAGCGCTAACCACGGTTATTTGTACAACAAATTAGCCAACGTAAACTTTTATCATAGACCTTAGTCATGACATGCCTAGTCTTTAACCTAAAAATCAATGTGAGCCTAACGCGGTGCAAGCAGAGTTGTCATCATCGATGACATGATCATTAAACATAAATACATTAAAAAAATACGCCTTTTTGGTAAGCACAGACAACGGAATACCACTTGCTTTTATCGTTACAAACGTCACGCGCTTTCTCTCCATTCATAACTCTGCTCATCATCATCATAACATAGATAATCAGCGGAAACGACGATTTGACATATTTCCTGAAGCATTTAATTAACAATTTGATATACTCATGCCTTCAGAATATATACAGGCATCGTGGATTCGAAGCTTAATTTGCGTAGCTCCTTTGGCGAAACCAATATCGCTGTCTATATCGCTTCATAACTGACTTAATTACAGTGTAATGATTTATAATAATGATATTATAACCGCTTGACCGCAAACAAGTGACTATTCTCCCTTTTTCGAAATTCCGTAGACTGCGCACAAGTGACTATTTTCCTTTTTTGGTTACAGAGCTATATTCGGTCTGAATTTACTGTTTCTTACTATAACGTAATGTTTGAAATCCGTTTTCTCTGTTCTATTCAAATCATTGAACATTTCTTCATGCTAAAAATACGAAGCGAGTCTTAAAATCGTTAACCCGGAACGAAAAAATAATGTCAAACGCCACTCTTTGTTTCGCGCGCTCCGTGATAATCGTATGCGTGTAATTAAATATTTTTATACTATGATACATGTTTTATTTTATTTAATTCGGTGTAGATGGAATCCCTCTACAGTGAAAACTCATAAAATATGTATGTCATCGATTTACTTTTTAAAATAATCCTGTTTAAAATACACAAAGAGTTTTTTCAACGATAGTCAATGTTCGCTGCTAAGGATAATAAATTAGAAACTAAATATCAACAAAGAATTCATACGACTTGAACGAGACATTCATAAGGTTGAAGAAAAACATCACGTCAACTTACTCATGTTACCGACTTATCAACAATAAATGTTTATGTTAGCGCGCCCATCTGGCGAGCGGCGGCGCGACATTTTGTTAAGAACGTGAGCGGTCGAGCGAATTCGGCGAATTGGCGCTAGCGGTCAAGCGGTTAATTAGGTTAGTCCCCTGGGATCAGATTGTGCTTAATTATGATTGCCTACGGTTTTAAGGTCCTGGGTTGGGTAAGAATTATTGAGTCGTTGTCAGGCAATTGTAAGCAGTGTCGGCATTTTCGAAAATGTACTTATAATACGAAAATTACACCGTTTAACATGAAAATTAAAGACTTGATTAGTATCATGTGGCAAAATAGTCTTCTCTTTTTGAAGATACATGGAAAGTTAGATATGTTTTTAAATGTATTAAATGTCAGCTATATAAAAGTTTCCGATATCGACAGTTGACGTGGTCCACTGGAGACGTGCCCATGCGTGAATCAAGGATCACCTTGTTGTAAGAAAGACACCACTTGAGGGACTCGCTATACTAGTAGAGTAGAAAAATATGTCCAATTCAATGTTTAAAACAATCTTGTTATTGCTTTATTCGGATATCAGCCGGAATAAGAAAAATCCCGTGTCGCGGAGACTTTAAAACATACAACCAACGGACACAGAGTATCCAGACTTCAGACAAAAATCTTTGGATTATACAAAATATTGTCTCATGTGTGAGTCGAACCTATCACACTCAGTACAGTGCTAAACAGCGGGGCGTTCACTTAAATCACTACGTTATTTATGAAATTGAAAATAAAATCTTCACACAGAAATAGAATAGTTCTTTTAAATACCACTCAACGTAGCCATACAAATATTATTGCAGTACCAGTATCTAGCTTTATTGATACTTACATACGAAACGAACAATAAACTACCTTCCTCAAAGAAAATATCGTATGTTAGCAAACTGTATCGTTTTATTCTTTTCACTTTTGGAGAGACACCGTTGGGTCATAGTCCGAGCGCTGAAAAATAGAGAAATATATTTTATTTTCGCCGTGTAGTGCTGCAAATTGGATAACACCCGAGCCGAAGGTGCTTCTGTGTAGTAACAGAGGACTTTGATATTGTGAATCTATTTGCTATTGCTACCGTTACCGTTGGATGGGAATTCCGACACAGCGTAGGTATCTCTTTATAGTTTAAACAATGAAGCAAGTTTTTTAATAACTCCCTTTATGATTGCGCGCTTTCTAGCCAGTGGTAAAAAGGTGCCAGTTTTTATGGAAATGTAAACAAAATGAAACTTTGTTGTCACATGCTTTATAGTCACCAAGAGGGCGAGTTTGCCCTACGCGCCTTCTGCTTGACCAATTAATATCTTTCACTGATTTAATAAAAAATGGTAGTGATTCTTTAGAACACGGTTTAAGTCATCATCATCGGCATTTAACTCGGCAGGACGCGCTACTAGGTAAAATTTACCACATAGGAGATAAATTCGTAAATATTTATTTTTCTGCTTAATTTTGTGCCGCGCCGCTTTAGGTACCTTTCGAGAAACCTGCTACGGTCCCCAATTTTGCGTAAGCGGCCAGTGTACGCGCGGCGTTCGGCCACAGCAGACGATTAAGGTGCGTATGGGTATATTTTACCCGGTAGCGACTATTAGTGTCTTATTAGTTTTGTTAGCCAACTTATGCCTTATTTTCCTCTTGGTAAAGAGCAAATAGAAGAGTGTTTGCTTTTAGAATACAGTGATGAAGAAGATATGTCTGAAATTGAAGACAAGGAAGAGTATAGTGCGCATGAAAGCAATTCGGAGCAACAAGGAGAAGACATACCAAGTCGATGTTCAAGACGAGTTATGTGGGACGTATTCAGTGTCACGCATCACTAAGAGGTGGCCTATGATTTTATTCTTTGCCCTTATGAATTTATGTGGCATAAATGCGTATGTCATCATGTCATCATGTCCGTGTGTTGCCGGAATTAAAGAATAGCATCAACCCCTTTGCTCTTCCCGGCGTGTCGTAGAAGGCGGCTAATGGGCACATGGGACCAGGTGCATATCTAACAGCACATTTGGGCCCCCGAGCGGTGGCGGGTAAACTACCAACAAAAGCATCCCCAAGGAGGGTTGGTGTCAGGCAGGCGGCCGACAGTAAAATTCCTACCAAATCTTTAATGCAGAATGGCTGGAATAAGTGATATGATGCGCAATGGGGCTAGGGCGTACCCCATAGGAGACGCGCCGAGGCAGCACCCGGCCGCGGTGAGAAATGGACAAGGGTTGTTGCACCAAGGCAGGTGGGTGCAATGTAAGAAGTTAACCCGGCAAGTGCGGATGAGGTATGCTAGTTGGAATGTTGGGACAATGAGTGGAAGAGCCAGAGAGTTAGCGGATGTACTTAAAAGGCGACGGATAAATGTGGCGTGTTTACAGGAAACTAAGTGGAAATGCACAAAGGCGACAGATATTGGTGAGGGATACAAGTTTTACTACACCGGCAGTGATATAAAAAGAAATGGTGTGGGAATTGTTTTAGATAGTAATTTTAAAGAAAGAGTGATGGAAGTTAATAGGGTAAATGATATACTGATAGTGGTGAAACCTTGGAGCAAGTATATATAGATACTTGCTCCTTGGGTGAAAGTTCACGTTCTAAGGGCGTGGGTTCAAATCCCAGTCATAACAGTTATGTGGATTATGGTTTTTATGAAATTTGGAAAAATGTTTATGAATATTTGGCAAATATTTAAAAAAAGATTATTTAAATATTTCGAATAAAAATTAGAAAATTCTAGAAACTTCAGGAAGAAATGGAAAGGTTAAAAAGAGACAGGAGATGGAAAAACAAATTTAAATATTTCGAATAAAGCTTAGAAAATTCTAGAAACTTCAGGAAGGAATGGAAAGGTTAAAAAGAGACAGGAGATGGAAAAACAAATGAATAATGAAATGACAATCAAAATTAGTGGATCTAGAACATTCCTAGGGGTACATAAGGCGGTGTAGACGCACTGAGCGCCAGTTTAAGTTGAAAAGTGGTAAAGTAGAGAAGAAAAAAAAGAAGTAAAAGGAAGAAATAAGTAGTAGTGAAATAAAGTGAAGTGAAAGTATAGTGCAGTGAAGTGCAGTGCAAAAGACGCTAGTGTTGGTGTTGTCCGCGTCAAAATTGAATGACGCGTCGTGTGTGTGAAGTCGAATAAAGTGTCATCAGTGCTACTCGGTGTTTCCTTCCAATCCCGTTACCCCGTCCTTAACAATATGTTAGAAAATGTGATGCTGAATATTATAAGTGTATATGCCCCACAGGCAGGATGTGATGAAAGAGTGAAAGAGAAGTTTTGGGAGGATTTTGACTGTGTTTTGATGAATATTCCAGTGCACGAGGAAATGTATGTTGGTGGCGATTTTAATGGGCACGTAGGAAGAATGAATAGTGGTTATGAAAGAGTGCACGGGGGATGGGCATTTGGTAATAACGAGGGCGTAAGTCTGCTACAATCGGCAATTGCTTTTGACCTGGTGGTTGCCAACACATGGTTGCAGAAGAAAAGTAGCCACTTAATTACATATAAAAGTGGCAATCGCACGACTCAAATCGATTACTTCCTTGTCAGACGCAACAACCTAAAATACGTCAAAGACTGCAAAATCATACCCGGGGAAGATCTAGTATCGCAGCACAGGCTCCTCATTATGGAAGTTACTATGGAAGTAATACGCAACAAAAACAAAGAGCGACCACCCCCTAAAATTAAGTCGCACTTCTTGGAAAGGCCAGAATATGAAAGGAAATTAAGAGAGCGAGTTGTGAATAAAATGATAGAGATTTACGATATGAACTGCAGAAGTGTGAAAATAATGCTGGAGTGAAATGGCAGGGTGTATCAGGAGTACAGCGAAAGATATTTAAGGAGAATCAAAAGAAAAAGGTACGATAGATAGAGATACATGGTGGTGGTCGACAGAAGTACAAACGGATTTGAAGGATAAGAAGATGAAATTCAAGGAATGGCAGTGTGTGGATGAATTAAATGTTAGCCCGAAACAAGAAAAAAAGGGAGAGTATGATGAGCTAAAGAAGAAAGCTAAGAAAGCCGTTGCTTTGGCAAAAGCAGCAGCCGAGGAAAGCTTATATAATAACTTAGAGAGCCCGGTGGGCCAAAATCAACTTTACCGGCTAGCTAAAGCTAGAGCGAAGAAAGCAAGGGATGTATGTAACATTAAGTGTATAAAAGATGAAAATGGGACGCTACTTTGAGTGGATATCAAAATTAGGGATAGATGGAGGAATAACTTTGCGAGACTGATGAATGAAGAAAATGATTGGAGTGGTGTGCTTGAGAATATACCTGTGAATGAGGGGCTAATAAGAATGGTAAGTATGGATGAAGTGAGGGTAGCAGTAAATGGAATGAAGAATGGAAAAGCTGCGGGGCCGGATGGAATACTAGTTGAAGTATGGAAGTGGTTAGCTTTATTCTTCAATAAGTTGTTGTTGGAAGAAGCCATACCTGATGAATGGTGTAGCAGTTCGCTGGTGCCCATCTATAAAAGTAAAGCTGATGTGCTGGAGTGTAATAACTATAGAGGAATAAAGCTAATTTCACATAGTATGAAAGCGTGGGAGAAAGTGATTGAATGATGATTGAGAGAAGAGAGTGTAATTTCACAAAACCAATTTGGTTTTATGCCTGGTCGAAGTACAACAGATGCCATTTTCGCGATTCGTCAACTATGCGAAAAGTACAGAAGTGCACATAAAAACTTGCACATGGTTTTTGTGGATCTCGGAAAGGCATATGACCGAGTACCGCGTGAGGTTTTGTGGTGGGCCCGTAAGACGAAAGGAGTGCCTGGGAAGTATGTACAGTTGATCCGTGCGATGTACAGTAGATGTACAACTCATGTCCGGTCCACAGCGGGCAATACCGGCAACTTCAATGTGGCTGTAGGCTTGCACCAGGTGTCGGCTCTTAGCCCTTACCTCTTCCTGCTAATAATGGACGCCCTTAGGGCGGACATACAGGAAGAGGCTCCCTGGTGTATGCTATTCGCCGTTGTCATTATGCTAATTGCCGAGAGTAGCCTTGAGGTCCAGAGCAGACTGACAAATTGGTGGCAAAGACTGGAGAGTGTGGCCTGAAAGTCAGCAAAAGCAAAACTGAATACATGTTTTGCGACTTCGGCGGTCTCTCCAGCCCTGTGTCCATATCCCTTGCTAGAGAGCCCATATCAGTCAGCTCCGACTTCCGGTACCTCGGGTCACTTATTCAAGGGGACGGTGAAATAGACCGCAATATCACGCATCGGATCAACTCAGGTTGGATGAAATGGCGACAGGTCACAGGAACAACTTGCGACCCACGGATGCCCCTTAAACTAAAGGGCAAAATATACAAATCCGTTATAAAACCTGTCGCACTGTATGGATCGGAATGCTGGGCCATGAAGAAGACGGATGAAAGAAGATTACATGTAGCAGAGATGAGGATGTTGAGATGGATGTGTGGAGTGACAATTTTATCCATCCATATGTATAGAACATGCTGTTCCTATTTGTGAAGACTGTGCTTATAAAATAGTCACATAAAAGATTTTCTAGATGTTATTATGTAAGTAGGCTGATTATTTTTATGTCAAACTTTAAGCGATTATTTAAAAAAAAACAAATTAATGTATGTTTCAATTATTATTGCAAGTAAGAATATGTTATGTTCATTTGATATTGATCTTGTTTTTTAATTATTTTGCATATTTAGAGTCTAATTTTTGTTTCTTTGTAAGCCTTGTGAAAAACATTCAATTATGACGTTGGATTTTATAAAATAATAAAAATACATAGGCAGATATATAATTACTTTGTTCACACATTGTTTTGTTGAAAATCTTAATATAATAAGATATAATTAATATAATAAGATATAATAAGATATAATTAATATAATTTCTCCCACGCTTTCATACTATGTGAAATTAGCTTTATTCCTCTATAGTTATTACACTCCAGCACATCAGCTTTACTTTTATAGATGGGCACCAGCGAACTGCTACACCATTCATCAGGTATGGCTTCTTCCAACAACAACTTATTGAAGAATAAAGCTAACCACTTCCATACTTCAACTAGTATTCCATCCGGCCCCGCAGCTTAATCTTAATCCTTGCGTTACTGACTGACTGACAGACACGCTACAGCCGAAACTATTGGGTGCAGGAAGCTGAAATTTGGCATGTATGGTCCTTAGGGACCGTAGGCGTGCACTAAGAAGGGATTTCCCGAAATTCCCACGGGATCGGCCAAAACGGGTAAATGCAGGCATAGCTGCTGCCGACCTCTAGTATAGTATAATTTAACATAAAATTTTGTTTCATTACAGTACCTATTAGAAACCCCAACTTTTAAGGAAAACCACTGAGGTACTTTTTACCCAGTTGCAACCAACTGTGTTGTATTGTGGGGCGCGCCCTCCACCGAGTTAACATTCCATTGCTAGGCTCGGCCTCTCCTTTGAATGGAGGAATTGGCCAACTATACCACGCTGGCCAAACGGGTTGGTATAGGGTTTGTATCAAGTTTTCCTTCTCTTACAGTGCTGCTCTCTGCATAATATGCTTCCTCTATCGGCTCTTACGACACCCATGTGATGATATGGGGTAGTGACAATCCGTATTCTTAATCCGTCACCACACGGTTTGATTCACTTTAGTCTATTACCGTCTTGTTCTTTTGTGAACTAAAAAAAAGAAAACAAATAAGATCTGTCTAATTTAGTTTCACAAAGTATTCTACGAGTCCCCCAAGACGCGCCGCAGTGGACGGCGACGCCAAATAGGTATGAAATTTGTAGACTCAAAAATATCACCTTACCTTTTCTAGCTTTGTGAGTTTGAAAAAGACCAGTAACATAAGTACTACTTAAAGTTAAAAGAGTCCAAATAAAACTTAAGACCATTCTGTACTGTGTAATTATTTTTCTAACGCCAAACAAGTATTTCTCCACATTCTCATATCAAAGATTCTCAACACCGTTATATCCCTTCACATCCGAAAACAAAAACACATTACATATTCTTTTATAAAAACCGATGGTGTATCCCATCTCCATTTCATGCAGATATATCGAAGATTTATTTAAGTGTGTCACTACACGAAAAAGGGCAAAACATCCTACCTAGGAAGTTGAAAAATGATTTTGCTGGAAAAAGTCGAGGCCTAGGGCCGATTCTAAGCCCAGAGCTGATGCAGAACACGATAGAATGAAGTTGATAGATTGTGCTAGAGAATTTTGAGCTGGCAGATATAACCCGGCAATTTCTCAGAGGCAGATAACAGGCGGCCATTTTTCAGGGGCCGGATTATATTATTTACTAACTGTCTGCTGAGCTGGCGAGCGCTCTGGTATATTTTGTGGTTATAAGACTGATATACTTTCGGCGAATATTAATTGATAGCGCTGTGTTCATTAAAATCGTGAGCTTGAATTTATTAAACTAGCTTAATTTAAGACGTCGACTTAAACTTGTTTTTCATTTATTTTTAAAGAAGTACTGTCGGGTATACTTTAATTTCATTACATCATGATAACATTTTTACTAATATGCTCTATACCAGGACATTTCACCAGACAAAACAGGTGGTATTATTTGGATATTGACAAACATGAGTAATGAAAAGTTAATTATAACAAGTCAACAAAATTTATATACTGCTACTATAAGAAGATCTTATAAAAACTCACACGCGGTACCATAGTAAACAAAAAAGTATAAAATTACATCCAAAAACACAACTAATAATTGTACCCACACGCAAAGAAAAAAATGCCTGGAATCGAACCCATGACCTCCAGCAGTAGGCAGGGTCACTGACCATTAGACCAGGTCAGCCACAACAATATTTATTCCACCAACAATAAAACTTAAGAGCCATTTCTCAAAATTATAACGCTCGAGTTTAGGTAGAAGACGGCAGCATTGTGTATGTATATAGCAGTGTGTAGCTATCCACACATACACAATAGAAACAGTATAGCGCGATAGTCGACACGGCCTAAACAATCTTGAGCCGTTATCAATAATCGTAATGTACTAGAGGTTAGGGATTTATAAAAAATAGTAAATTATGATACGAGTGTGCTATTACACTTGAGGTGATATTAAGTATTATTATTGGTTAAGAAACCGAGTATGAAATGATCAAGGTACACCCATTTTTCAACACACTTGCGAGGAAAAATAATCTTCATACAATATTATTTAGCGTGTCTTAGTCGCGATAATTTACTTATTTAAAGGCATCAATACCTCTGTTATTCTCCTACGTTTCTACCGGATTGCAACGGTCGTGGTCGCAGAGGGACTTTTACAAGCCCACAACCCGCAAAATAATATTGTATGATGTATACACATCGCGAAAGTTTTAAATCGATTAAAAATAATCTTGTATTCATTTCGTATTGTTATAACAGAAAACAAATATTCATGGAAAACGGCGGTCTGGCTATTTTTCCACCATTAATGGCGATGCGCAGCCATTGGCACAACAAAATTGACAAACAGCCAATATAAAAAAATATATTAAATCAATTTTTTTTATATCCCCACTAATCACTACTAATATTATAAATTTGAAAGTGTGTATATATGTATGTATGTTCCGTTTTCACACTAAAACGGCTGAACCGATTTTGCCGAAATTTAATAATAAGAGATATATTGGACCATGGAGACGGTCATAGGCAACCATAAATTGCAAAAATTAAACTGGAAGGAATTTTAGGGAGTGTAGAATTTTGAACCTACGGCACATATTTACCTCTTGGAAGTAAGAACGCATGCGCTGTAAGTTGAGTGCTGCGCATCAGTACTGTCACATCATAGATCAACATCCGCCTAGCGTTTTCCCAGTCTCAACCCGGGGTCCGCTTTTAACCGGATTTCGCTGAATATTAGCTTTTCCACGGAGCGACTGCCTATCTGACCTCCGCAACCCGAAGGGATAGCGATATTCCATGGTTTAGACTAGTGTTAGTTTGTTTATAGCTACTGACTCCCTATAACGACTGTCAAAGATCGTCATGACAGCTGGGACCGACGGCTTAACGTGCTCTCCGAGGCACGGGGCAAGCGATAATTTACAATTCAATACACACATAACTCGGAAAAGTCATTGGTGCGCGCCGTGTATTCGAATCCGATACTGTCTGCACGGCAGTCCGTTGGTATCTCCACTAGGCTATCGCTGCCTCTTCATCATACATACATATTTTCATAAATTGTGCACGGTGATTACATTATTCGCATATATAAACTAATAATTATAGACTACGCTTAAACGGCTGAAACGATTTTCTCTACTAATATTATAAATGCGAAAGTGTTTATAGATATATATTCGGTATATATAATGGTAGATAATGTCATGGATACTGACCGAATTACTTTGTACTCTATAGAGTTTCTGAACTCTTTAGACTAATCAGGAGCGCCTTCACACAACTTGAGACTGAAAGTAAATTTATGTTACTCCGACTTCAACGCGCGCGAAGCCGCGGGCAAAAGCTAGTATAAAATATATATGTATATGAATGAAAATATTTGGTTTTAATTATAATTATGGTGAATTGTGAATAGTAGGGGAGCTCACGATGCGAAATTGGGATTTACTCGAGCGTCATTGAGGCCTATTGGGTTGCAAAGCTAAGATGATAAAAATGAAAATAATCCACCCCACTATGCAAATGATTCGATAAACATTCCTACTTTTTTAAAAAAACTTAGGACATGGATGCTATCAATATCTGACGCACTCGAGTAAATCTCGAAATCCCTTCATGAGCTCCCCTACTATAATAATTTGATAAATAAAGGAGATCACCCAAATTGAGCTAATTTTTATTTTGCCGGTCAATCAATAAAATGTAAATTTAATCTTAAGAATATTACTTATTAAAAATAGCTGGTTCCCGCGGCGTCGCACGCGGGTAATAATAACATTTTATTTTAATTTTCATACAAATTTGCGAGTACTTTAAGAAATCCTCAATACAGCCCTTTCGTAAAATTCGTTCTTAGTGGACGCCTAAAATGACTGAACTACCTACTTCGTAGCCAAATCAAATTTTTGCACTGACAATTTCGAAATTTAATGATGAGTGACCTACGCTTCTATATAAATATACTATATAGACTCGTTATCGACTTACTGACTTAGAATCGTGTTATTAACTTAATGCACTTGAAAACACATAATTATTTTGAAATCACAGACAGACACTTCAATTTTATGTATATGTATGTATAGATGAGTACAAAAAGTAATGACTCGGCATCACGACAACAGCGCTACCTACCGGGTCAAATTGTAACCTATATGTAGTGCGATAAAGTCCGTGAAACCTTCCAGTGAAAGTCAGCATTTGAATCAATTCAGCCATTCCAGAGATTGCCCCGGACAAACAGAAAGACAGACAGACAGGCAGACAAAAATAACTATAAGCACTTGAAAATATATTCATTTTGAAATCACAGACAGACATTTCAATTTTATTTATTTGTATAGATTATCTATACAATCTATATAAACATATAAACAAGAAAAGAGAGATTAATCTATATAAACAAGAAAATAATAACATATTTTGTCAATTAGCAGTGACTATCGTTAATGTACTACATGAACATTTGTGGTTAAGGCAAAAACCAAAGAATCAAAGTGTTGTAGTCGTAGTATAATTATGATTTTACGCTAGGGACGCTCGAAGTTCGGCTCGCGAAACAAAATGGCACAGGTCCTACCTCAACGAGCGCTCGCGCCGTACTAATCGGTGCCCAGAGACGTGGTTCATCGCGACGCCCCGTAAGGGGCGTGCAGAAGCTTGTTCGGGGCAGATTAGCCCCCCGCAAGCGGGTTCTTTCTCCCGCCCTTTAATAAGGGCAGGTCCTGGGGGCGGGCAGTAGTTGCCCTTAGGCGGTTGGACCGAAAAGGCGTATACGCGCGTGCGCGCAGGCCGCTAGGTCTTCACGCCGTCCGGGCGGTCAACACGAGCCGGGTGAGACCCCCGGCGAACCGAGGGAGGCCCAGCTCCGTGAAGCCAGCGACACGGACGGCGACTTACGTGCGGCCTGCGGAGGTCTTGGTGGTGTGGAGGTGTTGGTCGACATCTGGCTGGATGTCGACGTCGTGATATGGGTGTCGATCCTTGGCGTCGCTGTTGCGGTGGTCGTCCGCGCGCGCGCATGATGCGCGTATCCTGGGTGATACGCGCAGATGTCGCGCGGAAAGGGGCGGCCACCTGCAACAGAGTTGTGAGAGGGGTTGTCATGTTAGAGGGGACGGCGGTTACCCGGGGCAGCCGCAGCGTCCGCAGAGTCGTCGTGGTCGATGATGAGGTCTCGGGGCAGCTTCTTCTTGTCCGGGGGGCGAGCGTGCCAGGGGGCCAGGTCCCGGACGTGGTCCCAGGCCGAGGCGTCGGCTCGCTCAAACATCCCCACGGACAGACGGCGGATGTAGGCGTCCAGGCTCTCGATGCGGGTGTCCCGCTGGATGACATCGTTCCTCACGTAGCGAGGAGCTTGTACGGCGGCGCGCAGCGACAGTGACTGCTGCGCGCGGAGGCGAATGCGGCTCGACTCGCTCGTGAGGGCGAACCAAGCGGGCGCGGCGTAGGTGAGCCGGGTGCGTACATAAGACTTGTACACACCCAGCTTTGCTCGCAGAGGTAGGTGAGAGGAGAGCACTGGACGCAGTAGCGCCCTGGTTGCGCGTACCTGAGCGACGACGTTGCGGACATGCGGCTTCATAGACAAGGAGCGGTCTATGGTGATCCCCAGGTATTTCACCGTCCGGGTCCAGGGGATGTACTCACCCTGGAGTTTCAGTGGCAGTGGATGGAGCTGCTTGCTGCTGATTAAAATGGCCTGTGACTTACCCACGTTCACCGACAGTCGCCACTGCGATAGCCAGCGGGGGAGTATGTCGAGGGTACGCTGCATTTTCTTGGCGGCGTGGGCGGCGTTGACGCTCGTCGAGATGAACGCCGCATCGTCGGCGTAGAGCGCCAGCTCGGCACCCTCGGCGACGGGGATGTCGTCGGTGAACCTGGTGTAAAGCACAGGCGAGAGGCATGAGCCCTGCGGGACTCCAGCAGAGATTGTGCGGATGTCAGACAGCTCCTGTTCCACTACCACTCGGAATGTCCGGTTGTTTAGGAACGAGGAGACCACGTTAACTACACGGCGAGGCGCTGTGGACGTTGACAGCTTGTACAGCAGACCGGAGTGCCACACTCGGTCAAACGCTTTCTGTATGTCGAGGAATACTGCTACGGCGTGCTCGCGCTTGTTGCGCGCCGCCGTTATCCGATGCAGTACCCTCGACAGCTGCAGTGTTGTTGAGTGTTCAGACCTGAACCCGAATTGTTCCGGTCTGGGTGTTATGTGCGGTGTGAGGTGCCGCAGCAGGAGTCTCTCAAACACCTTCGAGGTCGTGGGCAGGAGAGTGATCGGCCGATAGCTCCCCGGCTTCAGGATGTTCTTATCCGGCTTCGGTAGCATAATGATGCGGCCTTCTTTCCAGCATGCAGGGAAGGCGCCTGTGCGGACGATCCCCGTGAATAGGCGCGCCAACGCTGCCACGGTACGGTGCGGCAGGTGGCGCAGCGCTGCATTCGGTATCCCATCCGCCCCAGGGGCCTTCCGGGGCTGGGTCTGCCGTATGGCGCGCTGTACCATCCCGGGTGAGAAGAAGATGGGGTCCTCATCGGGAGCTATCGGCGTGGCGAAGTACTCCCGAAGGTGTGTCTCGACTGCTGCGGCGTGTTCTGCGTCCACAATCGGGTTAGGCCTGAACTCGCCCTCGAGGTGGTCGGCTAAGATAGCTGCTCGGTCTGCTGCTTTGTAGCGCGGTGTTCCGTCGGCGTGTAGTAGCGGGCGCACCGGAGCTGGGGTGTTCGTGAGGCGACGACATAGCTGGTGGATCGACGGCCAGTCGTCGCGAGAGTCCTCGATCAGTCTCTCCCAGCTCTCGGCGGTGTGAGTCCTCAACTCGCCCTTCACTCTCTCCGCCAGCCGGTTGAGTTGCGTCTTAAGGGTAGGGCATCGCGTGCTTTGCCACTGTCTTCTTAGGCGCCGCTTGTCAGCTATCAATTTTGCGATGTGTGCCGGCAGAGGGGGTAGCCTCCTCTGGGTGTTGATGGGTGGTGTGGAGCTGACAAGGGCGGACTTAATAGCGCCGGTGAGTGCGGACGCGAGCGCGTCGACGTCGGCTGCGGAGCTGATAGGGCGAGTCGGTGTTGTGGTCTCCATCGTGTCCTTAAATTTGGTCCAGTCCGGTGTTGGACGTGGCGCTTGAGGGACGACGCGGGTGGGTTGTTGCTGGGCGACGACGAGTACCGGCTGGTGGTCCGACTGTAGCTCGTCGTCGAGTACTTCCTGGCTAAGTTGCAACTGGCAGTGCGAAAGGTCATTGTGGACGACGATGTCAATGACGTCGGGTATGTGTGTGAGCGTGTCCGGGTAATGAGTTGGTACCTCCGGACCCGCGACGATGTAACCTTGAGCTTCGGCGTCGTTGAAGAGTCGTATACCCGGTGCGTTGGTGGTCGACGAGTTCCACGCTGGGTGCTTGCAGTTTAAGTCGCCCGCAATGACGACCGGGTGGGGTGCTTGTAGGATGGTCCGCAGTTCTGTGACGTCGATGTTCACTGCGGGCGGCTTGTATGCGGCGTACAGGTGGAGGTGCGCACCGCCTAGGTGCAGCTCTACACCCAGCGTGTACAAGGTGCTGTGTGTTCTGACGGGTAGTGGTTGGTGTACGACTCTTCGTTTGACGAGCACTGCCAGTCCGCGGTAGCGCGTGCCGTCCGGCGTTAGTTCGTCCCTCCGATAAATGAGGAAACCCGGGAATCGTAGTCGGTCTGCAGGTCCCAGGTGCGTCTCATTTATCAGCGCCACGTCGATGTCCTGTTCCTGCAGGAGAGGGCGGAGCAGGGCGGCCTTCTTTTGGAGGTTGCGGGCGTTCCAGTGAAGAATCCTCAAGGGCTTATTCATCGTCGTTCATGACGAGATCCGCCAGGCCCTTGAGGATGATAGAAACGATGGCCTGCTTATCGCGCCCGGCGCTAAGGGCGGTGAGCACATCGTGTAGCACGTTGATGGCTGCCTGTACAGTTGTTGTTTTGCCGCCGCTCCTTGGTCCCTCACTGTGGTGTGGGGCCTTCGCCTTCTTGCCCCTGGCCGCAGTTGGTTCGGCGGGGGTGGCGACCGGGCGAGCGGACGGCTGGGGTGCTTCTTGAGTAGGCGCCGGGTTGCGTTTAGGCTTCCTTGGGCCGCCCTGGGTTGGTGGTGGGTCCTTCGGGGGTACTTCCGCGGCGGCGGGCGCGGTCGCGCCTTCCTTGCCTCGCCTGCGGTTTCTCCGCCCTCTCTTCCTTTTAGCCGCGACCGCGGTTCCGCGAGCTATGGGGTCATTTGCCTCAGCCATGAGCGTCGCGCCTTGCGCGGTCTCCCCTTGTGGCTGAGGCTTTACCGGCTCCGGCACTTTGCGCGGCTCACCGGAGAACGCGACAGTCCCGGCCTTCTTGTTCCGCGCTTCCCGCTTGAAGACCGGGCAGTGGACGTGGTTGGCGGGGTGCGTCCCCCCCGCAGTTGGCGCAAGTTGCAGGCTCTTCGATTGGGCGCGGGCAGTCTCTTGCGGCGTGTTCTTCGCCGCAGCGCACACATGCCAGGGGTCGGTGGCACTGGTGG
Organism: Euclidia mi; assembly: GCA_944739405.2. Taxonomy (NCBI): domain Eukaryota; kingdom Metazoa; phylum Arthropoda; class Insecta; order Lepidoptera; family Erebidae; genus Euclidia; species Euclidia mi. The sequence continues at coordinate 6,881,560 of OX123183.2, read as the reverse complement.
CTCGAGTGCCTGAATTTCTGGCACCGATGGCACTGGGCTGGCTTTCTCTTCCCGCGCCAATTCTCTATTTTGACACCGGGGATGCCAAGCATCTCCGTGACCTCGAAGATCCCCGGTGTGACGTCCTTCGTCCTCTTGATAATCGCAAGGAGGATGCACCCCGGTCTGTCGCGGCGGGCCCGAATGTTCCGCACATATTCGGGCTCGTACCCCAGCTCGCGGAGTTCTTCCTCGACCTCCTCCGGTGTCGTATTAAAGGGCAGTCCTCTAATAGCCACCTTCAGGCTGCGTTCCGCTGGGAGGGAGTAACAGAACCAGGACAGTTTCTCCGTCTTCTCCAGTTCCGTCAGGTATCTTTGTATTAGCCGGTATTCTTCTTCTTCCCTCGGCGTGAATCTAATGCCCTTGCCGAAGGGGCGGGCATTGGCGGCTCTACCTAACTGGTTCTTTAACTCCCTCAGGTGGTGAGCCCAGTTCGGGAAGTGTTCCACGATCACCGGAGGGTAGCGCGGCTTGCTGGCGGCGGCGGCGGCGGTCGCGGCAGGCGCGGCGTCAGGCGCGGCGTCGGGGCGCGCGGCGGTCGCGGCAGGCGCGGTGTCGGGGCGCGCGGCGGCGGCGGCGGGGCGCGCGGCGGCGGCGGCGGGGCGCGCGGCGGCGGCGGCGGGGCGCGCGGCGGCGGCGGCGGCGGGCGCGGCGGCGGTCGCGCGGGGAGCGGGCGGCGAGCGGACGACGTCTGTGTACGCGCGCGGTGAGTTATTACCCGGTGCGGCGGTAGAGGGCGCTGCGGGCGGCGGGCGGTGGAGGCGGGGGTCACGCTGTGGAAGCGGTGCCTGTCCGAGTAAGTCGGCACGACGCCTCTTGGCTTCCTCTTCTTCCTCCTCCTCGTCCGGGCTCCTTCTTCGTCTTGCTGGAGATGGGCGGGCGGCTGGTTGGTCCACTTCCATCGCTACTGAGGGCAATGAGTGAGCCCGTTGCAAGTTCGCCGACATGCACATAGTGTGTCGGCGGCGCTTCACATGTAGCACCAGGTCCGCTTTGGTGTTGTCGGCCGCGCTCGGGTTCGAGTCTGCCGATGTCATCGACAGCTCAGAACCACTCCTTGATGAGCAGGCGGAGCGCGGCGCGGGAGAATCCTTGGCGGCGATGCGCGGCGACTCGGCGACGTAGTCGCGCGCGGTGGCGACGCGCGGCGGAGAGCTCGCGACGGACGAGCCACTCGACGCCGGCGCGGGCCGCGGCGGGTGTGCGCGGGGGGCGGCGCGGGTCGCGGGGGCCCGGTCTCGCGCAGCGGCGCTCGGTCGCGGCGGCGGGTTCGCGGGCGCCTGCATCACGGCGGCGCTGCGCGCACTCGGACGACCCGCAGGCGGGCGGGTGTGCGCGGGGCCTGCCCCGGGGCGCGGGGGGGGCGGCGGTCGCGGAGGCGGCGACAGCGGAGTCAGCCTGCCTATGGTCACCTGATGGTCTAAGGTCACCTGATGGTTTGTGGTTACCATGATGGCCTATGGTGGCAGTGATGGTGTTTGAATGGTCACTAGGTCTGTGGTGAGTATGGTGACGGTATGATGGTGATCGCGGTGTCGGTTTGGACACCGGTGTAAAGTCCTCGTCCTCGTCGTCTTCGTCGCGTGAGCCCTGAGAAGGGCTATTGCGGCGTGACGACATTGTTAGGTCGCGCTACGGCTGCGACCGCTCGGCGACAATGGTGTTTCGCTGGGAGTTCCGATGAATGTTTGCTCCGTACAGCACATACGAAAATCGTATGTACTGCACGTAACAAACAACGTCGCGGTCCGTGCAACACTTCCGAGACTGGAGCTCTTCGCTTTGTTCGCAGGTGCTAGCGGTGAGAGGTCCTTCTTCGGCGGCGGCGGCGAGGCGAATCCAGTCGTGTGTGTTAATCGGTGCAGGATTGTGCATCGTAATTTATTCTAAATTAGAGAGGCATTGATATACATTTTACGATAAATTTCATGAAGTGATTTTCATCAAACTTTGAAATTAGGATTCTTATAGTACATAGTTTATTTTGACATGATTTTATAAATGGTGTTACACTTTATTTAAACCAAAAATCGCAATGAAATAGGGTTATAAAACGTAAAAAATGGCCTTAGATTTTGTTTTTTTTGCGAATTAATGTTAATAATAATCGATATTCTGGTACATTATGTAGCAATAAAATTATATTTCTGATACAATACGTATTTTGTCCAGACAACTTTATAAATATTAGTGATAGATATGAGAGCTTGAAATTGACTCTGCGTTGTTTTTTCAGTAAACTTGTTGTGGGAGATTAATCACCACAAAGTAAACAAATATTTTTTTGTAAATATGTAACATGAAATCGCAATACGAAAGATCAGCCTATATTTTACATGTATTTAAAAATGTCGGAGTTTTACCCAAGATGGTAAATTAGGTGACTGAAATCTCAGATATTGACGTGAAAACGTGAAATGGCTCTTAAAGAACGACGCCATATAATTTGACTCACAAATATTACATCGCTTGAGCTTAAATGAACACAACTTTTAGTATAACTACGAAATATGTACATACTTAAGCAACTTATATCCAAGGATTTGATATTCATGATCAGTAAAGGGTACTAGGCAATCTTTTAGTCTGTTCTCAGAAAATCTAATTATCCAAGTTTAAGTAAAATATGGATAAAGTTCACTTGAGATCTAATTTAATTATAACCCTATATGTAATGACTAGTCGATGCCAGCGGCTTCACACGCACATAATTTCGATATTCCCGTTTTGCCCAATCCCGTGGGAATTTCGGGACATCCCGTCTTAGTGCACCCTTACGGTGCCCAAGGAATATACATGCTAAATTTCATCTTCTTACGACCAGTAGTTTCGGCTGTAGCGTGTCTGTCAGTCAGTCAGTAACGCAAGGATTTTATATATTAAGATTAATTAATCAAACTTTTTTACTCGAAACTTGGAACTTTGGAAACCGCCAATGAAAGTTGGAAAACATAATTACCTACGAATGTTGCTAATTTCAAATTAAATAAAACTTAAATGAAACCACATCATGCGTAGCGTTCATAAAAGTTGGGTGGATGTTATTTTGGTTTTGGTATGAGGTCTGTCTGCTACAGAACTCTATTTGTTTAGAATTCACGAAAACGACCAAAATACGAAAATAATTATTATCTGTCTATTAATTGACTCACGCCCTTATCCCTGAAGGGGTAGGCAGAGGTGTAATATTACACACACATTTCACCATGGTATGCATTTTAGGTTCTACGTAATAGAGGGCAAGCATATTGCCGTTACCGGGCATTGCCAGACTCCGGGCTGCTACTGAGAATTCGAAAAACTCCGTAACACTTTTGCCTGATCCCAGATTCGAACTTGGGACCTACCGATCTGCAGACGCGTTCCCTATCAACTAGACCACGGATGCAACCTACTGAAATATATTTATGATAATAAACGACTTATTGTACTCTGGAATTATCTTGATTGTCTTAGTTTTCTACGTAGACCAGAATTCGTCGTGTCGTTTTTGGAACGGGCGACTGCTCATTGATCTCGAATTAAATGTACTGAAATATATTAAATTCCAAGGTTTTGATTAGTAACAAGATATTTGAAAGTAATGACTCCCGTTAACCATAGTTAAAGCTTTCATAACAGCTGCATCCGATGCCCCTAACGTCATCTTCAAAATACAGACCATGTAATTACTAACCATTGAAGACGCAGATCATTCAATTTTGGAAGTCTGGTGATGCGAGCCGTTGTGTGGATTCTCGCATTTCTGCATAACTGTCTGTTGGTCTTTCCACTAACATTTATTTTATAGTAATAGGCGGCAGACGAGCAGACGTATCGCCTGATGGTAAGCAATTACCACCACCCATGGATACAAGCAACACCACAGGAGTCACAAGTGCGTTGCCGCACCGCACTGATCGGGAAAAGGGATAGGATGAGGAGTGGATGCTAGGGCCTCCGGCACTCTCACTCACCGAATGAAACGCAACAGTTAAGGTACTGTTACTTTACGTCGATTTTCTGTGAGAGGGTAGTATTTCCCCGGTCGAGCCGGCCCATTCATGCTGAAATCAGCAAGGCTCTACTACCATAGTCCAATGCACCTTTCAAAACCTTTTTAGTTTCTACCTACAAGCCAGAAGTAAAAGCCGTCTTTGTTTCACGAGTTTCCTCATTTACTTCATTTTCTATATGAATAGCCATTATTTATAAGGGTTACAAACGCTGTTTTGTTTGTCGTATTGGGTTTTATTTGCAAAGTTTGCGGAATGTATATAATTTATTAGCGGATTCATTTTATTGCTCTGGAACGGATCTAAATTGTATTTATTTTGTTTAGTGAAATGATTTACATACGTAAAGTTTTGAATTATTGAAATTGTAGGCAGAGGAAATAATGATGAACTAAATGGTTGATTTTTGATATTTTAATCAAGCGGTGTTAAGTTCGAATCCTTCACCTCTCATTTCTAGCGAGGGCCCGCTACTATCATAATTTTTTGCCTAAAATATAATTTCATTTCTATTAAAAGTTTTTCTTGAACAAGGATTTCTACTGTTTAGAATTTCCTACAACTACTAATAATATAACTACGTGGGTGTCTCTAAGAAGTGTATTCAATACTGCTTAAAGCAATAGCTCTTAGCATTTGCTCGTCATTAGCACTGCACAACTCAACTCAACTACAACTCCCTGCGTGTTCAGTACAACAACACGTTCATGATACTTATGGGGATACCGCGTTTAAGTAGTGCTTCAGCAATGTTTACTGAAGCGAGAATTGATGGTTTCCATGCCGTCATACGCAAGCGGAGTGCCTCAATCCTGCGCAGAACTCGCGCCAGCTCCCATAGCATCTTAAACACGTGTAACAGATGGGACAATTCAATGATACGTCATTGGGTCGAACTTCATGCATCGACGAATATACCCTGTATAATACGTGGATAGCACGGGGTTCGGCTGCTAACGTAGATTAAGTTTACTTACATTCGTTTATTATTTTGTAACGTAATACTGTGTTTTGCGTTATAATATCTCGCAGGCGCTTAACGCAGTGGGTGGAACCAGCTTAGAGCGCTTCGCTAGGAATTGTTAACTTATATGATCATGGACAAAGCCACAGGCAGTCTGTCACTCATTGGTCTATGACTATATAAGATGGGTGCGAGATCTAAATCGGTCACTTTTCCTAGACATCGGAACGCTGCCGCTACACCTCGTGATTATTCTACCTTCTACTCTATATCTACTGTCCCGCTGGGGGTAAGCATATTCTAGTTGTCTGTGTGCCTATGTTTTGTCTGTAGTTTCTGTAAAGCATAACAGCCGATCTAGGGATAGCCTGTTCCTGACCGGTTGTTGTGTATTCTCTGTGCTGTTTCCAGTTCTCCAAACGGGCCACAATATTCCCTACGGGCTGTTCAAATTCCAATTCAAAATCATTTATTCATTTAGGCCACAAAGTGACGCTTATGAACGTCAAAAGTTAAAGTTAATTACTAGATGATTATACATTTACATTTACTGCCACGTTCGCAATGCAATAGGTAGAACCACGAGAAAGAACGGGCAATAAGACTCGTGGCCACTCTTTTTAACTGCCAGTATAATGGTTTTACATGATATATTTGTAAGGAGCTGCAACTGTTTCACACTGTGAGTTATCTACTATTGCAAAAGTTATTAGTTATTGATATCATACTCAAGCAATAAATTATGTTCATTTAGTAAGCCTCCCAAAGTGAATATGGTGAAACAGGTGTAACGGGTTCTGGTAGTAAAACGCAGTAGAGGATCTAGATGCGTTTATTTGCCGAGTATTGCCTCACTTCCCTTGCCACGAGTATGACCGACCAACAACACGACACTGGCCTGAACACTAAGGGCTGCAGTCTCCCACGCTGTTCCCTCCGGTAGTGTGTAGGCAGGCTGCTCGGTTATTAGGTTTGTGACTGTAAGCTAGGTCTGGTGCCAACGTGTCGTTATTATAATACGGTTCTCGGAATTGAGAGCTCAAACATTTCATCCGTTCGTAGTTTAAACATAACGTCTGCAGTGTTGCTATACTGTCTATTGAAGATATTGACGGAGCTAGCACTAGTGAGTAGCATGGACGTATGTTATGCAATAGGATGTCTAACTTTTCGCGTTCGGACAATCGCTTTGACGGAGACAGCCTAGCGAACAGCTGATTCATTATCGAGAGATAAATAATTATAGTTTCGGTAGCACCTTGAGTACGTCGGCGGATTACATTTAATAACCGGTAGTCATAATCGTACGGTGTGAAATCGTCTATTAATTTAGTGGTGAGTTCTTCCCATGTAGTGAAATATTCTTTTAGGCCGCGGTACCAGTGAAGTGCGTTACCGGTGAAAATTTCGGAGGCATATGATAAAATTTTAGTGGAAGATAGATTACGCGCGGTTTGGAATTCGGTTACGCGTTGTAGGAACGCTCGGACGCATCCCGTACCGTCGTATTTTAGCTTAGACAGTTCGCTAACTCTCAAATGCTCGCAAGGCAATACTGGGGCTAACCCTGCCTGCGTCGAGGTAGACGGCGCAGGTTGGACCTCTGCCACAGCATCAGCTGAGCGAACAGCTGATTGCTCAATGGCGGACAGCTCCGCCGAGAGCTTGTCGAACCGGCTGCACAATTCGGTTATTAGTTTTGAATACGCCGTAGGACGTTCCATCCTACGGAGTCTATAGAAAATGTGGTTGTGCAGTGCGGTAGACCTCCTAGCTAGGTTCGCGTCGTAAGAAACAGATAACGAATTTAGTCGCTTGGCCAGCTCAGAGACGGCCTCGCTAGCGCCCTCGAAGTCCACCGCTATGGCTAGACCCGACTCCAAAATGTCATCATTTGGAATGGCTTCCAGTAATTTAGGGAGCTGCTTCCGCAGACCTAGGACAGAGGTAGCCGGCTCCTCACCTCTAATCGCGACCTCGTAAGCTAACTCGTTCTTGTTTAGCAGGAAGTATTTTATGGGGTGTGAGCCCATGGTGTATGAATAACCGCGTAAGTATACACTACACACTACACTTAGTGCGCAAGCGTTCCGCCCTTACAAATGGCCTACTTTACGATTAGGCGTAAAAGTTCGACCGTTAGGACTAATTAGAAAAACGTTAGATTCAAATTTGCGAACTAGTACGTAGTAGGTAGTTACACTAAAAGGTAGGCAATTAGTACAACAATACGTACCGGTTCGCTGTAGCCGCACCTGCTCGCTTACAATGATGGAGACCTGCTAGATGAGAACTCGAGCACGGAAAGCGAGACAATTACCCACGTAGGCGCCACTGTAACGGATTCTGGTAGTAAAAACGCAGTAGAGGTTTTAGATGCGTTCATTGCAGAGTATCGTCTCACTTCCCTTGCCACGAGTATGACCGACCAACAACACGACACTGGCCCGAACACTAAGGGCTGTAGTCTCCCACGCTGTTCCCTCCGGTAGTGTGTAGGCAGTCTGCTCGAAGGCTGTGCGTAGCGGTACAGGCCCTCGCTGACGTTGGCTCAGCTGGCAGACGCCGGCGGTGTGAGTACGATGAGCAGGGCAGGCCAGACTCTTCGCCAGAGGTGAAGCCGAAGGTGATGCTGGAAAGTGTAGCGGTCTAGGAGCGTAGCCGGAGTCTTAACGTGATCCTGGAACCTGAAGGAAAGCAGCATTAGGAGAGCCACAACCAATAGAGTCAGGCAGGCGGCGTCAGCCGGCCTCAGCTAGCAGGTAGAGAGATGGGCAGTACGCTAACGCAGTAAATGTAGTGCTTACCCGTAGCTGGGACCAGGATACACGTAAATACGACGTAGGGTCAGTAGGTACGCTTAGTTATAGTAGAAGCGACGTTAGAGTAGCGGTGCCGGCCTCTCTGTCGGCCCCTTTATATACCGGGCCCTCCATCAGGCTGAGAGTCCGTTTATGACCATATTTGGTCAGGCTTTGCGAGTGCGGACGATGGCTTTCTCTGATTGGCCGAGCGTATGGGCGGTACTGTGACGCAACGCGGTAAGTACCGGACATACGTTACAATACCGCCCGCCTTAGGAGTTAGCGAATACGATAGCGATAACGAATTTAGTCGCTTGGCCAGCTCAGAGACGGCCTCGCTAGCGCCCTCGAAGTCCACCGCTATGGCTAGACCCGACTCCAAAATGTCATCATTTGGAATGGCTTCCAGTAATTTAGGGAGCTGCTTCCGCAGACCTAGGACAGAGGTAGCCGGCTCCTCACCTCTAATCGCGACCTCGTAAGCTAACTCGTTCTTGTTTAGCAGGAAGTATTTTATGGGGTGTGAGCCCATGGTGTATGAATAACCGAGCGCGTAATAATTCCTACAATAATTATCCCGTTGCTACTATAGAGGGTACGTCCGAATACACTGTGAACAACGAACCTAGCAAACCTAAGTCTAAACCTAGCTCTGTCGCTCTAGTCACGTCCAAGTACTGCCCGCGCTGCCGAATCAATGATCACAGTTTGAATGAATGCAAACGCGATCGCTTCGCAATTTGCTTCAAGTGCGGCTGAAGGGATGTGACATTCCCTAACTGCCCGAACTGTAAATCGACGAAACCAAAAAACTAGTTGGTCAGGGTCGGGGCGTGTCAAAATCTAAATTAGGTTCTACAACCTATTCAACCAATTTTGACAAAGATGATTGGAGAAAATGGCTAAACACTCTAAAAGTGTATTTCTCTAGTTATTCCGTCGCCTCGATCCTGGATAATAAACCTAAAAATGACCTACGGCCCTATGTTAACGTAAAGATTAACAGTTTACCTATTTGTGGATTGCTCGATTCCGGTTCAGCCATTACAATTCTAGGTAACAACTCCCATCTGGAGGTAATTACTAAAACCGGGTTAGAAATACAGCAGTGTCACAACACTAATTCCATTCGGTCCGCAGGTGGAAATATATTGTTGCCGCGCGGTCTTATCAACTTACCCACTACTTTTAATAATCAAACCCACTTATTGAAAGCTTATATTATTCCAGAAGTTACAAGTAATTTAATTTTAGGCATCGATTTCTGGAAACTATTTAAATTACTGCCTAACCACATCGCATCCGTATGCATGTCTAAAACATTGCCGTGTAGTGTGTTAGGTGAAAATAAGCTAAGTAACACGAACGTATTGCAATCTTTTAGTGAGTTGAGTGAGTCACAACAGAGAACGGCTAAGTTAATTATAAAGCAATACGAGTCGATTTCTACTGAAAAAACCGGTTTAGGACGAACTCACTTAATAGAACATGCAATAGACACTGGCGATTCTGCGCCGATACGCCAAAGATATTATAGGTTACCGCCGGCGAAATTAAAAATAATTATTGACGAATTAGACGAAATGCTTGCATTGGGAGTGGTAGAAAAATGCGAAAGTCCGTGGTCGTCACCGATTTTACTAACGCCTAAGAAAGACGGTAAACTAAGGTTTTGTTTAGATAGTCGGAAACTTAATTCTATTACTAAAAAAGACGCGTACAAACTACCTTACGTATCCGAAATTTTAGACAACCTTAGGAACGCTAGATATCTGAGTAGTATAGACTTATCTAAGTCCTTTTGGCAGACGCCTCTTCGCGAATGTGATCGTGATAAGACTGCGTTCTATGTGCCTACTAGAGGAACATTTAGATTTGTGACTATGCCGTTTGGTTTAACGAATGCGCCTGCGACACAACAGCGTTTGGTGGATCACTTGTTTACGAACAGTCCTGAGTTCGAAAACTCTGTATTCGTTTTTTTAGATGATATCGTGCTTATATCGCCATCCTTTAATGCTCATGTGTCACTATTAAATAAAGTATACGAAAAATTAAAATCGGCCAACCTTACCATCAACTTGGAAAAATCTAAATTCTTCCGTGATGAATTAAAGTACTTGGGCTACGTAGTAAACTCTAAAGGATTACAAGTAGACCCATGTAAGGTGGAAGCCATTCTTCAATATGCTACGCCTAAGAATAAAAAAGAAGTCAAAAGGTTCTTAGGCATTGCATCATGGTATCGGCGATTTATACCTAATTTTAGTACTATTGCCGGTCCTCTGAACAAACTTACCTCTACCGGTAAGAAAGCCGCACCATTTCAGTGGTCGGTGGAAGCTGATGACTCGTTTTGTAAACTAAAACAATTGTTAAGCTCCGTACCAATATTATCGTGTCCCGATTACGAGAAACCTTTTCAAGTTCACACAGATGCGAGTGCGAGCGGCATCGGTGGGTTACTTACACAAGAAATAGATGGCGTGGAACTACCTATCGCTTACATGAGTAGGTCGCTAAATGCACAGGAACAAAACTACAGTATTACAGAACGGGAGACATTAGCAGTTCTAACAGACCTCGAATATTGGCGCTGTTATTTAGATAACGGGTTAAAGTTTGTTGTGTATACTGACCATTCCGCACTGAAATGGTTCCTAAACTTGAGCAACCCGACTGGTAGATTAGCTCGGTGGTCGGTTCGTCTGTCAGCCTTCAAATTCGAAATAAAGCATCGGCGCGGTGCGGATAATATTATAGCCGATTCGTTATCACGATCCCTACCTGTAAATATAATTAACGCGAATAATAATAACGTGAATGACCCTAATGTTAACACTGATCAATGGTATTCAGCAACCTACAATGGTTGTTTATCTTCGCCTAATGACTATCCAGACTATTCTATTAAAAATAATAAATTATATCGTTTGATTAAATCTAGGTGTATGCTACGTAAGGAGTTCGAATGGAAAGAAGTACTACCTTCTTCTGATCGAAATAATGCCATATTAGAGAACCATGCCGAACCCACTTCGGGGCATTTCGGTATATTTAAAACTTACAAGCGCTTAGCACTGCGTTACTATTGGCCCAAAATGCGCGATGACGTAGTTAAGTTCATAAATTCTTGCGACACTTGTATCGCGCACAAACATCAGAACCACGCACCATTGGGAACCATGGGACGACCCAGAGTGTGTTCACGACCCTTCCAAACCATTAGTGTAGATTTGGTGGGGCCACTACCCGTCACAAGAAAACAAAACGCCTACATCTTCGTAGTAACTTGTTGTTTTAGTAAATACTGTCTACTTTTTCCTATCAGGCGCGCAACTGCTGAAATAATAACTAATATTTTGGAAGAAAAAATATTTTAAGTTCATGGTATACCATCTACAATTATATTGGACAATGGTAAACAG
>OX123183.2:5439482-5536311 GCA_944739405.2 Euclidia mi | reverse complement strand
ATGTGAGACAGAGCAATTTCTTTCAAATAATTTCATTGGAATAAAAAATCCGTCGAGGATTAGGACTCTTCTTCTTTATTTTTGGTCAATTGTCTGGAAATCGGTTTATTGGAAATTTCGTGAGACTTTTAGCTCTGTCAGTTTCAGATAGTTTCAGGTTTATTTCTTAAAAATACGCAGCATCTTTTGATATTAAAATAATGTCGCAAAATAGTTTATCTCTCAGAAACAACCATGCATAAACAATTGAATTTATTTTATCTACAAATGCTATTTTCATTAATAATCGTTTTATGTTCGAAAAGATATAAAAGTAATTCAAAATAAGTTATACTGAATTTCAGTCAATAAGATGATATCGAGGTTGCACTTTGTTCTTCTTTTTACGATACAAACTTAAATGAGCCTGTCTGCTCAATGCTTTGGAGGCAGAATCAGAATGCCGATTGGTGCTGAAGCAGGGGTCGGTAATCAATACTAAGTACTTAAAATATTGCCTTGGTTGCTTGAAGCTAACTGTACGATTTAACTTGCAAAGTCGTTAAGCCAAGAGATTTTATGAAAAGTATTACAGTCAGTCTCAGTAGGTATTCGGAGGTTTCGTTTGTTTTCATTCATTTTTGCTTCTAAATGAGGACTTATTTGCTTTGGCTACGTTGGTGTTTTTGTTTCTTTGATACTTATTTCGAATGGCCGCGATTTATTTCTTTGTAGGTAGGAATTAAGCAGAGAATGGGTTTATTTAGGTCAATAAACTTGCTACAATCAATATAGTAGCAACAAAAAAGAAAACGCTTAACAATGTATTGCATTATAAAAACTTTCCTCCGTTAATGTGTTATTCTTTTTTAAAATCTGAAATCAATTTTATATAAAAGTCTGCTTTCCAATATTGCATGTACAGCCTGCGCGAATTCCGTCAAGCTACTGCGATGTTTAAGTGAGGTTCTGTATGTTATAAATTATATTCCTTTATAGATCCTTATATTTTATTTAGATCACTAACGCAGCTGATTTTTCCAGCTGTTCATTCAATCTTTGATATTCGCTTTGATTGAGTTTAGTGTGTTTTACACTCATATCAATTATTAAAAAATAATAGCATCTATAAGATATTTTTTTTTACTATTTTTGACTGAATATTCTTTTTTCGCAGAGCATCTGTTAACCGAATACCGCTACCCATGGCGATACTTATATTCCATGACGAGTATCAAAAATCATGAATATTCTGACTCAGAACATTTGAAACCACTACTTTCCCCGTTACTACCACCATAACTTTTCGTGGCAGCCGTAACCGACATACAGCAGCCAAACACCTAATAGTGTAACTTTTTGTGAGCATTTTAACCCCGTAATGTATCCTCTTAGAGCAAAATTAAAAGGTGTCAATTTACGTGGACAAAGCTTATTATTCGGAAAATGATGGACGTCCATCTTACCCTTCATCCCCTATTTATCGCCCTACATGGTACTATGTATTAACAAAGTTATAACGAATGTACATATCCTTAAGGTACTGCCTTATTTGCAAATAAAGCGATAGGCTTTGCGTTAACGAATATATCAGCTTTATGTCAGTCAAAGTAAAACAACATTTATATACAGAATTGACATATCTAGAATATTTGTAACCGTCACGTAAACGTGACGCACATGACATTCAATTTTGATCGACGCTTCTGTATCCCAGTCAGACTCGAACGTGTCCATATTTTGATAATTATATTGCTCATAGGTCATGAGAAATAAGATGAGGTACCGGAACAGTATTTTTTACAAAATATACAGTATCAGGGCATAAATAATATTTATTTATTTCCAACAACTGTACAGCAAAATAAGTATGAAATTCGTCAAATATCTTATTGGGAGTTAAAATAACGATAATTGACGATCTTAGACTAATTAAGAAATAATACTTTTAAGTACGTATGTGTATATAAAGAGTGTGTATTGTATAGCTGCGCGGAAGACAACACGATATGAATTTTAGTAGCAATCGTCTAACAAGGTATTATTTTATCTGTGGTACTATTATGGGAAAGATTGTAAGGATAAATGGATGGATGTATGAGTCTTTATTACTCATTCATTCAAAAACTACTAAACGGAATTTTGATAAAACTTTACAGTAATATTACTTATTCGCTTAATTAGTTCAAGGGCTAGCTTCTCTCCTAACAACCGACCTTCACGCGGGAGAAACCGCAGTCCAAAGCTACTTAAATATAAAAGGCAAACCAAGACGTGAACAACATCTAGTCTTAAATAAAGCAAACTTCTTTCCGTAAGACGTTTCAAGCGGATTGAATTTACTGTTGAAAGTACAGAGGAAATCTAGCTCCAATCTACTGAACCCAGAACCTAGGCTATAATATCGTCTATGGCAATAAACTATCATCTCGTCCACGCTACTATCGACCTTTTTGCATAAAACGAGTGCTCACATTTTTAAATTTCCATATTTCTCTGTTAGTCCCCTTCTTGCTAATGCAATTTATATAATGCGATACGGTAAATAGAATCTATGGCGAACACGTTCTGTGCTGAGAAGAGCTTGAAAGACTAAATAATGGTAGATATGTAATAAGATGAATAATTCAGTCCAAAAATGGAGAAGGGAATCTGATTATGGCTACTTAGTACCTATTGATGTAAATAGATGTCTTCGCGTAAATGACATATTATAAAGTGTATCAAGTCTTGGTTTTAGTTTTATCTAAGATGTTAACGTATATATTGTATGCAGTGTCATAATTATCTGCGAAGGTCAGACCAGACAGAAATGGCACGACTGACTTACAGGCAATCTCATCACGTATGACGTGAGTCGATCAAAACGTTAGGATAAGAATTTGACTATTTATAGGTACTCGTATCTACCATAAAAACTCTCTCAAAGTACTGTATCTAACACACACCATACCTACTGTCCTAAAAATAAAAATATACTTAACAGAGTACCAAACTTCTTATGAAATTTATTAAAAGTCAATCCTAAAAAAGAGTATAAAGATACATCCAGTTATTGTACAGATCTCGTTATGCAAAATATTTTTGGCTTAGTGACGTTATAACGAGGTGAGATGTCAATATACTGTGACGTGTATCTTTATTGACAAGGGAAATATCTTAGACTATATATATTATGTAAACCTCTCTGGGAAATATATGGGTATGACGCAACATGACAATTGAATGACGCGTTACGTAACGTGAGATGGAGTGAAAAGGTTAGAATTAAATATTAGGTAACATTACTTTTACATTTTCCTACGAGATATACACCACGTAATTACGTTTGACATGTATACGTAAATAGTGTGATCCGATTAGAATCATAGCTTTACAACAAATTGTATACGATCTTTCAAAGTATTTCATTAGAAAGAGTTATCACAAGATTAAAAAATAACGTTTTATTAGTAAAATCAATACAAAGAATAAAAAAATGTACAGGAATATTTGTCTGTCCATTTGACTCCGCTAAAGGGATATAATTATGTAGCTCACTGTGGTTGTGAGATCTCAACACTGCTACAAATATTGTGAATACAGACACAATACGTAGGCTATAACAAGTGTGCCTTCCCTAGTTGGTAGTTTCGAGTCTATTTGACACAGTGTAGTTAATGCATACTTAATTATTGTGCAAGAAAATACATTCACTTTGATAGCACGTACATTATTCGTTAATGTATAGGACTTTGGATTTGAAGCAGGACCTTGACAATAGCTTTTGATACATACATATTCCCAAAGTTCAAACTATACTATATAAATAGGCTGCATTGGAGTTATTTTACTTCACACATCACAAACGATTGGCTTATCACTTCTTTAATGATGTTCCTCACAACAACTTATCATGCCAAAAGGGGTCTTTAACCAATTCTCAATAACAAGCATAGCATAGCCAATCAAAGGCTTCAACTGATTACAGAGTTTAGCTTCAAAATTTGTAATTGGTCAATCACAAACATTCGTGCCAACATTTTGAAGTTGGACTGAATCTGACGGTTAAATAAAACTTGATTTGTTGGCGAAACGAGATAAGTTTACGCTAACAGCTATTTGGGATTGTAGAACTCTGCGTTTTAAAGTTGAAATTCCAATTATTTCAAATGTTTCAATACTTTTGGGCACTGGATAAGCGGTCTACGGTTTATCCTAAGATTTACTATGTTTTCGTAGGTTGAATTAAGTCTTTTTCGTTTTTTAATACTGCATGTGCACAAATAAAAATGAATATTTATAAAAATAATACCGGCAAGAACTTAAAATTGATCTCTGCAATTTAGATTCTTACTGAGAAATCCTTTGTTAGTGTCGACGGTAGTTCAATAATTTCGTAGTAGTTTAACTACTAGCAGAGGAGGTGCATAAAGTTGCCTAGATGTGGAAGAAAGAAATCACGATCTTGGACCAAAATACCTGGTCATTTTCAAACTGTCTAGAAAGACAGCTTTTTTCAGTTTTTTGTTAGTTAGTTAAATAGTATACCTAAAATAGCAACACTATTTATGGATCACACAGTGTGTTGTCCCGTATGGGAAGCTAAGGGTTGAGCTACATCTATCAGCACCGCGTCGCACTTTCTAATGCTTCTATCCTTTTCTGTCACTTAGAACCGTCATTTACTAGAGCGAGAAAGAGAGAGGGAACGCCGCGGAATCGATCGTGCTGATAGATTCCGCGGCGTTCCCTCTCTCTTTCTCGCTATAGTAACAGTCCTAAATGACATAAAAGGATAGAAGCATAGTAAAGTGCGATGCGGTGCTGATAGGTGTAGCTCAACCCTAACTCATAACAGTCGGCGCTTTGTCAAGCGGTAAGGTGACTCCCTAAACAACTAGGTTAACTGTGCAGCTACGTTTGTCGAGGCACCATCTCCACTCTAGAATAAGACTACTCCAACAGTTGTCGGTTCTGTGACAATTGTGACCAGCCTACTCCCTGTATTTACAAAGTAAAGTATAGATCAAATTCCATAAATATTAGGCGCATTCCCTTAATAAATAAATGTATATCGCTTTAAACAGTCTGCATTTTATTTCCTCAAACTCTTTGAAAGAGTTGGTATTCATCCATACTTAAACGTTGTTCAAAAGTTAACAACCGCCGTTTTGATAACATATTTGCCATAAAAATTACCCCATACAATATCTTATATGAGATACCACACAATATAATCAAAATGGCTTACATAAACCAACAATAGGAAACCATCAAGTCGGTAGACTTTCAGAAGATTTCTTCCTGTAAGATATTATAACGAAAGTTTAGTAAGGCTTAGGTATAGCGTGACTTGCCGTTCGTCATAGATTGCCAAAGTTAAGCAACGTTTGTAAAGGTCATTATATGGATGGGTGACCGCTGAATAATTGGCCACAACACACAAATAGACAGATAGATACATTAGAATGAAAGTTTAAATCGTTTAAAAGGATAATACTGGAATCAAAACGTCTCACTGGGGAGTCATCCTTCGCTTTTAAAACAGACACTATTCTCCTAGCCGGTGGGACATTCTGCAATTTATTTCTTTACAAACATCGATTTCGTACCCTACGCGCGGATTTCAGTCAAACTTTTTGTGAATTGTCTTTTTAGTCGACGAAATAAATACGAATGACTTTTGTGATTGGAAAGGAAAAACGGTGACTTTCGCGAGGAACATTACATTTTCATGTTTTCAACATGAACGACAGAGGGAAATTAACATTTTTGTTTATAAGGGCTACCGAGTGATGAAGGGACGCTTGTTTTGTGTTTTACTTTTGCAACGTTGTATGAATCAGGGTTTTTATGGTAGCAGTGGGTTGTGAGGCTATCAATTTTATTGGAGAGGATTTTTTATAACTCAACAGATCTTTGAAAGTTTTGTTGAATGTGGATTTGGGCTGTGTAGTATACGAGTATGCATCCGCAAATCAAATAAATTTCTGTATTTAAGTAGGTATCTGCAAATTAAACATATATGTTATTTGTATAAAAGAAAATAGGTGTCTAAAATTATAGAGCCTCCACTTTCTTTTTTAAAATGGTAAAGCTAGTGATATCCCACAGTTTTCCTTGCTTAGCGTACCTATCCGTTGCACTCGGAACACGCTTAGCCGAAGCTGTTGGATACAAGAGGCTGAAATTTGGCATGTTTGTATCTTTTTGAGCGTAGGAGAGCACTAAAAAAGGAGTTCCCTAAATTTCCACTAGATCGGATAGTAACGATTACATTTAATAATAATGTGTGGGCGTAACTGCGAGCATCTTCTAGTTCGACAGCCAAAAAATAAAGAACGTCATTATTTGGCAACTATCACTATAGCTAAAGAGGTATATATTATCACAGGCTAGTGTTGTATGAGAGTATTGGCATCAAGTCTCCCCAGTTTTCAGTGTACCGCTTTGAAATCAAACAATATCCTAGACGTAGGTAGGTGTACACGTGCTGGTGTATGTTCTCGTAAGTACATACAGCTTGTACACAAAGCGTCTTGAACGTCAAATATGAACGTCGAATATGACGACTTATTTAGTGCATACAGTATTTTTTTGGAAATAACTTCCAGTGGTGATTGAGACGCATCCCAATTGCCATGTTTTAACTTAACCCCTTACCGCATACGAAGCCATTGGTGGTTTCTAAAATTTGTTATTTTTTTTCAACATAACTAACATTTGAATTATAGCAAAATTAATTGTAACTTATGAAGAATTTCTTCGTTAAAACCATGTTATTTTTTTGTACGTTGTAAATCATCTGTGTCATAATAATTTGATGTTATTTCATGACCGGGCCAGCAAGTTAACTGCAATGTTTAATTATATTTTCTTCTGTTTACGCGAATGTTACACATTGAAATTAAACTACAGTTTACGGATTTTATCGCGTGATATTAATTTCACTGGTTATTAGTTATTACATTTAAACCGAATGATCTAGAAACTACATTTTTATAACTAGCCGACGTTTCAAATTCTTCACAGGATCCATGTTCATTGCAGACTGAGGTGATATTTGTCTTTGGCTTGAATTTAAAAGTTATCTCGAAGTACCCGAACATTTTTCAACTATTGGTGTTAGTATCTACGCAAAATGTGCTCACTGTGTCTTGATGTCTTCTGGTGACTTTGTCCTTCTTGCGTTTCATTAGCCTGATAACAGGGTCTCAAGCTGGAGGAACATTCCAACCATCTTCCCTAATGAAATTAGGATGTTTTTTAATTTCAATAGCTTCACGTATCATTCTTGGAGTAAAGCGGTGTTCTTTTGCGAGTATCTGTGGTTTATCAAATCGCTGTGTGGTGAATATCACCTCAGTCTGCCATGAACATGAATCCTGTAAAGAATTCGAAACGTCGGCTAATTATAAAAATGTAGTTTCTAGATCATTCGGTTTAAATGTAATGACTAATAACCAGTGAAACCAATATAACGCGATAAAATCCGTAAACTATAGTTTAATTTCAATGCAATATTTTTGTTAAATTTGTATCAGTGAAAAATAATAGTAATAAGGTGACTTAGACCATCAATATTTTTTTTTATTTCTAGAATCATCGACTAGCGTAATAGTAAGTTGTTTTTGTATATTTTTTTATTTTTATTTGATTTTAACCTGTTTTTTTCAGACGCCAAATATGGCTTGCTATGCGTTTCCGTCAAAATAATGTATATCAAATATGGCTTCGTATGCATCCGAGTTCCTGTTTTTTGCTATACAGAAATGCATATTGCCATGTTTTTATGGTTCTTTCAAGGTAAAACTGCAAAAAATACGCAATTATACAAAATATTAATAATAATAATGGTCTTAAAAAAGTCTTCTAATGCTATAATGACAAGCGGAACTGGTTCAAAGATTTTGAAAAATTGTAACAACTGTGCATGCGAAGCCAAATATGGCTTACATAATTTCAACTTGAATGCATACGAGTCCAGATATGGCTTCGTGATGTAAATCCATAAATAATAACGTATATTTTTTTATTTGTCTAATTTATGTTCACCAAAGATTATTAAACATGTTTTCACCAAAAAAAATTTTTTTTGTAACTTCCTTCGTAATTTATGCAATAAGGGGTTAATATCTAACTTCAAAGTCAATTCACTGAGACTAAATTTGACAGATGTTGTTTTTTTTTGTGTCAAGATGGGTAAGTAAAAGTTACATTGTGTCAAATTTGGTTGTATCAAAGATGAAGATCGATAGACTACATGGAATTCAATTTTACCCAATTTGCTCAACAGAAATATCAATATTACTTATATTATGCTTGTGTCCTAAAATATAATTAGCGATTGATTCGTTCCTTTATAAGATGTTAAACTGAAATTACAGATTTTTTCTTAAAAATCGATCAGCAATATTACTATTATATATTACTATACTATTACGGCTTTTTAAAAACCTTTTTGAATTTGACACGAAAACGCTGTAAGCAATCATGGCGGTTGAGTAATATCACAAAGTGCAAAACAAAACAAACCGTGAATGAAGTCTGGTCTGATGTACCCACTTTTATTTTGTTATATTCCATTTGACAGGTACAAAGTTTGACGTTTTAGTTGTATTTACTACGAAAACGTCAACAGCATAAATGGCGGACGCACTATTAGACGTAATGCTCTCTGATTGGTGTTCATTGTCACAAGAATAAATACATAAATTTTAGTTTTAGAATCCTAAAAATAACATTAATCTTACTTTTTTATTATAAATAATAAACTTTATTGACATCTTAAAATCATAATGAATCTATAGATACTACAATCAAACCGATTTATTCTTAGTGGATACAAGCCTATTCTGATACTATTTTGAAAAATATTTAAATGAGAAAAGGGGGGCTAAGATTCCATAACTTATTACTTATAATGAAAGCAAAGCTGAACGAAAATTCCATATCCCATAACTTAAAAGGGTATGGTTTTAATACAGTATTTTATGTCACAGACAAATATGCCACTCATACTTCATTAAGGATTCCAGTAGCCTCTACAATTTTATTATAAAACAGCTGCATTCAAAGCACTTAACCCAGTGATAACAATGTCCTTCTTTAGAATTTAAAGAGCTACTTAAGAAATAAAAGATTTTTAAATTACTTCATTTGTGATTGTGTTGGTACTAAAATACCATCTGATTCGCGTTTAAGGATGGTCATAAAGACGCTCTGAATTATTTTAGTACTGTCGGATAATGATAAGATAAAATAAGATAAGATAAGATGATTTATTTGTTTAAACATGTGTAGTATACATACAGAAATCTGATGAAATGCATGCAAGATGTTACATAGTATTGTCCCAACATGTTTGTCATATAGCTTGACGTACAAATATTTGTGAAGTTAATAACACATAATATGTCAGAATAAGTGAACTGAATAACAATTAATAAACAAGAGAGAAAACAAATCGCCAAATACATTAATTATAGTCAAATACATTTAAAACATTGTCAAATGGTTATAAAAATAACAATAATTATATAGATTTGAATAACATTAATAATCGATAAAACAGTTGCATTATTATAGTACCTATGTATTATTGTCTCGATGTCTACTTAAATTTATTCAGTAAAGTGTATTAGTTAAAAAGTCATTAACATTATAGTAAGCCTTTAGCGCAAGGTATGTCTTAAGCTTATTTTTGAAGGCTTCGTTTTTAAGTTCTTTCCATTCTTTTGGAAGTTTGTTATAGATGACGGGTGCCATGCAAAATACACTTTTGCGCATAAGTGCAGTCCTAGAAGTATGTAAACAGAGCCTGCTGTTGTCACGTCTATTTCTAAGAACTCTGTCATTCAGACGTGGGAAGAAATTAGAATTTGTTTTAACGAACAATGGTATCTCTAATATATATATGGATGGTAATGTCAGTATCCCGTATTGAACAAAGTAAGGCTTGCAACTGTCTGTCATTTTGAGGTTAAACATCGATCTGATACATCTCTTTTGTACTTTAAAAGCCACTTCTTTGTCCGTCGAGTATCCCCAGAACATGACGCCGTATCAATAGCCATATAATGCGTCTACATTAGTGACTCGCGATAATTTGTATAGGGCATAAGAGCTACTACTTACTCTTTTACACAAAGCTTCTATATGTGCCTTCCAATTTAAATTTCAGTCTATCGTTAATCCTAAAAATTTCGTAATATTAACTTCGTCAATGGTATTATTATTGTAATTAATGTCAAGAATATTATTATATGTCAATGAACGTTGGCTGAAGTGCATTATAAAGGTTTTTTTAATATTAATTTTTAAATTATTATTATCTAGCCAAGTAATTATATTATTTATCGTGTTATTTATGTCATTCTGATAGTGATCTTTAGATTTACAGGGTATAGTGACAGTACTGTCATCCGCAAAAAGCGTCATCGGATACTTGGTACATGTAGGCAGATCGTTAATGTAAAGTGTAAAGAGAAGAGGTCCCAATACACTTCCTTGGGGAACACTGTGAATAACTTTCCGATCTTCTGATATATATATATATATATCTTCCCGTTTAGTGAGGATATTGATCGTAGTTACTTCAGTTTTTTAAATTCTATCTTTCAGATATGATTTAAAGAGATCTTGGACGTTTCCTCTAATTCCGTAGGCATCTAACTTTTTTAGTAATATTTTATGTTGGACATAATCAAATGCCTGTGTCATATCACAGAATATCGCACAAATGGGAATCTTTTTATCCATATTTATCATGACAGTGTGTAAAAAATCAAATATGGCCATACTTATTGTTTTTCCTTCTCTAAATCCTTTCTGTTCTTTACATATTATATTATTTTTTCTAAATACTGGTTGGTCTCTTTATAAATATATATATTTTTTTAAAATTTTGAAAATATTGTTATTAATGATATCGGCCTATAATTTTCCATTAATTCCTTATCCTGTTTCTTGAATACAGGTTTTATTACAGACACTTTTAGTGCATTAGGGAATACCCCTTGACATATACATAGATTTATTATGTGACTTAACGGTTCACATATTTCACCAGCAACAGATTTAATTATCTTTGTACAAATACCGTCGTATCCAACGCTTTTTGTATATTTTAATCCTAGAATTATTCTAAATATCTGATTAGGTACGCTTGGATACATAAACATAGAGTTAGTTGTAGTTGTGATATTCTGAATGGCTGATACTTCATGTATCTGTGTAGGCCTAATCTTGTCTATAAAGAAGTTATTAAACAAGTTGGCTATGCATTTTTGGTCCGTGACGATATTATTATTTATATGTAGTTTATTGATGGTACGGGGTGGTTTAAGTTTATCATTATTTATTATTTGCCAGATTGTTTTAGGCTTATTTTCCGACGTTTTTATTTTGTAGCAATTTTGAACACGTTTCGTAAGATTAATAATTTTTTTGAATAGCCTATATATTATATTTTATAAACCGATTTTTGTTCTGTATGCTTGGTTTACACCTATATTACTATATTTATGCCACAGTAGGTGTCGTTTCTGTTTACTACATGTTTTTATGCCACGGGATACCCATTGTTGTCTTTTATTTAATCTAACAGAGACAACCTTCTCTGGAAAACATTGCTGATATAATAGTGTAAATATTTCGATAAATACATTGAATGCTATATTTGCATCTGTTGCCTCATAAACATCTGAGAATTTTAAACTTTTCATATAAGATTTAAATTTTATTATATTTTGTTTGTCATAATCTCTTCTAACCACGCGCCATTGATTAATTATATATACTTCGTAGGACATTTAATTAATTGAGCTGTATGATCAGACAAGCCAAACTCTAATATTTCAGCTTTGAAGGATCTGAAATTATGCGCCAAATTGTCAATACATGTCTGGCTATGAGGTCGAGTTTGAATTTGAGTCCATAACTGAGTAATAAGTTTTCAAATTCGATTGTATGCTTGTTTCTTTTCAATACATTGAGGTTACAATCTCCCGCCAAAATGACATGTTTATAACATTTTTTCATTATTGTACGCAAAAGAATATTTAATTTATTAATACATAAGTCAAAATTGTTTAGATTAGGAACTCTATATATACAAACTAGGGCAGTACTGTGTTCAGTCAACTCAATGGCACAACATTCAAATATACCAGTTGTGGACAGTTTCGCTATTTCTAGCATTTCTGTCCATTGATGACCGTCCTTTACCAGAATGCATGCGCCTCCTCTCCTGCTTTCACTTCTACTAAAGCAGGCAGCTAACCGGTAGTTAGGTATATTGGCAAGATTTTCAAATCCTTCCTTCATAAAGTGTTCTGTAATGCACAGCGCATCTACACTTATTTTCCTATCTAGTAATTCGTCTAGACATACCGTAAGGGTTTCAGACTTCGAAATCAAACCCGCTATGTTTTGATGCATTATATATAGATGCTTATTTGCGAAAGAAAGTATCGTTATTCATATTTTCCCTTTCTTCATAAATTTCAATAGAGTAGGTGTCGTCGCTTTGGATTATATATGTGACTAAGCTCATTAGGTCCTTAAAAATGGTTTGTAGGCCAACCTTATTAATCATGCCTGTGTATTTGTTATACATATTACTTGATGTACTTGTGTAGGTTAAGTTGAGGTTGCTATCCAGTAGAAGCGCGTAGCCATGAGTTTGGATATCCATATACAGTAAATGATTAAATGTTTCTACTCTCCAATTGAAAATACTAGTATAACTGGAGTACTTATATGTAGGTAAACAAATGATGATGTTGGTATGTGTTATTTTTTGCAGAATTTCTCTAATATGGTATATAAAATTATAATAGTTGCTTGTTGTCTTAAATTTTTCTTCTCCAAGTAGAATTACACAGAAATCTTTCATGTTAAAATCTTTCAATTTAGTATCCAAACCCGTCAAGAGTTGTTCAGTAGTTGCATTTGATTTCAAGTAATGGCATATATTCATATTAGTAAATGTATTCTCAGGCGTTGATAACAAGCCAGTATTTCTTTTTGTACTTAGTATGCACATATTTCGTTTCTCTCCAAAATTTTTCCTTTTTTCCGTAACTGTGATAGTACTTTGCTGATTTGCTGTTTGATTTCTCAAAATATTAGTTTTCCTCTAAATTATCATGTGAGAGCATTTGAGTTTGGGTATGCCTATCAAACTTTTTGTTTTTCTTCTTGGGTGTAGACTGTTTACTAGTCTTAATGGGACTATTTGTATTTTTTTTTTGCATAGTGCATTTGTTCTGACTAGGCCTTCGTTTGATTTTTTTAGACTACTATTTTCTAAAGATAATAATTCTATTTCCTTGTGTGCACTATTCAACTCTTGAGTTAGTTTGTTTATTTGTTTTTTTAATCATTTATTTACTCTTTCATCGTCATCATCCGATATGTCCGGCAAGCTTCTATTTGTTGTGTCATTCATATCTGTTGTTAGCGTCATCTATTATTGTATCCGATTTTGTTCTAGTTCGTCGAAAGGTTATATTTTCTAGGAAGTTCATATTTTATTTAAATGCCCTTACTTTATAATTATAAATCGAGTATAGAGAAATTTCAAAAAGCTCGCCCGCGTCCCTCCAGGATTCGAACGCGAGGCACTGTCATCGACTCAATACGTTAGTCGACGGGGCTATCGTAGCTGTTGGTAGACACTACGAAATACTTGACGTATTGCAGAGTGGTGTCGATTACGATTGGTGTCGATTGGTATGTGTGGCGTTCGCACTGCTTGACCGACAGTGGACGATTATTGTTCTGATTATAAACTAGATGTCGCCACCTGTTAATATTTTCGTGGATGATGTTACGAAATTTGAAGTAGTCATAACATTAACGATCTTCTTTTTTATTGATTTCACTTAAATATCTTTTTCACGAAATATAAATGGCGTTTAATGCTTGTTTTATATTATTTATTAGTTTTTTTCACTGTTTATGTAAGTCACTAGATGGTAAGTCACTGTAAGCACTAGTATCCCGGTGTTTTATTTTATTGTTTATATTGATTTTAAAAGTTTATTTAAAGAAGAGATAACACTTTCACATTATTATTAGTCAATTGTCCACACGTTAAACTTGAATACACACTTTATAATTTGTTTTAACTATTTTAATGAATTAAACATTTACGAGCTCTTCTATAGTGATGTTTACTTGAAAATAACATTTTGTTAATTATTTAATAAATAAACTTTGTGCTCTAGTAATCCGCACTAGAAATAAGTAAGCATTAGGTAGCAACATGGTGTAGATGAATTATTGTAATGTATACAAAGTGACATGCATACAAAACAAGCAAGCAGTACCGTGTAACATCCTAACAGCTTCGTCTATCCCGCAACGTACACTGCACCTACCGTAGACTTTTCAAACGTTCTCGTCTTTTACTGTAGTATTATCTGTATATAATATATAAAATTCATGCGTTACTGACTGACTGACAGACTATGCACAGTCTATAACTATGGGGCGCAAGAAGCTGAAATTTTAAATGCATGTTCCTTGGAAACTGAAGGGGTTGCACTAAGAAGGATTTACGAAAAATCCCAAAGGATCGGGGAGAGACGGTTAAAATAAAAGGTGTAGGCGTGGCTGCGGGCATTCTCTAGTTCCTCATATCATTAGGTTAGAGGTGGGTTCAGTATTTTATTCGAGACTACTCGCGTCCAATAACGATTCTACAGTAGTAGTCGTCTGCGATACGAAATATACGTAGTATTTTCAAAAAGGATCTTTTTTAAATAGCTAGTATTAAATTACGTGATTCATCAGAATTAGAAGACTAATTTAGATTTATCTTTATTGAACACATCATCTTCGCATCAGCCGATAGGCATCCTCTGCTGGACATTGGCCTCCGCCAAGGCTCTCCATATAAACTGATGTAGAATCCACACATAATTTGAGTACATACCTACTAAAACAGAAATATAAACACATAATATTTAAAGATAGGGCTAGGGCACATTTGGCTACAAAGTAGTGCACATTTGACACAGACAAAAAAATACAGAGAACAAACCACCTAACTGCAGACGTGTCTTTATTACGAGGACAACTAGAATGTTTCTTATGTAAATTCATTGCAATACTCTTTACATCTGTGGTGACGCCGACGCCCGCGGTCCGCAAACACACTACAGACGCCCTGTGATATTTAAATCAGATAAAGTGGGACACTTGCCTTATGGAATGAGTATATAGAAGCTCGGTTCGGTTCGGGATTATTCGATACGAGGATTTTTGTGTACGGTTTACTAGTAGTAGAAGCTTTGAAGTACTTTTACAGGATGATATGGATAAGTTTTTATATTGTTTGTGTCATAGACAGTTACCATAAATCTGCATTTAACATCGGTCTCTTTTAGTTATATTGGCTGTTTCCCAAATTCTCATAGGATAGATTTTACCGTGTTATGGGGAGAATATAAAAAGCCCGTCAATATATAATCATAAAAATAACCAGCCGTCCAAGTTTCATAATTATTACCTTCAGTTCTTGGGAATTTGTTATACAGTCAGTCAGCACAAATGAATTTATATACATTTATTATAAACTTTCTGGCCCACAATCAGTAGTTTCAGTTACTATATATTTATAATAATAATAATAATAATAAACATTTATTTCAGAATTAAATTATTCCATATTTGTTAGTAACATTATAGACTTATAAACGATCCCGGGAGTGTCTACTTGACTGCATGCAGTCGTATCCACCGCTCAAGATCGGAGAGTCCCACCTATCAGCCAACGTTCCAAGAGTGGTGTTGGGGCTGGCGCGAACACGGTGCAACAGAGATGCACATCTTTTGCGCATGATGGCCGAAAAACTGTCAACGTCGGCGTCGGCAAACATGCCGGACGCACTACAAAAACGCGGCAGCCCCATCAACACCCGGAACATGTTGTTATATTGTATGCGCAAGCCACTATATGCCCTCTGCGTGAAGTTCACCCACAGGCTGCACGTGTAAAAGGATTGGCAGTAGGCTTTGAAAAGCGTCACCTTAACCTGAGCCGTACAACATGCGTATATTTAAGTACTTACATTTCCTTAAAAGCTTGATATGTCAATTACAAATTCCTACTGCCTGTCTTTAGATTACCTACTTATGTGATAAGAATAAACCTTTTACCATATTTATTCTTAGAAATCTAGCTCTTAAGCGGAAAACGGACCTTTCACTATGAAAACACTACTAGCTCCTTCTATTATATTTCGTTTATAAATTCAGACAAAGAACAAAACAATAGAAGTACAATAAACTAGGCGTAAATTTCTAAAAAAACATTTTTAAAAGAAATACGGCGTTTATTTTTACGGTACTCGTAAAATTAAATTTTCAACACAATTGTCACCTTTTTTGCTCATTTTAAGTAAAATTATTACGTCGCTTTTCAAATAATAAAATGGACTTTGGAGCCGTTGTAAGAGATGATACTTATTTTACTTTTTGAAAGATGTTATGACTTTCATAATAACGGGATTAAGACTGAAAGGTATATTTCTACCTCATTTGTGTTTACGGGAAAAGCAATTGAGAATCTTCAAGAAAGCAAAAACAAATTTGATGTCTGTAATTATAAAGTTGTGATGAATGCACGTCGCGTAGTGGTTTAAGTGGCTGCCACGCCATATAACAATAGAAGGCTCGATCGCTACACGGGACATTAGTTTTTGTGATCCATAACTGGTTATGTAGGTCTGCCTATTATTTGTATATGAGCAGGAAGAAAGGTGTGGTGTTCCTACAACTGCGTCATAAAAATAACAACTTTTCAGTATATTACGATCAGTAGATGGCGTTGTTCCATATTCTGAGTTGACACGGGCATAAACCAGGCAGCTAAATTCATTTGTTGCTGCGTAACATAGGCTTAGTTCAGACTAAATACGTCAGGATAAGTGGGGATTCCGCGTTGGTTTAACGTAAATGTTTTGTCGACGTTAGTGTTGCAATATCCTTAGGCTTGAAACTTTAATGGCTTTGCTTTAATATCAAAAGGTCGTTTCGTATGCGTAAAATCTTGCCGTCAATTTGAACGATTTCATAGTCAAAGTCAAAAAGTCAAAAATCATTTATTCATCTAGGTCACAAAGTGACGCTTATGAACGTCAAATTTTAATGTACATTACCTAATGCTTCTACATTTACATTTACTGCCCATTCGCAAAGCAATAGGTAGAACCACGAGAAAGAACGGGCAATAAAACTCGTGGCCACTCTTTTTAATCGCCAGTGTTATGTTACATATTTTGTTTTTGTAAGGAGCTGCAACTGTTTCACATTGTAATTAATTACTTGTAAATAGTAATTAGGAACATACATAATACTTAAATAATTAATGCAGTTACCAATTTAACTGCTGTAGTAGCCTTGCAGTGTGAATATTGTGTAACAGGAGCATCCACTTACGTCTTGTAATGTAGGCAACTCGCGACCATGTTCATAACTATATGGTGGAAATATATGTTACAGAAGTGACTGTATATGAATACACAAAATTACTAAAACATTAGTTTACAGCCCATAATCACGAGTTATCTTCATCTTACAGTGCAGTAAAACTTTAATAAAATTAGTGGAACAACAATGCAAATGTAAATGTAGTATCTAAGTTGAATGACCTAATAATACATGAACAGTAATTTAAAAGAACTAGAAATATTATATAAAGATTAACTGAAAATGCCAAGTATCTATATAATTCTAATTAGGTATAAAGATCACGAGTTGTCTAGCGTAAGTGACCAGCTATCCTTATCACTGAAATAATCATTAATAGTATAATAACCTTTCTTAATAAGGCAGTCCTTTATTTTAGTTTTAAATGTACTAAATGGTAATTCTAAAAGACTAATTGGTATTTTATTGTATATACGAATACCTAGCCCTACAAAAGAATTATTAACTTTATGTAAACGATGATAAGGGGCATATAACCTATGCCTGTTTCGAGTATTTATGTTATGTTTATCGCTTTTTGTGGTAAATAAACCTATATTTTGCCTAATGTACAAAATATTAGCAAATAAAAATTGCGAGGCTACTGTAAGAATTCCTATAGACTTAAAGCGTTTCCTAAGAGTATCTTTTGCACCTAACATGTATATTGCTCTTACCGCTCGTTTTTGTAGAACGAAGATATTCTGAATATCCGCAGTTTTGCCCCATAACAAAATGCCGTAGGACATAACACTGTGAAAATAGCTAAAATAAACTAAACGAGCCGTGTCGATGTCAGTAGGTTGCCTAACTTTTCTGACGGCATACGCAGCAGAGCTTAGCTTTCCTGCAAGACATGCTATATGTGCACCCCATTGTAACTTATTATCTAGTGTAATACCTAGGAACACTGTAGAGTCTACTGTGTCAAGTTCCTCCCTATCTAGCATAATATTAGGTCCCAGTTGTTTTACATTAGGTAAAGCAAATTTAACGCATTTAGTTTTCCTAGAATTAAGTACTAGGTTATTTGCTGTAAACCATTGTGTAACTTGTAATAGTGCATTATTTACATCATCAAATTGATTTCTATTCCTATCTACTTTAAAAATAAGTGACGTATCATCTGCAAAAAGTACAACATCACAGATGTTTGTTAAATAAAAAGGTAAGTCATTAATATATACAAGAAATAGAAAAGGACCTAAAATTGAGCCTTGTGGAACGCCTAGCTGTATAGGTAATTTAGAGGATGTAGTCCCATTTACATCGACACACTGAAATCTCTGCCGCAGGTACGAATCGACAACACTAAGTGCGGTTTTCTCTACGCCATAGTGGCGGAGCTTACGCAGTAGCGTGTCATGCTGAACGCAGTCAAATGCTTTAGATAGGTCACAAAACACTCCAATAGCATTCTTTGATGACTCCCAAGCACTATAAACGTGTTTTATGAGAGCAACACCCGCATCAGTAGTGGATCTACCTTTAGTAAATCCGTATTGATCCTTGTGAAGCAGACTATTTAAATTAAAGTGGTTTAGTAGCTGCTTTAAAAGAATCTTTTCAAATATTTTACTAAATGCCGGCAAGATAGATATGGGCCTAAAATTATTAATTTAATTTTTACTGCCAGATTTGAATAAGGGTATAATTTTACTTAATAACATCAAATCCGGAAATACGCCTAGGTCAAAGCATTGATTAAAAATTATAGATAGGTAAGGCGCAACAGTCTCAACTATAGTACCTAAAATTTTAATTGAAATGCCCCAAAAGTTACCGGTATTTTTAATATTAATTGAATTATATGCGATCAATATATCTCGCGGGGTAACGTGCTCGAATCTAAACACACTCTTGCATTCAGGTACACTGCTAAGCAAAAAATTTCCAGCGTCTAAAGATGATGATTGTAAACAGCTAGTAGTTGTTAAAGGTATGCTCGCAAAGAAACTATTGAACATATGTGCAACTTGAGTTTTATTGGTGACTAATAAATTGTTTTCTTTAAGTTCAAATTGGTTTTCCCGTGGTCGTGCTCTTCCTGTTTCATTATTTATAATTTTCCAAGTTTCTTTAATTATATTTGTTGAATGCTTAATTTTACTACTAATAAATTTAGATTTTGCCATAATACAAACTTGTTTAAAAATTTTTGAGTACTTTTTTACATAATCTCGAAAAGGTGTGTCATATCTATGTTGTTTCATACCATATAATTCAAATAACTTGGCTCTACTTTTGTATATACCTATAGTGGTCCACTGGTTAAAAGATCCCATAGTACCCTTTAGTGTGACTGTTTTACTCTTGAAGGTATTTTGAAACTCATTATTTACTAGTCCAAAAAGTGAGTTATAAATTGTATTTGGATTTTGTGAGTTCAATATTGAGGTATTGAGTTTAGCAATAATATTGGTTTTGAAACGTATTAGACGATTGGTAGTCTGAGGCCTACATTCTACTGTACGTGATTTATCATATGTTGAACAGGGAAAACTAGCTATGTGTCCACGGTGATCAGAAGGGAGAGAACTAATTACTACTGGGTTTGTGGCAGCACAAGAACTAAATATGTTATCTAAACAAGTAGAAGATGTTGCAGATACTCTAGTAGGTTCACAGAATAGGTTACTTAAATTAAATGACTTGAAACATATGAACTATTGTTACCGTTCACGCCACTACGCGGCTTAATTTAGGACACATACATTTTATTTGTAACTAGCTGGTACCCGCGGCTTCGCACGTGGATAGTAATAAATTTTATTTTAACTTTCATACTTTGCGCGAATCCTACAAC
This sequence comes from Euclidia mi, assembly GCA_944739405.2. Lineage (NCBI taxonomy): Eukaryota > Metazoa > Arthropoda > Insecta > Lepidoptera > Erebidae > Euclidia > Euclidia mi. The sequence continues at coordinate 5,516,063 of OX123183.2, read as the reverse complement.
CTCCTCAATCAAGCCCTTTTTAAAATTCGTTCTTAGTGGACGCTTAAAATAAATAAACTACATCTCAGCCAAATAAATTTTTTAAATGCTTGGCGATTTTCAAAAGTTTATAATAACTGAAAATATATACATAATATAGGTATATCCATATACTACATACAGTCGGTATCGTGACAACAGCGCTAACTACCGGATCAAATTGCCTATATGTAGCGCTATAATGTCCTCTACCTTGCAGTGAAAGTCTCATTTGAATCGATTCAGCCGTTCCAGAGATTACCCCGGACAAACAGAAAGACAGACAGGCAGACAGACAGACGGACAGACAGACGTACAAAAATGATAAAAAGGGTGATTTGGACTTAGAATCGTGTAACTAACTATATGCACTTGAAAAAAACATAGTTATTTTGAAATCACAGACAGACACTTCGATTTTATTTATATGTATAGATGTATAGATGAGTAGAAGAAGTAAAAACCTGTTATCGCGACAACAGAGCCAACTACTAGGTCAAATTGTAGCCTATATGTAGCGCTATAATGTCCTCTACCTTGCAGTGAAAGTCTCATTTGAATCGGTTCAGCCGTTCCAGAGATTACCCCGGACAAACAGAAAGACAGACAGACAGACAGACCGACAGACGGACAGACAGACAGACAAAAATGATAAAAAGGGTTGTTTTGGACTAATGTAACTAACTATATGCACTTGAAAAACATAATTATTTTGAAATCATAGACAGACACATCAATTTTATTTATATGTATAGATAAGTAGAAGAAGTAAAGACTTGTTATCGCGACAACAGCGCCAACTATCGGGTCAAATTGTAGCCTATATCTAGCGCTAGAATGTCCTCTACCTTGCAGTGAAAGTCTCATTTGAATCGGTTCAGCCGTTCCAGAGATTACCCCGGACAAACAGAAGGACAGACAGACAGACAAAAATGATAAAAAGGGTTGTTTTGGACTTAGAATCGTGTAACTAACTATATGCACTTGAAAAAACATGGTTGTTTTGAAATCACAGACAGACACTTCAATTTTATTTATATGTATAGATACCAGCGCCTATTTCTCCGCACCCGTGGCTCATAGCGTGATGATATATCGCCTATTCCCTCCTCAATAAATGGAATACCCAGTATTTTACAAATTGAACTAATACATAGTTTCAAAGATTAGCGTATTTAACCAAACAAACAAACTCTCTCATATTTTTAAAAATTACTTTTGGCGATGTAGTTACTTATTTTTATTCGAAAATTGTTCCTACGAATTTACATACATACATACATAGACTCACGCCTGTTTCCCGGAGGGGTAGGCAGAGACTACGGAGCGCCATTTGCAACGATCTTGACATATCTCTCTTGCTTCATTCACTCCCATCAGAGTTCTCATGCATGCTCTTCTGTTCAGGGTGCTTCTAACCTGTCCTGTTTTTAGGATGTCTCCAATCTGGTCAGAGAACGTCCCTTTCGGTCTTCTCTTTCGTCCTGTCCCTTCCACACTTGCCGTATATATCTGCTTGGTCAGTCTTTCGTCATCCATCCTCTCCACGTGTCCAAACCATCTTAGCATACCTTTCTTTTACCCCACAACACTCTCTTATCACACAATTCTTTACTCTGTCAGTCAAAGAAACACCACACATACTTCGCAGTGCTCTCATTTCTACAGCATTTATTCTACATTCATGACTCTTCTGCCATACCCAACTATCACTACCATACATAAGAGTAGGTACTAACACCCCTCTATGGACATCCAAACGTGCCTTTTTGGACACGTTTTGGCTATTCATAAACGCCTTCAGAGCTCCATTCACTCTATTACCTGCATTAACTCTTTTTTCAATATCTTCTACATTCTTACCATCTCTTGTAAACATCGTACCTAAATATACAAACTCATTCACTTGCTCTACTCGCTGTCAATCGATCATAACATTACAAGCCGTAACGCATTCCTCCTTTTCAAAAACCATAACTTTCGTTTTACTTACATTTACTTTCATTCCTTTCCTCTCTAACGCACCATGCATGATTGTTACCATCTCCTGCAACTCCTCCGCTGAAGACGCAAGTATAACCTGATCATCAGCATAAAGAAGGCATTTGACAAGTAACTCATTCATCCTTAATCCACAGTCACTATGTTTCAAATCTTGCAAACAACTGTCCATGAAGAGGTTGAACAGCCACGGCGACGCTACACATCCCTGTCTAACACCTGTCTCGATGGTAAACCAATCCGTGTACGACCCATTTATCCTCACACAAGCTCGAGAATCTTCATAAAGAGATTTCAGAGCTCGTATGAGGCTGCTGTTCACCCCATACATCGACAGTACCGACCACATTTCATTCCTCACCACTTTATCGTAAGCCTTTTCGCGCATTCGTGGATCTCCACGAATGCGCAATAGACCTTTTGACCTTTTTTCGGCTACGCATCGCAAGGAAAAGACTTGATCCGTGCACCCCATACCCTTTCGGAATCCTGCTTGTACATTCCATATTTTCTTGTCGGTTACTTCCATAACTCTTTCAATCAGTATCTTCGCATACAATTTGCCAACAATGCTGAGAAGGCTAATGCCTCTATAGTTCTTGCAGTCTTGTTGCGAGCCTTTTCCCTTATAAAGAGGCACAACCACCGCTGTGGTTTAGTCATCAGGTACTCGGCCGGTGCTCCAGCACAAGTTAAATAAGCGCTGCAGCTGACCAACTATGATGCCCTGTCCAGCCTTCAGCATTTCAACTGTAATCCTATCATATCCTGCAGCCTTACCTAATTTCATACTTCCCAACGCCTTCACAATCTCATCCACACCAATATCGCTTTCATCATTGCTATTATTACCATTCATTTCGTCTATCGATGTCTCTATCGCCGTTCTTTCAAATAGACCTTCAAAATACTCCTTCCATCTCTTCAGCACGCATGATTCACCATTCAGTATCTTTCCATTCTTGTCTCTGATTGACGTGTATTCTGAGGATTGAGTTCTTCCTCGAATTTCAGTGCTAATAATTGAAAAAATATCTATTTTGCACGTATAATCAATTTTACTCAGTTAAGGCTAGGACTAAACCTCATTTATATCCAGTCCATGTTTTGTCATAAGGCGGTTCAGCTTAATAATATTACTTTAGATGGGATCGCCAAGCATAGACCGGGATCCATGATCAACATTTTTAGACTATATGTAGTAATTACTACTGCTCACTTTAATTACTAAGTAAGTGTAGCCTGACAGCTGTAGTACCAAGAACAAGTTTACGGTAGTGGCGCAATGGGTATAGATGGCATTGGATTAAACTCACAAGAACTCAATTGCAAGGCCAATACGTGACAGTGAGCTATCGCAACTGCAGTGGTCTCTCATCTCAACATGAGACCTTAGTTATTTGTGTTTTGGCAGCATATTTGTATACGTGCGAGGCAAAATGACCTTCTTTCGATGCACCTTGAAAAGGTTTATATTGAAAATAAATAATTCATCGCAAAGTTAGAACACGAGATATTGTGAAAATACTGCAAATTGGGGCCATTTTAAATATGGCGGCTTGGGCGGCAAGGACACGACGTGCCAAAATTGAAATTTGAAAGAACAATTTGATTGAAATCTAAAAAAAAAAGATATGAACACTCCAATAACTTTTCGGGTAGCTTTTTAATATGCCAAATTATTGTATCTACTATTCAAGAATCGCCAGCTATCACTTTTCAGAAAACATTATCACTATTTTATATCTATACACCAAAATCATTATGAATACATTTCATGAAAACTAAGGCACTGTCGTTTTAATCCCTGAATGAAGTCTAAGTCAGGGCTCCGGTGAATTATTACGGCATTACTAACTAACCCAGTTGATCTGAACCATTGTATAAATAAATGGGATCATAGATTAACATTTTGACTTAATGATCTCGGTTGAGATGAAGTACTTGAATTGAAAATAAGACTTTATTCTACTTTGACTAGTCTTTTCTTCGCTTGTGTCTAAGCTTGCGGCTAATTTGATGATTTAGGTTGCTTCGTATTTTGTCAAATAAAAGTTTGTCAGTTTTTTTTATTTATTACAAGGGATATTGTCTATTTACTTACATTATTTTTTGTGGTTATATCCTCAGTAGCGGAAACTATGACTTAGACTAAGAACAGTGTCTGTATGTATAGAATATTTAGGGAGATCCAATTACAAGCATGCTATGGGACTGTCTGTGTCTGCTATGTCCCTAAAGAGAGCTTGATACACTTTTGAGAACTCTATCCTATTGAACTGGTTAGTGACTCTGACTACTAAACTGAAGGTCGAGTCTTGTTTGTTAAATTCCGACCTTGCACATGCGTTTGTTTTTGTGTTGCTTGGCGTGCATGCAGCGGGCGTCCGGCGTACGCTCAGCGTTTATTTTGTACTTAAGAGTGATCGCCGAGCGAACGCCGGGCACACGGCAAGCGCCCGCTTAAGGAACGCGCACGTCCACTGCGAGGCCGGCCTAAGCAACCACCTCATACGGGACAACACTGTGTGATGTTGATTGTTGCACCCGGTCTGGGTGTTTTGTGTCCGTTAATCAATATTTATAGTGGCCCATGATAAAGAATTTAGGCAACGAAGACGTTGGGACTCTAAATTGAGTACTCAGAAGATGAACGAATGAGTCTTTGTTGACAAAGTAATTAAATGTTGAAATTACTTCCTTTCAAGCCATCACCATCTTAGCGTTGTTTTGAAATAGGTCAACCAAATTGGACCGAAGCTAACCTTCTGTCTGTACCATTATGGTGAAACTACTAGGGTCGCCTGGTATCTCTCCAATCTTCTTATCCGGCGTATTTGGCGCGCATTAAAATTAAATTTGAGATCCGGAGCGTCTTGTACGTGACGTGTTGCTATCTGATGTGCAAAGGAAATCGTGTTTATGGTGTAACTTACTGAGGAAATTAGCTATTGTTCAAGTGGGCTTATGAGACATGTTCAAGTGGGCCTATATAGGCCAAAGTTCTACTCTAGTATGTCACTGGAAATTCTGGTTCATTTAATAGTGTTCCGATAATACTAGTCAGTAAGAAAAACGAATAAAAGCAACCGCTTTTATTCGTTTTTCTTGTTTCCGACGCTTTATTATCCTGAATGCTATAGGTTCAGTTAAGAGCAAAACACGTTTGAACAAACAACTCTTCTTAGTCGTGAATATTAATCTGCTTCACTGTTTACAAAAACTTATGGTATTATTCATCAAGAGTACTTGGGCTGCAACAAAACAGATCTCACGGCCATCAACATAAACGAAGAATGCTCTGAGCGCATTGAATAGTTTCATTACTTGGGTTCTTTACTCCACGTGTGCAGTAATATCAATTGCAATGTGAAAGCACGTATTTCAGCAGCGGGACACGTGACGATAATGTTCTTATCACTACCCTACAGAAATTTAAGTAAACGTATTCATACCACTAGTATTCAAGCATTGATAAACGACTTAATTAAATTAAACATACATCATACAGTCTTTTGCAGTTCACTTTGGACGTAGGCCTTGGCTAATTTAGTCAAAATAACATTGTGAGTTAATAAGAAGATGTGATCTACTATACCACACAGGCCAAACGGAGACTGATGTAAAGTTTCCGTGAAGCAAATAAATCTTTGTGAAGTCATAGATGTATTAATTGCTTCTTCTATTGTTCTTGGCTCTTACGACACTCATCAAATAAGATGGCGTAGTGACACTATCTAATATAAAAAATAATTATTATTTTATCCCATAGACACATTTTCTATAATGACTTTGCCAGGTGGACTGACGATCTGGTTTGATTCGCGGGCAGTGGATAGATGCGGATGGCTCAGGATCGGTCCACGTGGAGAGCCTTGGGGGAGAAAGACGTTTACTGCTGAATATAGGCATATTCAGCAGTTGTTAGTAGCAGTAGTGTACGTTTTTCGGATGATATGATGATGATGAAAAAAATTATCTCAAGCCTAAACGGTACGCAGTGTACGTCTCGATAAACATTTTAATTATTAATAAGTATATCCTATAGTATAATCCTTGTTTACAAACATACATACATACAAACATATGCTCACGCCTTTTTCCCGTCGGGGTAGGCAGAGACAACAGAACGCCACTTGCGTCTATCTTTGCAAACCTCACGCGCTTCCTCTACATTAATTACCCTATTCATACATGCTCGCCGGTTACGGGTTTTTCAAAACGTCCCCAATTTCGTCGACGAACGTCTTACGGGGTTTGCTGCAACCGGCTAGCCCACACACATCTGCCATATATATTTGATTCGTCAATCTTTTTTCACTCATTCCCTCTACGTGTCTAAACCATTTCAGCATTCCTTTCTCAATCCTTGTCACGACATCTTCTTTCGTTAACAAACATTAAGTCCAATATATCCACTACAATTATAAGGGCGTATAATCATTAGAATAATACATATAAAGGAGCTTGTAAATAATTGAGTAAGTATCTACGTTGGGTTCGTAATTAATTATGTATATTAGAAATTTAGTTCACAGTATTTAAGAGAATAATCTATCAACAGTAAATTATTATGAATACATAAACACAAACTACTATTCCTACAGAATGTCCACTTTGCCATAGCCAAGTACATAGATAATGCGATAAATGCGGATTTACAATGGTTTTCTATATCACCAGATAAACAACGAATTCTGGCGTAACTAGCCGCATAAATTGTCCACACAATAGTGTAAGTAACAAATATAAGAAAATTATTATACGATTCTCGCGCAAATTTCGAGTAAGCGTTTTCGTGAGATACGGGAATTGAAATAGTGCCAGTACTATATGCTAGAACCTATATATATTCAGGCATGTAAAAATTACAGGCTATGTATATTCGAGTGGGTAGCAACATTTAGAATGTTCTTGGTATTTCATCTTCGGGTGTTGCAAAGTATATCAAATCGTGGAATCAGTAGGAAGTCAGTTAACTTAAATACCTTTTGTAGTCCGACCACGATAATGCTGGATCCCGTCGCTCTATGGAAAAATATTGATATTTCACCGTAGATCGGTAAATCAGTAATAGTAGACCATAGCCTCTAAATTTTGAGCTTGGGATGTAAGCCGGATAGCATTAAAATAAAACTTATACTACATAATATATACAATTACCTGTTTTATACATTTATAGTTTAGTTGTTTTATTTAAATGGACTAAAAATTTACGAGTTTCCTTTTGACGTTTGTGGCACGGAGATCGAGAAAAAGTATTCGTTTCCCATATTGAGTAAATATAACAATACGTCTCTACACTACTAGAGTACTAGCTAAGACGTAAGTTCAAACTTTTTGCCGGATCTTATCATAAAACAAGGACAAGGACTTAGTACTTGTTTTAAACTATTTTAGACCATCCATCATAGAAGGTTTATTGACTGCACCTATGGCAGTAGTTTAAGAACTACGCCGAGTGTTGTGAGTCCAATTTCCACACGAGACAACACTTTGAGCTATTTAAAAAAGGTAAAGTTTTGCCCTAAAATTACATATTAGTCCACATTATACAATAACCTTAACGCAGATTAAGCTAAATTTCGTCCATATTTTATAAAAAAGTGATACCACACATTATTTTCTACGTGGCAATATAACAGTGTATGTTACATATTATGTTTCACCGTTCCCTTAAGAGAAGAAGAGTTGAGGGGTATGAAGGGCTCTGATGTTGTTTTAATAAATATACAATGAAGATTTAAGGCGAGACAAGCCGTTAGTAATGGTGAAACGTGTGTAGTCAACTTAAGTTCTACTGATGTTTTATTCTTGTTTGAGTGGCGGATACAAAGGTTACATGGGAAGAGAGGTGCTATGAGCTCAAGTAATACATTGAACTTTTGTTGTTGATGTTCATGAAATATAGTAGGGACACTTTTTGAAAGATGGTTTAAAATCCAACACTAGTCTTTGTCCCAGATTAGTATTATGTAATTTATAGGAATTTAAAATTTAGTATATATAAATAAATATTTTAATTTATAGGACTTTAAAACCTGCCGATCAACGGACGAGGCTCTGGCAAACAAAACATCCCGATAAGCGGCAATAGGCTCGCCACCTATTACGTGGGATCAAAACACTGGCGAAAAGTGGGCGTTTAATATGCCTCTGCTTACCCATTCGGGGAAACAGGCGTGAGTCTATGTATATATGTTAAAATTAAGTAATTTACTTTAAAAATTTTACGTTCATAAGCGTCACCTTGTGACCTAGATGAATAAATTATTTTTGACTTTGACTTTGACATTCTCAGTAGTTAATCAAGGACAAAAACTAGTGTTATATTTGGGCCTTATATTTTTCTTAAGAACTGTTTTTCGTAAGGGAATTTAATTTTTTTTATTGCAGTAGATACTTTTTACAGACAAATGCCGCACTACCTAGTGCCGGAGTATATCCTGAATCGTTTTCAAACATTCAGTCACCGAATACAAAGAAAAATTTGGGAATCATACACAGGGTTATCTCGTGTGGAAATCAAACCCACAACACTGCGTAAAGTCATAAATACAGACAGAGTTAGTCAATTATATTATTAGTATCATCAAGTTGTGTCTGCTTTTGGCGGCTAAAAATAAATAAAAAGTAAAATTCAGGCTCGCATATATTTATCTCAGTTATTAGAAAACTCTTGGAGGACTGGAGTGACGATATGACCAAAGTACCTTTCCAAACATTAACGATGTGATATACTAGTAATGCGGTTAGACCAGTAAGCGTACCTCGGGCTCCAAGGCGTGCATGTCTTGGATGCAACCGAGATAACGCTTCAACGATGATGATACTAGTAATATCAAAACACTGATACGATCGTTTTGATCACACATGTAATCATACACCTACGATCAAAGTGCTAGTAACAGTGCCGAAATATCGGATATTTGAAACATATTTACGCGATACATGGCACGAGATACGTATGCTCTAAGGAGACGTAATTTAATCTCGACGACCTTAAAAAAAAATATAAAATGACTTAGCAAAATGATAGCTCAATTTATATTATCATCTATATCGAACCATTCCACGTAACAGTAAAAAGTTTTTTATTTCATTATTATCTAACATCGGATTCAATGCTTGTTCAAGCGTTCGTATTAAACTGTTAATTATCGCTTGCCCCTTACCTCGGTGAACACGTGAAAACGTCAGTCCAGGCAACCATGAAGATCTTTGTCGTTATGGGGAGTCAGTACCCTCGAATAAACGGACACAAATCTCAAACATGGAATAACGCTATACCTTTGGGGTGTGATGGTCGGATGGTGCTCTGTGGAAAACATAAATATCCCGTCATTTCTAGATAGACTAAAGAGCAATCGAAATAGCAATAGTGATGCAACGGACCATTACGATTACATCTTACGTCCATCAAAATATCCACAGAAAAAGACACAGCTTTCTATGCTTTGCCACTTTATATATTAGGTACAAATTTACTACCTTGTTATTATGAACACAACCCTTCACATCGACGCATAGTAAAAATAATCCTACTTTTTAAAGTATTAACATACGCAGTGGTGTTACGCGAAGGCCCTTTAAACGCATGGGTGGCATTCGTAGGGAAATTATTTATAAAGCATTTTGAAATTGTTTGTTTTCTTTACAATATGACAAATATTTATGCCATGTTAGAATCATGCGATTTTTATATATTCTAGAATGTTTCTTTCCGGGATTTAATCGGTTCAATACGTATTTTAAGGGTACCAATGTTTATTTTTTATATCCGTAACCAAGATAATGTGAGCCGACGGAAACGCCGAGCCCATAAAAAGGATTTGTACCCTTAAAATGAGTACGTACCCATGAGATTAAAATCAGATAAGAAATGGTATGATATACTAGTATTTACTTCAGTTTTGATCAAAACGTGTTTTTGTATGGTGTACTAAACTCAATCTATAGGAACTTTATGGTTAGCAAATTTGCTAGAAATTTCCTTAAAAGGGGTCTGAAAAGTTAGGTGGGTCGCCATATCACTTAGCTTACTACGCTTCATATAAGTACTACGACTTACCTACATCGACAAACCCTCACGGTAGTGGGGGGCTTCTTCTTCTGTGTTAAGAGGAAAACAATTCAAATCGTGCCAACTTTCTTATTAAAAGGAAAATAAATTACCTCAGGTATTTTATACTATTATGAACTTACTTAAAACGCACTTATTAACTCCAGCCTCCTTTTTAATAATGCTTTCAAAGTTTAAAATGACAGTGTTTTAAAAAGCCATGTTTAAAAATTCATGGTAGTCGCAAAATTTACGTAGTTTTTTAACAAAGCTTAACCTTGACATATTTGTGAGAGTTGATTGTGACATCCCTGCACACACAAATGTGTTGTAACGCACACGTGTACGTATAATGAACGCATACTTCAGTGAACTAAGTGTCGTGTACTGCTTTATTTACATAAGCTGTGACGTAGCTCCACGGAAAATGACACTTTTCAATTTAGGTAGCGCCAGTTACCTCCGGGATGGGATTTATTATAAAGGTATACTGATTGTGAGCTTTATTCGATCTGAATGACCAGTTTGACCAACATCGATGGTTATTGTTTATTTATTTGAGAAGTCTGAAACTTGTTTTCTTCAGTTTATCTTTTGCGTAATGTTTAATTTTAGTAAACGATAATGTACAATTTGATTAATTCGATTATGTGGAAGAACCTAAAGGCACGAACACGACAAAATTCTAGCAGGAATAAAATCAAAATGGACTATATGATTCTTTAAGACTTTACAGATGTATTTACTACGATATTTTATAGCCTGTTAAGTTGTATGATGTTTTTAAATCTAAACATCAATTATTATGTTTCTGACTAAAGCAATGTACCATACATTGTTTTAGCTTTCAAAATAATTTTCAACTCTACTAATTTCCTCTACGCAGCAACAGTGACAAAAAGTAATAAACCCTCTACGAGAAAATAATGTTAATCCATCATAATACAAAGTAATGACTTGTGCTTACTTTATAGCTTTTAAATGCTCAGTCGACTTTTCTGCACTCGACGTTACCTACTGATCAGACTTCTACAATTTATTTTATTATTATTTATTTATATGGTAAAAGTTCTACTTAGAATGACTTTCTAGCTAAACTTCTTATACATAATCACACATTACAGGATATTTTTTCAAATCAACATACTCGTAGACACAATTTCGTTCACCGAATGCCATCACAGAAGCCACAATTCTGAGGCAAGACAAAAGAAATAAAATAAACTATTTCTCCGAATGATGCAGCACAATCCCGTCTATCCTGATCTACTTAAATATTCATAGCAGTAACATATAAACGTATACGTTAATGTATTCTTGTGTTTCGCAGATTGTTTCCGCTTTTTAAACTCAGACAATTGGGGAAAGATTTTAGGGTACCGTGCTTTTACTCTGCTAGATTGAAATAAAGTGAAAAGAGGAATGGCCTCCACTGGACCGACACACAATTATGGCGAACCGCAGCGCAGCGCGTTTTTCACAGTTAAACTGTTATTGAAATTATGCTTAACATATATTATCATAACTTCACGCCTTTATCCCGGCAGGGGTAGGCAGAAGTTTATTACACACCCACACTTCGCCAGTAATGTTTCGGTCCCAATGTAATAGGGAGCGAGCCTAGCCTAGCTAATTTATCTACCGGGAACATTATGACATCTTAAAAAAAATTCAAAAATAAATTTATAACACGTACGCACACACCCACACAACTATTACGTGTTAAATGATTTTGAACATATATTATCATAACTTCACGCCTTTATCCCGGCAGGGGTAGGCAGAAGTTTATTACACACCCACACTTCGCCAGTAATGTTTCGGTCCCAATGTAATAGGGAGCGAGCCTAGCCTAGCTAATTTATCTACCGGGAACATTATGACATCTTAAAAAAAATTCAAAAATAAATTTATAACACGTACGCACACACCCACACAACTATTACGTGTTAAATGATTTTGGACTATTTCAAAACAATGTGAACAATGTCGAAAATAATTTGGCAATGAAAAATGCTCTCTACTGCGCTCAGCTATATGGGTGACGGGCCCTGAAGAGCTGAATTATATAAAGTAAAATATCTCGCCCAACATAAAGGAACTACAAAAGAAGAACTAAATTTAACACCAGACATATTTCTTAGATTTATACTATTTAAGAACATAACGGAAGGAATCAACTATATTTTAGAACACCTATCTATTATATATTTCTTAGATTTATACTATTTTAGATCACCTATCAGAAGAGGTCGTTAGTTATTTCTGTTCGACATCTGGGGCCCAATTCTCCCAAATAAATACAGTTTCGATATAATGTCAGTGTCATACTTAGGTACGTCACAAAAAGCGTATTCTTCTAAATTATCTGATATTTGAATGAAATTGTAACGAGATCGTAAACTGAAACAAGTGTAAAATATGTGTCAACGACGAACTGTTTATTTCAAATTATACGATAATGACGTTAGGTTATCAGAATACCACTTCTGAGTCAATTCAAAATATAATTTCAATGTCATATAAAAATACGAGAATTGGCCTGCTGTTTTAAGGAATTTTGAGAAAGGCAAAACAACTTTCACATAGATAAGACTGAACTTTCTACTCAGTATATTATTATATAGTTATACTAGAGGATGCCAGTAGCTACGCCTGCAATTTTCTTAAATTTACCCGTTTTGGCCGATCCCGTGGGAATTTCGGGAAATCCCTTCTTAGTGCACCCCTACGGTCCCCAAGGTACATACATGCCAAATTTCAGCTTCCTGCGCCCAATAGTTTCGGCTGTAGCGTGTCTGTCAGTCAGTCAGTAACGCAAGGATTTTATATATTAAGATATAGTCAATGATTGTTAATAACTTCGTAAAATATTCAATTACATTTCGACAGCTACAGTTTAAATACTCGAAATAGAAATTCCTGCGTGTTCTATTTGCAACTGAGAACATTTTCAATCTTATGAATTTTTGAAGACCTTAATAAATTTAGTTGTAGAATTCTATATACCAGTTTTGATATGAATTGGAGGACTGCTGCATCTGAGAAATGCAATTATTCGTATTTTTATGATAAAATAAAATAAATAAAATAAAATACCTTTATTTCAGGCAACATAACCCATATAGGACAGTTTCATAAACAAGATAACAAAAGCATATACACACACTAAAAAGAAAAAAAACATTTAAAAAGCATAAAAACAATATTACATTAAAAGCACATAGTACACATAATACATAACAAAGCGCACACAAGACATTTAAAAGCACAGAGAACAAAGCAAACATACATAATTGCCAAATATAAATTGGGCAGCCCTTATTTATAATTAGCAACCATGCACGTAGACATGCCTACTGCAACAATGCCGAATAAAAGGACAGTCAATTCTGTCGGCTATAATTGTCAGGACCGTATTGGAGTTGGCCCTCACCCTACGCACTAAGGATGCGCACCGCTTGCGCATGGTGGTGTGAAAACAGTTGGTGCGCGCCTCCGAAGACATACCAGAAGTGCTGCAGTAACGAGGCAGCCCCAGTACCGCCCTAAACGCGTTATTTTACTGGACACGAAGGGCATTATAAGCAGTTTGTTTGTATGACGCCCACAGGCTGCACGTGTATAATGAGGTGCAAAAGGCTTTAAAAACGAAATCCTTACTTGTAAAGAACAACGTGCGAACCTACGAGCTATCATATTAGCTCTTTTCGAAAGTGCCCTTCGTGCCCGTTCCATGTCAACATGGTCCCTTAGGTCTTCGGTCAGCCAGTGCCCAAGATGTTTAAACACTTTTACCCTTTCCAAAGGTGTATTATTTAAGTTTATTGTTGGCACACGTGTCGCCGATTTGCTGCCAGCCCGAAAGACCATATATTGACTTTTTGCCACATTATATATAAGGCCTGTTGGCATACTCCTCACACAGCCGCAACAATCTGCGTATCCTACAGACGGACGCGCTCAGCAACACCATGTCATCTGCGTAGCTTAGGTTGTTTACACATAAGTCATAAATATAACAGCCAACATGTTGACTGCTAAGCACGACTATCAGGTCATTAATATACAGATTGAACAAGGTGGGTTAGGTTCATCCAACTTGTCTAACTCCACAGAAAGTCGGTATGGTTCTGACATTGCGCCCGCCCATCTAACATTGTTAATCTGGTGTGCGAACCAATACTTAAATATATTAATTATATCATATGGCATGTTTATATTTTCAAGTTTTTGCCATAGAACATCGTATGACACCAAATCAAACGCTTTTGTCAGGTCAAGGAAACATGCGTACACCGGTGTATTCCGATCCGTATAGTACCTGACAGTGGGCTTGAGACACAGTATTGTACACAGCACTTTCTGTAGATAATTTGGGCCTAAACCCAAATTGATTATCGTGCAAAGTTACATATTTATTTAGTTTTATCTCAAGCAAACCGTCAAACACTTTTGCTATTACTGTAGCGAGAGAGATTGGTTCGTAGTTACGCTTATCGCCCATATCCCCAGTTTTGTTTTTCACTACAGGCACAACTACCGTTTTCATAAAATTGTGCGGCAGATAGGAGTGGCTCACACAAACATAGCTTACACCCCAGTCACATGTGGCCCAGCATGACGTAAATGCTCTACGCTAAGCCCATCGTGACCTGGCGATTTACCTCTGGACATAGTATGTACAATTTTGCCTACTTCCTTAGCCGAGAACATTGTTCCCAAGGTATTATTAATCATCCTACTGCCGTTATCACCTCATGCGGCAATTTATGCCTTGCTGATTTAATTTCCGCCATTTATGCCTTGCTGATTTCAGCATGAATGGGCCAGCTTGACCGGGGAAGTACTACCCTCTCACAGAAAATCGACGTACAGTACTTAAACTGTTGCGTTTCGTTCGGTGATTGAGAGTGCCGGAGGCCCAATCCCCTATTCCTTCTCCCTCATCCCACTCCTCATCCTATGACTTTTCCCATCCCCAAGGGGCGGCAACGCACTTGTTACTCTTGTGGCGTTGCTTGTGTCCATGGGCGGCGGTAATTGCTTACCATCAGGCGATCTGTCTGCTCGTTGCCAACTATTACTAAAAAAAACATAGAACATCAACTATAATTATAGACTCACGCCTGTCTTCCCGAATGGGTAGGCAGAGGTGCAATATTACACCACATTTCAACATGCTATGACTATATGGGTGAGCCTTTTGCCAGATGCCATGCTGCTACTGATAATTCGGAAGAGCTCAATAATACTTTTGCCCGAATCGGAAATTGAACCGGAGATCTTCCTCAGATCAGCAGACGCATACGCTTTCCACTGGACCACGGAGGCAGTCATCAGACAGTCTTGTTTACATAATATAATATTGTTGTACGTCTTCCAAATTACAAACAGAGATCTCAAAGTAAATACATAAGTATATGCTGCGAAACCAGCGTAATGCGTTTAAATGAGTATGTACTTTATTTTATAAATCTACTGTCAGCGCAGAGTGCAGTGCCGTGCACTTATACACACTTAGATCACTTTTACAAAAATTATAGCTTGAAATAAAAATGTGCTTACATGTATTATGCTCCTTTGGTTTCGCAAGAAGCATATATGAAGTAGAAGGTCTATCTTGTGATACGCTGTTTTTCGCGGACACGATGCATAGGGTTCCAACCAAGTACTTAGGGTCCCAAGCCAACCTCACCTGCAAGTGGTGCACCTGCCGATCAACGGACGAGGCTCTGGCTAACAAAATATCCCGATAAGCGGCAATAGGCTGGCCACCTCAACATTACGTGGGATCAAAACACTGGCGAAAAGTGGGCGTTTAATATGCCTCTGCTTACCCCTTCGGGGAAACAGGCGTGAGTCTATGTATGTATGTGTATGTGTACGATATATCGACACAAGAGTGAACATAAAATGACACTAAGAAATCAAAGCCTAATCTTAAACGCTTGTTTAGCGTGCCTCGGCTCCAGAACACTGATCCGTCAGTCCCAGCTGTCAAAAAGAATCATGACTGTATTTAAAGGTCCTGCTTTAGATATCCTACTATTTTACTATTTGTTTGAGCTGCGGAGGTCATACGGTAGCATCTCTGTGAAAAAGCTAAATATTCCATCAAATGTGGTTAGACTAGTGCATGAACCTTGGGCCCAGAATTGTGTGATTTTATCTAAATATAGCACCAACCTACAAACAAGATTCAAATGGTCATGGCAATGTTAATGGTCAAAGCACAAACGTACGAACATACCGTGATGCAAGTTTCTCACAACTGACCGTTGAAACGACGCGCTCCACTGCCGTCATTTACTTCGGTCCTTAATCTTATTTAAAAGCTGAAACTAGTTTTAGACTCAAACTAGTTAGAGTCCAACCGGTTCCGTCGGAGATCCTTATAGTTTTGAATGGATTTAGGCTTTTAGTGTGGAAGGATTTGGAGGGGCTTGTCACGTTTTCGCGTCACTGAACATTTCGGTAGTTAAGTAAACCATGACACGCGATTTTAAGTGAATGGCTGTATATATACGTCTCTTTTATAACGTCTCTTTTTCTGTGCATAATATGTATGTATTTATAGAAACATCTATGTATGTTTATCTATTGTCTATTACTCATAGTACAAACTCTCTTAGTTTAGGCCCAGACGGTGTTGTGTATATGTGGTAGAATGTTATTATTGTACACAAGTCGGTAATGTCACTGAAAATTATTATCTAGTGATTTCCGCACTTTCTGCACACTGCTATTCTTTAAGCTTTTCATCTTATATGTCATTCTTTTTCCAAGCTTGTTTAATTTATGACTTTCTAAAATTACTCTTTCATGACCAACCTTTCATAATCAAATCGAGAAAAGACATACTTGTGCCTTCAATCTTACTCGTCATATCTACCAGGTTTTATTTATATAAAATTATTTCCCCTTAGTTTATTTTCATAAAATTCATTGAAGTAAAATGAAATACGAAACCAATGAATTCTTGGCTGTCAGTGTAGAGCGAAGTCCCATGGAGTTCCTGGCAAAATATAATTATCTAAGTGACTTGCTCATTTTTGTTTTAACAAAAATTTCGAGGATAACAGCCCTTGATCATACATACACCCTCCTTCTTTATAATGGAAAGGGGAGGAAGGACGAGCTAACTTTATGCTTTCGTATTTCTGAATATTAACGGAAAAGAAAGTGCATACATAATGAGGTTTTGCTGGTATTATACTCCAACGGAATATCGGAATACTCAAAAGTACTTGAACTCTGTAAAAGCGGTGGATTTCCGTGGAACCGGAATTACATTATATTGCCTTTACTTGTCCGTGTGGTGACGGATTAAGAATACGAATTGTCACCACCCCATATCGTCCCATGGGTGTCGTAAGAGCCGACAGAGGGAGCATATTATGCAGAGAACAGCACTGTAAGAGAAGGAAAACTTGATACAAACCCTATACCAACCCGTTTGGCCAGCGTGGTATAGTAAGCCAATTCCTCCTTTCAAAGGAGAGGCCTAGTCCAGCAGTGGACTGTTCAAGGCTGTTGATGAGGCCTTTACTTGCAGAATTAGTGGTTCGTTTGATAAAATTACAAACGTCTCGAAAACTTCGTGAATAACAAAGGTATTAGATGCTACCTGTCTTAATATTCCTATTATGCATACGCAAACATTATACAGGGTTAATTTTGGGTATTAAAATGGGATTTGGACCGTCATTGAGTCTCAAGAAACTACGAGGTTTGGTCGTCTACAGAATTATGCTCAAGAGATTGAATAGGTGCCTACCAAATGCAGTTTCAAACACAGAGACTACTAATAATGCCTTTATAGTATTACCTAACGTAACATAAGTCCGGATAGATGGAGCGTTACGAGAAACCATATCTTGCGAACCTTATAACGTATTCAAGGGTAGAGACCGCGACTTAGCAAACGTTGTGTAGGACGCCCGCCGGTTAGTTGGAGGGACGATATACGCAACTGTGCTGGCTACGGCTGGACACAAAGAGCCGGCAACAGATCTCAGTTTTTTATCCAGCAGTGGACTACGGCAAGATGTTACAGATAGTGTTTATGATATCATGCGATACCGTTTCTGCGAAGTGTGGGTGTGTAATACACCTCTGCCTACCCCTTCGGGGATAAAAGGCGTGAAGTTATGTTATATGTGGTTTCTGGAATTTCCTAATCTAACTATTCTTCGATTCTTTAGTGCAACTACTCAAAAACTAAGAAACAAAATTGTGCTCGGAAACCGGATACTTGATGAACTAAAAACGATGGACTAAGGAACGTAAAAGTTCAGGATAACAAAGTATTACACACATTCTACACGTTAGAACCGTGTAAAAATTGAACTCATAAAACGTAGACCATGGAGAGCACGGCGCAACTTGTGAAGTCAAACATTTAAAAAAATCTTTGTATTGTTTTAAATATTTTACTTTTTTTAAAGCCACACAATAAAAAGTACTTATTACGTTATTAATAAGTACAAGACTTTTCTGTGTAGAGACAATATTTTTACGTGATATTCAGGAATTGTCTCCTACAAAAATTCACAACTTCGAAATTTCACTAAAGTACCATTCGAAAAATTTAAACTGTCCTGTATGTTTCATTCTGAACAGCTTTGTAAAGTTAACACCACTGTATGTTTCTCCATCCAAAAAAAGCTACAGTACATAATCTTGTACGTATAAATCGTGGAACCCTCGAGAAAGAAAAAACATTTCGCCTTGAAACTAATAAAATGTCGAAACAAGGGCGTTGCTAAGCGAAAGAGTGCATAAAGATGAAGCAACAATTGAAATTTCAATGTTATTCTTTTATCTTGTTGAAATTCTACGATGTACATTTCCCATTATTGTTATTTTGTTTCAAATATTTCCCTTGATTGTTTCGTATTGTCTCCTACAAAAATTCACAACTTCGAAATTTCACTAAAGTACCATTCGAAAAATTTAAACTGTCCTGTATGTTTCATTCTGAACAGCTTTGTAAAGTTAACACCACTGTATGTTTCTCCATCCAAAAAAAGCTACAGTACATAATCTTGTACGTATAAATCGTGGAACCCTCGAGAAAGAAAAAACATTTCGCCTTGAAACTAATAAAATGTCGAAACAAGGGCGTTGCTAAGCGAAAGAGTGCATAAAGATGAAGCAACAATTGAAATTTCAATGTTATTCTTTTATCTTGTTGAAATTCTACGATGTACATTTCCCATTATTGTTATTTTGTTTCAAATATTTCCCTTGATTGTTTCGTATTGGTTTCTCTCTTGGTAAAATTGTGCTGAGTCATTATTTTCGGACTAAGGGTCGCTACCCTAATGTAATTATTTTTTTGTGAATACGTAGTCAGGGGTCAAACCCCTGGCTTAGGAAGGCAGAGGAACATGTTATTGGATAAATCAGTGTTATTATACGGGTACAGTAAAGCGATTATGTTGAGACATGCTACTGCAGCCGTTTTGGACACAACTTTATCTTACATACATAGACTCACGCCTGTTTCCCGGAGGGGTAGGCAGAGACTACGGAAAGTCATTTGCAACGATCCTGACATATCTCTCTTGCTTCATTCACTCCCTCATGCATGCTCTTCTGTTCAGGGTACTTCTAACCTGTCCTGTTTTTAGGATGTCTCCAATACGGTCAGAGAACGTCCGCCTAGGTCTTCCCCTTCGTCTTGTCCCTTCCACACTTGCCTTATATATCTGCTTGGTCAGTCTTTCGTCATCCATCCTCTCCACGTACCCAAACCATCTTAGCATACCTTTCTCGATGCTTGTCACTACATCTTCTTTTACCCCACAACACTCTCTTATCACACAATTCTTTACTCGTTAGTCAAAGAAATACCACACATACTTCTCAGTGCTCTCATTTCTACAGCATTTATTCTACTTTCATGACTCTTCTGCCATACCTAACTATCACTACCATACATAAGAGTAGTTATTTTGGCTATTCATAAACGCCTTCAGAGCTCCATTCACTCTATTACCTGCATTAACTCTTCTTTAAATATCTTCAACATTCTTTCCATCTCTTGTAAACAGCGTACCTAAATATACAAACTCATTCACTTGCTCCACTCGCTGTCCATTGATCATAACATTACAAACCGTAACGCATTTCTCCTTTTCAAAAACCCTAACTTTTGTTTTACTTACATTTACTTTCATTCCTTTCCTCTCTAACGCACCATGCATGATTGTTACCATCTCCTGCAACTCCTCCGCTGAAGACGCAAGTATAACCTGATCATCAGCATAAAAGCGGCATTTGACAAGTTACTCATTCATCCTTAATCCACTGTCACTATTTTTCAAATCTTGCAAACAACCGTCCATGAAGAGGTTGAACAGCTACGGCGACGCTACACATCCCTGTCTAACACCTGTCTCGATGATATATCAACCCGTGTACGACCCATTTATCCTCACACAAGCTCTAGAATCTTCATAAAGGGATTTCAGAGCTAGTATGAGGCTGCTGTTCACCCCATACATCGACAGTACCGACCACATTTCATTCCTCACCACTTTATCGTAAGCCTTTTCCAAATCCACGGATGCGCAATAGACTTTTTGAACTTTGGCCAAGAATTTTTCGGCTATGCACCGCAAGGAAAAGAATTGATCATACCCTTTCGGAATCCTGCTTGTACATCCCATATTTTCTTGTCGATTACTTCCATAACTCTTTCAATCAGTACCTTCGCATGCAATTTGCAAACAATGCTGAGCAGGCTAATGCCTCTATAGTTCTTGCAGTCTTGTTGCGAGCCTTTCCCTTATAAAGAGGCACAAACACCGCTGTGGCCCAGTCATCAGGTACTCGGCCGGTGCTCCAGCACAAGTTTATCTTACAAGGGTGAGTAAGGCTTTTTTAGGGTTCCGTACCTAAAAGGTAAAAAACGGGACCCTATTACTAAGCCTCCGCTGTCTGTCTGTTTGTCTGTCTGTCTGTCACCAGGCTGTATCTCATAAACCATGATAGCTAGAAAGCTGAAATGTCACAAATTATGTATTTCGGTTGCCGCTATGACAACAAGTACTAAAAATTAAATAAAAAAGAATATTAAGGGGGGTCCCATACAATAAACGTGGTTTTTTTCGTATTTTTTGCTCAAAATTACCAACGGTAACAGGAAGACGCTTAAAATTTTACAGAATATGTAGTTGTATATGACCTTTCAAAATAAATCAATACATAAAAAAGTTAGTAATAAAGGGGGGCTCCCATACAACAACCGTAATTTTTAAGCAAAGTGTTATTCAATCTTAATAAACAGGTAGAAACTTAAAAAATATTTAAGTATACATACCACAAACGTGATTTTCTTTTATAGATGATGGGACGGAGCCCTTCGTGCGTGAGTCCGACTCGCACTTGCCCAATTTTTAGGGTTCCGTAGTCCACAAGGAACCCTTATAGTTTCGTCATGTCCGTCCGTCTGTCCGTCCGCAGCCTAGCTCAAAGACGCCTTTTGCTAGAAAGCTGATATTTGACATGAATATAGACATAGGATATTGCAACAAAACTGTAGAATAAAATTTAGAAAAATATTTTTTTAAGGGTATCTCTCCTACGTATATAGTGGGGCTGAATTATTGTTTGGTTGAGTACCCCATTGTGTGGGGTATCATTGGATAGGTTTAAAAAAATTATTGTTAGTTTGCTCAAATCATTTTTTGATCAAGTGATTGGTTTGTCAAATATCAAGCTTTGAAGTGAAAAAAATTGTTAGAGTCAAGTGTCCCCCCCACCTCTGCCGGCTAAACTATTAATTTGGAAGAGGTGAAAAAAATCACAAATGTAGTTCATATAACGAATGTAAAAGGAAAACTATCACGGCTAAGTAGACATCACTAGCTTACGAGTAATCGTCGGTTAACTTATAAATACCTATTTCTGTCAGTTTACATTGGGAGCGCTGGCTTAATCTTAAAGATGCCCGTTTTTAGTCCCATGTGAAACAGAAGTTATTATCAATAATGGCCATTATGGGCAACTACGGAACCATCATTCACATTGCGCGTGGCCCGACACGCACTTGGCCGGTTTTTATTAATTTAAATGTTTTTGCTCATTCCCGTGGGCATTTCGGGAAATGCCTTCTTAGTGCACCCCTACGGTCCCCAAGTAACATACATGCCAAAATTTCAACTGGTTGTGCCCAGTAGTTTTTGCGGTGGCTTGTCTGTCAGTCAGTAAGTATTGCAAGGATTTCATACAAGGGGTTATAAAAAGCTAAAACTGAAATCCCATATTGTATCAATAATTACATTTTTTTTTATTTTAGCACCGTAGCTGGGAAATTACTGGTTCATGAGATATTGAGCCTCGAAGTCACCATACAATTTTTCCAATTTGGTATAAAATCGACAAATTTACTCCACCAATTTTCTTTATAGACTTTCTTTGCACCCATGGATAAGTAGATAATTGGAGCATTGCACGTGAGCTCTTTTAATAGCGGTTTAAAAAAATGTGTCTTCTTAAAAAAAACTTCGTGTCCCAGGTAAATTCGTCATCATGTCCAAAACGAGTAGGCTTCGACCTGGTTATAGGTCTGGTGACAACCTGTATACAGAAGATTAACGGTATATACAGATATATTCAGTGAAAGCTTAGGGAGAGACTAACGGACTGCTGCTCAGAGACTTATGTTCAAAGCCACGATGGCATTACGATCGTTGAAATTACGTATTAAATTAATTATGGCTTGCTATATAGTACAGGAAAACATCGCGAGGCAACCTGCATGTCCAAGAACTCCTCATAATATTTTTGAAAGACAGGTGTAGACTGCCAACCCGCACTTGACCAGCGTGGTGGACTTTAGCATTACCTCTCATAGTGAGGAGAGTCCCGTGCCCAGTTGTGAAGTAAGATTTAAGCAGAGTATCAGCCCTTCTTAAACATTCATGATGATGAACTGTTGAAGGCAAACGTCGGGAGGAAATATGTCCAAGAAATCTACATAATGTTATCGATAAGCCACAACGCCAACCGTGCCAGTCAATATTATAAGTCGTCAGTAAGATAAATATAATAACTAGAAGTCACAAAATTCTAAACGCATGTATAACATTCGACGAAAACACGCTGAAATAATACACGAACTCAAATAGCATCAGTAATTAGTCATTAGTCATTTATTCATTACAAAAAATTATGTAGAATTTCAAACTTACATACTCATCATCATCATCATAGTCGCGTTCTTCATTACTGAAGGTCGTGTCTTCTTTGGAAATCTTCCGTCGCCTGAGTTGTAGTCTGCCTCCACGATTGTCTGTCTTCGGCATGCTTTGAGGCTTGCGGTACTGACAATCCAGTCAGTAGTCGAATCTGGTCTGTCCAGCGTACGGGAGACCTGCCTCTGGTCGTTTCCCGTCGACTTTGCCGACCACAACCAGTTTTTCGAGGTTGTCGGGCTCCCTACGCATAATGTGACCGAAATAGCTCAGGATTCTTTGATAACACAAAGTGGATAGCCTTGTTTTGACCCTTAGTTGTTCAAGAATAGATTTATTAGTTTTTTTTGCGGTCCATGGGACACGAAGCATCCTTCACCAACACCACATCTCAAAAGCGTTAATTTTTTTCCTTTCTCGTGAGCGGATTTTCCACGACTCTACTCCGTATAGGAAGATAGAGAACACGAGTGATCGCACTAGTCTCATTTTTGTTTTGTTAGAGACGTTTCGATCTCGTTTCGACTTACATACTAAACATAATAAAAACAACATTATTAAAAAAATTATAACCTTACTGTACAAAATAAATAGAACGTCACATTGATTGGGATGTCATTACAGAAATTATATAAGTTAAAAAGTTAATAATAAAATAACTGTCTGTATGGTGACGGATTAAGAATACAGAATGTCACCACCCCATATCATCCCATGGGTGTCGTAAGAGCCGACAGAGGGACCATATTATGCAGAGAACACCGCTGTTAGAGAAGGAAAACTTGATACAAACCCTATACCAACCCGTTTGGCCAGCGTGGTATAGTAGGCCAATTCCTCCTTTTAAAGGAAAGGCCTAGTCCAGCAGTGGACTGTTAAAGGCTGATGATAATGAATAAAATTACAAAAAATTCGACATGCTATCATTCTGAAACTCGTCTATGCTGTAGTAGCCCTTTTTCAAGAGAAATGACTTTAATTTATTTTTAAAAATATGTATGCTGTTAATACCTTTCACGTCAACTGGCAGTTTATTAAAGATGCTTACTGCTTGGACTAAAGAACTGTGTTGTACGACTTTTAATTTAGCCTGAACTAGTCTTGTTAAATCTTTCCTACGGCTAGCATGCCTAATCTGTCTTTGTTCTAGAGTTTCAAACTTGTCCAGGTTTTTAATAAAATTGGTCAGCAGCACCAAAATGTACAGACATGGAATCGTAAGTAAACTGAGCTCCTTGAAGTGGTTTCTGCACGATTCTATTTGATCGATCCGAAGCATTGTGCTAATCGCCCTTTTCTGCATTACAAATGCTGAGTCTTTATTATATTTATAACTATTTCCCCATAACAGGATACTAGCGCATAATAAACTATTTTTAACTGGTCTATATTTAATTCTTCTCTTAAACTTTTAATGGCGTAGCAAGCCGAACTTAATGTGTTGACTATATCCATCAGCTCTGGTTTCCAATTTAGTAAAGCATCTATGTTGATCCCAAGAAACTTTAAACTTGATACCATTTCCACCTGACTACATGCCAAAACAATATTCAACGTCACAATTGTTTTCGTCGTGGATTTAAATAACATACATTTTGTTTTATTTATGTTTAGTTTTAAATTATTTCCATCAAACCATTTTCCAAAGGCGGACGTAATATTATTAATTTCCTGTTCTAAATTTTTTATATCTTTCTCAGATATCACTGCATTTGTGTGATCCTGAAAAAAAGACAAGTCAGAAGCACCCTTAACAGAAGAGCATGCATGAGAAACTTGATGGGAGTGAGTGAAGCAAGTGAGGTATGTCAGGATCGTTGCAAATGGCGTTCCGTAGTCTCTGCCTACCCCTCCGGGAAACAGGCGTGAGTCTATGTATGTATGTATGTTGTGTCATCTGCAAATATGACCAGTTCAGAACTCGGGCTCATACTATTAATATATTTAGTCAGGTCGTTTAAAAATAAAATAAAGAAAATTGGACCCAGTATCGATCCTTGGGGCACTCCTCTGTTTACTGGCATTAATTTTGATTTGTGTATTAATTCTCTTCCTTCTGATATAGATTTCATTATACGCTAGGAATAAATATTAATTATACGCTAGGAAAGCGAAAACGATCCTCGTCCCGTATTCCGAGTATCCACTGTTGTAAAAACAAGCAAAGTTAAGTAAAACGACGCGAGAATTAAACCATAGTCCGTTCTTTCCTCGTAATTTATCCTTTCATAGAAAATGCAAAGCAAACCGCGTTAAAATTCGCAAAACTACCGCGTTTTAAGCTTTAATTGTCGTTTGTGTTTACATAATATTAACATTACTTGTCTCATATTTTTGCCCAAGTATCTGTTCTATATATCTACGAAGTAGCACTAGTACTAGTATAAGCGATGAATTACCACGTGTAGGAAGACCGTGAGTTTGATCCCAATAGGCTTGTGGCCTAAAATGTAAGTAGTGATTGATTCGTACCTTTATTAGATGTTCAAGCGAAATAACTGATTTTTTCTTCAAAAATCGATTAGCAACATTACTTAATACGGCTTTTTAAAAACCTTTTTGAATTTGACACGAAAACGCTGTAAACCATCATGGCGGTTGATTGATGTCACAAAGTCCAAAACAAAATAAACTGTGAATGAAGTGTGGTCTTGTGTACCCACTAATATTTTGTTACATTCTATTTGACAGGTACAAAGTTTTACGTTTTAGTTGAATTAACTTTTTTTTTGTATCTGTTTGAAAAATCCTCATGGAGTCCCTCCGCCCTAGCGGAAGGGCGAAGGGGACTGTCAGACTCTTACTGACTAAAAACCAACCCGTGTTCCTCATGTACCCGTGTGTCGGGGGGTGAGGTTACCGAAGTATTCCTCACTACCCCCCGACGGGTATTGGCCCGCCAAATGGTCAGGCGAGCCTCGAACAAAACCCCCTTGGCGGCGGATGTAGTTGTATTTACTACCAAAACGTCAACAACATCAATGGCGGACGTACTGTTTGACGTAATGTTCTCTGATTGGTGTTCACTGTCACAAAAATAAATAATTTATTTTTAGTTTTAGAATCCTAAAAATAACATTAATCTTACCTTTTTATCATAAATAATATACTTTATTGACATCTACAATTAATAATGACTCTATTGGTACAACAATCAAACCGATTTATTGTTAGTGGACACAAGCCTATTTTAGAACATGACGTAGACACACTAAATGTAGTGTATTTTATGTGTTGAATTTTATATAATTATACAGATTTGGTATCCTTTGTTTGTTAATTTAGTCTAGAAATTGCGTTATATTTAAAAATAGAGACAAATATTTAGCCCTATGATTTTAGAATATTGATCGATCTGTAAAGGGTCACTTGTCACTTTTTTACTGTAATACATTAATAAAAAAGTATAAGAAAGTTAAGAGTTATGTATATTATTACATCGCAATAAACCAGTTTATTGGATAATAAAGTGACGTCATTGTACACAAATGTTCTTTTGCCTTAAAACCAGATACTCCGAATTATGTTTTATGCAAGGTCCGCCTTTTCTCCAACGGT
The DNA here is from genome assembly GCA_944739405.2 of Euclidia mi. Classification (NCBI taxonomy): domain Eukaryota; kingdom Metazoa; phylum Arthropoda; class Insecta; order Lepidoptera; family Erebidae; genus Euclidia; species Euclidia mi. The sequence continues at coordinate 5,489,216 of OX123183.2, read as the reverse complement.
ATATAAGAAACACTAAAACGTCAACAATAAGATTAAATATCACGTGCGGGCTTTGTCCGAGTTCATGCATAAAAATGTCGAAAATCTTATGCCTCTACAGCAATAACGGCTTTTCCTAAAGAAATAATCGTCATAGAGAACAAATGTCTTATCATACGATAAAACATAGGTTTCTTTAAATGGCTAGTGTGGACATTGCAGAAAGAACGGTGATTTGTTTAACTAATTTTAACATGGTACGAATTTCAAATGAAATTTTATGCAGAAAATATCTTCCAATAATGTATATTTCTTAAGACTTCATCACTTCCATTAATGACCAAACGTAATAACATTTTCCAATAATTTTCGTTGACCACGTTCGAGTTCAAAACTAATACCTATGCATAAACTTACAACGCAGTCACCTGAGCATCCGATAGTCGATTATTGACACGTCAGTTCGCCTCATATATCACCAGTGAAACCAAGATCCAACAAACTTCCCTGTCTGCGGTGAAACTTCACAAGAGTTTGACACTAATCCCTAAGGGGATTTTCAGATTGGGGATTATAAAACCGAGTTTATACTAACAGGCAATTATTTTAATCGCTCGTCTGGTCGTGACAGCTTCTGTTATAATAGGTTTGGAGAAATGCTCCGATTAAGAGTGAATTGTGGCGGAATAATGGTAGGCAGTTTAAATGTAGGGTAGCAAAGGTTTATTGAAGTTGTCTGATTGGACTTTAAGTTGAAGAGATTATCTTAACGGAGTTATAAAGCACTGAGTGAGGTGATTACGGTGGTTGACGCAAATAATATTTTATTATGTTACACCAAAATTGCTTTGAATAAATACTAAATTGTATTTTTGAAGATCCTTTTTTGTCAGGTTTCGTCTATATTAGACGAAACCTGTTCACAGCTTCTTTAGACACAGCTCTGAATCTTGTGAAATGACAAATTTCTGGAGATTTTGTCATGACAGAACATTCATCTACCCTCAAACAAAACATTATGGTTGTCGCAAGTTACACTCACTGCTTTAATTTGTTGTTGGCGTTTATGGAATATTTTGAGCATTACGTCTTTATATCTTGCTGGTGTTATAATGTCAGCCTAAAGACATCCATTGCTAACGTATACCACCTCCAAGGCTCACCACATCGACTGATATTGAGCCGCCCGCATCCAACCGCTTCCTGCGATCTAAACATCGTCCACCTTATTGAGGACGTCCGTTGCGTGACTACCACTTCATAGTATATGTTTATAGCAAATGTATAAAGCAAATAAACTCATGCAAAATGAAAAGGCGCGCCCCGTAGAAGATAAATATCGTAAATCTACCCCCAAATCATTCAAATCATTCCGTCGTGCCCGTTTTAAAGGTTATAATAATTTTAGTATCTATTTTACCAACTGCATACGAGTTGAAATGTCAAATTATTCCAAATGCATATGTGAAAGTTCAACCTAAAAGAGCACCGAGAAACTGTCTCATAGTTGCCAAATTACGCGTCAGACACGTGTAACACTACTCGTGAAGGAAGTCGCAGAATACATTTCAAGGCTTAGTCATTAAACGGTTTTATTTAGCTTGACCTGTTTATTTGTTTGTTTGTTTGGGTCAAATTTAGTAATTGGTATTTTACCCCCTTCCTGATGACCGATTGATCTGATATTTGGTACACACTCTTAGTCTTGATGACAATACAGCATAATATATTCCTTATGGTTGTAAATCCAAGATGGCCGCCGACACAAAATGGCGGATCACATATTTCTTCAAAACAACCTCAATATGGGTATCAAATTAAAGGGCTTGTTTGGTAGAATAGGACTCACTATGAACTAACAACAAAACTAAAAACTTGAAAATAAAATAAAATAAAAACATTTTTATGTTAAACGGTTTTATTACAATAAAAGAAGATGTAGTTAGGTTATGTACTAAAAGCTAAAAAATAATTCGGTAAGTCCTAGCTACCAGATCGCACCAATCTTATCATCAGTCTGGGGTATTGATCAGACAAATATAAAATCGTTGGGCGTAGCGTATACAGAGTAAACATTTTGATAGAAATTTCACGCGCCCAACGATTTTATATTTGTCTGATCAATACCTCAGATTCATGATAAGATTGGTGCGATCTGGTAGCTAGGACTTACTGAATTATTTTTTAGCTTTTAGTACATAACCTAACTACATCTTCTTTTATTGTAATAAAACCGTTTAACATAAAAATGTTTTTAGTTTATTTTTTATTTCCGCTGACTTGGATTATTATCGCTTCTTGACATTTTTATGATGGTGATTATTGAACGCGATTTTATTAATAGTTATTTGTGCAACAAGAGAGCAAAGTTGTTTTTTGTTTCGAGTGCTGATTTTGAGTCCCGAGCAAGCGAAGGATTTTATGATTGATTCACGAGCGTAGCGAGTGATTCATAGTTAGAATCCTGAGCGTAATGAGGAACTCAACAGCACGAGATGCAAAAAGCTTTGCTCTCGTGTAGCACACAACTTTTCACCTCAGCAGTGAGAACACATTTTATTTAGGAGACATAGAAAAGAACAGGAATAGATTGAAATAACATTTAACACGTTACGCTACACGCTATCAGTATCAGCGAAATTTTTATTCCCACTATTTTTTATATCGCGTTTTGTTACCGCGTCCCTGATGTTTATTTTTCAAATGTTTCATTGTTGATATTCTAAATAAAAACGTATTGGTGACGTAACAATTTGATACTATTAATTAGAATTATTTTTATAAAATCCAAAAATAAATTAAACATATAAACAATAACATTTAAAGAACGTACTTTATTACAAATATCTTAAAATTTTAGGGTATTACGCGTTCCCCCCCGTGGGATCTCCACCTTGTCGTGGTAGAGGAGATCCCGGGAGGGGACGCTCCACGTGGGCTTGGGTGAGGCCTGCGTAGGATGCGTCCCAAGTTGCGGATGCGGGGGACAGTTTTGTTTGTCCCTCGCAGTCGGGTGCGGTCGCAGGAGGAGAGGCGTGTCGGTGTTGCGTTGCCGCGCGCCCTATCTCCCGCGACCAAATCGTTGCGTCGCGGTGGGGCCGCAGAGGAAAAGAATATGCGGTGTTGCGTTGCCGTCCCCCCTATCCTCTGCGACCGTTGGGTGTTTTGGCGGCGGAGCCAAACACCTTCATCCGCCGCCAAGAGGGTTTCGTTCGGGGCCCGCCTGATCATCTGGCGGGCCAATACCCGTCGGGGAGTAGCGAGGAATGCTTCGGTGAAACCCTACCCTCCAACACATGAGTACATGAGGAGCACCAAAATCAAATTTCGAAGGGGTTTGATTTTTCACTTGCTATTATATATGCATGTGAAAGAGACACAGTAAAATTCGAATGTTTCAAATTTATGGCTAAACAATGTCAATTCGTGGCACTAAAGATTGAAAAAGTAAAAAGCTACTTTGACCCACGCTCGAATCAAAATCGCGTTTTGTTCTCTGTTGCCTCGCAGCAAAAGCGGCATGTTTAAGCTGCTGAGGTGAAAAATAATTTTATTTATAACGTCATTTAAAGAATTTTAGAAAGACGATAAAACGGTCGTAAAGATTGGTGCGCAATAAATTCAGTGAGGTGTTCAAAAGTTGTACAGTTTCTTTCAAGGTTTTTAATTATCGTTTGATGTATGTTTTAACTACCATAACCGGTTCTGATAGTATCGGACTTGGCGCGTATGAGGTCAGAGAAGAAGCTATGGACGATATGTTTGAAAGAATATGGGTTAACTGCTGATTTGCATTCAAGTAACTAAATGGTTTAATGTAAACAATCTCGTACTGAACGCCAAAAAAACAAAATGTATTAAGTTTGCCCTGCCTAATGTCAGAAACCTTGGTCCTAGTATGGTTCTAAATTATGATGTACTCAAAACATCTGAATCTACATTATTTCTAGGAATAACAATTGATTCGAAATTGCAGTGGGGTGCGCACGTTACATATCTCTCAGGGAAACTTAGCTTAGCTGCTTATGCCATTAAGAAGGTTCGTAGGTTGACTGATGTCGATACGGCTAGATTGGTTTACTTTAGCTATTTTCATAGTGTTATGTCATATGGCATACTATTATAGAGTAGGGCTGCTGACATCGAAAATATTTTATATTGCAAAAACGGGCAGTTAGGGCCATTTACCAGTTAAAGACAAGAGTCTCACTCAAAGAAAAATTTTAAATTATTGGTATTCTTACTGTAGCATCACAATATATTTATGCCAGTGTTATGCATGTACGACAACATATAAATTCTTACAAAATGAATAGTGACATACACAATATTAATACTAGGAACAGGCACAAATTATGTGTACCGTATTTCCGTTTACACAAAACACATAGCTCTTTTATTGGGCTTAGTATAAGAATGTATAATAAAATACCATCTAATATTTTAGAATTGCCGTTAAGGTCGTTTCAGACAATAGTTAAAAATAATCTTATACTAAAGGCATACTATAGTGTAAATGAGTATCTTGACGACAAGTACGCTTGGAAATAAATATTATTTTAATAGGCCAAATTTTTGTTTATTAGGTCAATAATCAGTTTAGTTATTTACCGTATTTTCTTTTTTTTACTACATTTGCATTCTTGTCATACTCTTTTTAGTATAATTTATCGGAATTGTAAGGTGAGGGTAACCCGTGGTCATGAACTGCTAAATAATGGATTGTAAATTGCTAAAGGTTCATATACCGTTATTACTTTTCGGGACATACTGTTCCACCATGGCTCTGAGCAGTCATGTTCACGAGTTGCCAACTACAAAAGACGTTAGTTGATGCTGCTTTTTCACCACATTTACTTTGGGAGGCTGACCAAATGAACATCATTTATTGCTTGAGTACGATATCAATAACTACCAAAATTTTGCACTTGTAGATAACTTACAATGTGAAACAGTTGCAGCTCCTTACAAAGATAACATGTAAAAACATTATACTGGCAGTTAAAAAGAGTGGCCTCGAGTTTTATTGCCCGTTCTTTCTCGTGGTTCTACCTATTGCATTGCGAACGTGGCAGTAAATGTAAATGTAGAATCATCTAGTAATTAACTTAAATTTTTGACGTTCATAAGCGTCACTTTGTGGCCTAAATGAATAAATGATTTTGATTTTTATGCACGTAACATTTAGTAAAATAAATAAAAACTTTGTAAAGAGCACATTTGCGCTACCATGAGATGCTATAATAAACATTATTATGCTTTTTCATTTTCATCACCTAGCGTCAAAGTTTAAATTCCAATTCGAGTTAGGTCCCATGTTGGGCGCCAATACAATCGAAATCATTGTGATAATTGTCCTTCGGATTAACATATGGCCATGTCTATTGTCAGTATTTGTATGGTAAGCACTGGAAATCAGGATATATAAATATTTATTTTAGTACATACATTAATCTTGCCCATTATGGGTTCCTGCATGCCAACACGAAGCTAAATATCTACTAATAGTAGCGCCCGAGTTTACAATTGAATACTCGTAATTAAATTGTGCTGAATAACACATTGTATACACAAAGCGGCTCAAATCATAACTCTCCACAATAAAAAAGGTTCCAACTGGCAATGAACACAACTACCACCTAATTAACACGTTCGCGTGAGCAACCTCATTTCTCAATGTTGGTATTCAGGCGCATCATTTTGCCATACAAAATTAAGCAACGTCTAAAACGTCGCGCCGTAATATGTACGTCTTAGAAGTTTGTTACGTGGCGCAACGTTATTTGACGTCCGACGTCTATATACGCTGCCGCCATCACGTAGGTCTGACATACCATGCTAAATGACACAACGTTCATATGCATCAACTTAAAATAAGGAAATTGAAATGATACAACTGGATATAAAGGAACAAAAGTTTAATCAAAAGCTCTTAACATTCTTATTTTTACGAATCTATTGATGTAGATTCGAAATTGAAGTCTGGGATATATAATTCTGTGTGTTCCCAATTTACAGTTGTAGTGGTGTAATGGGCCTGTTATGCCTTTCCGGTACATTGCTTGGGCCTGGTTCTGGGTCTTGCATTGGTATATTCGAACTATTATCACGTTCCTGTTGCTCTTCGACCGTTTGGGTAGTATTACACCGGAGTATTGATTCCAATTGCACAGATTCACACGAAGTAATAGAATCATCGAGACTTCGTGGACCATTTTCAATTAAGGTCACATCTTGACATTCATCAGAATCAGTATGTAGACATTCAGTTCGGTTCACATCAGATGATGACGATGAGCTCGAACTAGACGTACGATTATGCATTGGAGCTGTACTTACGGGTTGAGATCTAATAGAAGAACGATTGAAGTATTGCTGTCACTACTAACTTCATCATTACAAGGATTATAGTCTCCGTCAGATCCATTTTCATCATCACCACTAACACAAAATGGATCTGTTATCCTCAAAAACATGCGGATACTTATACCAAGTAAGTGTAATAAAGAAATTTATAATATTTACTAACCTTTTATTATAAAATATTACGTAATCCAGATAAGTTGGATGGCGTTCACAATACACACACGTTAGGTGGTCTCACTGCGCGCAGGTCAACTGGCAGTGGGGATAGCGGTACAAGGGAGGACGTCATAAGACGTTGCGAATTTGTGCGCGCTACCTTTGCATGTGTGGGTACAAAACTAGAATGATGTTAACTTTTTTAGTCATGCGGCGGTTTTGGCTTCGAAAATCGAACGTGTTGCGGCGCTAAGTAGATGCACCATAGGAATTTGCTCTTAAAATCGACGTCCAAAGATGTTCCGTCAAAATAAATATGACAATCTAGAGGACGTCGTTTGACGTTGCGCCATTTCAAAATCATATCAACACGACGTTGTAAGACGTTGCTCACGCGAATGTGTTAACATAAACAATAACCATCACTCGACCTGCTTCCACAAACAACCAATACACACTACACAAAGACTCGACAATACAAGCTCTATTAAGACTGGGATTAAACTTGTTAATACTTTGCCAAGTTCTGGCTAATAAACTAATAGTCCACTACCTGCGAACTTTAAGATTCACTGTGTTGACATTAATCTGGGTACCTGGAGAGCTCTATACTGAAAATGGCCGTATGGTAAGCTACTAAGGTATTGGTTATCTGTCTACTTGGTTTTAAGTTTGGAGGATTTGCCCTAGTTTTGTTACCATGTTGACACTTAGAACAAAAACATAGAGTCTATTAACTAGTAAATTATGGAGGATGTGAAAAAACCTATACTGAATTTTGGGCTGAATTATTATTGTTGTATACTAATCTATACGTATGACATATTATTTAATTGAATTATGGTGTTTACCAGAATGCGATGACAAAGTTTGGAGTATTATGAACAAACGACTCTTCTGATTAAATATATAATTCCGAAACAGATTAACTTTTGTTAATCCTTAATGTAAAGAACCTAACATGGCTATTCATACGATATAATGCTAACCAGTACAAACTAGTAAGTACGAATTAAGTGATGGAACTCGGATTTAATATAAAAAAAATACTTTATTTAATTATTACAGCGTAACAGTGTATTAAAGATCTAAAATAGTAATCGTTAAAACTAGATTGACAATGGTATTTATAATTAATTAATGCTAAGATGACAATATACTTAACTAGAGCATTTGGAGGGGAGAGATGTGCTGGAAAAGCTAATATTATTAGGTTCCGTAACCTTAACTCCTCCCTCCCTAGGTGAGAAATTGTCTAGAGGCAGCTGTGTTGGCTCTGGACAATTTCGATTACAAACTACCTTGGTATGGAAACCACATTTATACAATATAAATCCTATTATTAAAACTATTATTACTACATATATTCCTAGTGTCCATACACTTATCTGGTCACTTATAATGTAACTTTGGATCTCACTAACACTGGCACTATATTTTGCTCTGGTTAACAAGTCCTTGATGTCGCCGAGGTCCACGCCCCGAAGGTCCATCTGCTTGGCTGGCGGGACAGCGTCACCACGAAGCTCAGGCATCTGTACTGGTGGCAGGCTGAAGAATACTGAGCTGCCATTGGTAGGTGTAGTAATATATGTGTCTGCAATCTGCAACGAACAACGCTGGCTTGGCAGGAGAATGTACGTGCCTCGTAGGTTGTACTTCCTTGTCTCATCGTTACAGTATTCTGTTGCTGTGATTTCCTTTTCTGAATAGATCAGCCAATGGTTGTCTGACACAGGCTGAACTTTGGTTTCCTCAATCTGCACCTGGTATTGTTGACATTCACTGAAATTCCCTTTCAAAAGCATCAGTTGTTCAATACACGTCTCAGTGTGGTATTGTAATACGTTCTCCTCTGTGCATAGATATTGTAGATCATCTATTTCTCTGCAGGTATCTACTACGGACCTGTATTTCATTCTGTTCACTATTAGGTATGGGTAATTAGGAATAATGTCAAAGGTTTTATGTTTGGAAGGGTTGTATATTGGAATGGGAACAACTTTATAGTAAATATATGTGTTTTTATGTATTAATGGGATTTCTAATATAAATACCACTTTATTACTATCTACATACCCTTTAATTTCTATAGTTTTTTTCTAATTTTACTAAATACTCATGACTTACTGGGTAAATTAATTGACTATGTTTTTGAACTTCTTTTAATATACCAAATAACTCTGTGGTATTTACTATAGATTGATGTAATATATGCATTTTACTAAAAGCTATAGCAGTTTCGATCTCGTATATAATTGTATAAATAGTACGAAAATTATTAAATATCTGGTTCAAACTATTCATGATCGTGACTTAATTCGAATACTTGGTTTGATTCTGAAGAAGCGACTGTAATTGTCTGATTTTATAGTTTAAATGTTTAGTATTAAAATTAATATCATCTGAAACGTTTACCAATTTATCAAAAGCCTTCTGCATTAACGAAACTTTCCGTTCCACTGAGTGTTCTCTATTATTTAATTTACTTATCTCTAAATCATATTTTCTAGCGTCTTCCGAATCTAAATTTCCCGTAATTACCTTAATAACTGACCCAAGAGGGTTGAGAATACCTCTTTTAACCCTAGTAGTTGGCATAATCTGATGTAACCTATCCCTAGTTAATTCGATAAAAGATTCTATCTGAATTGATAATCCCATAAGTTCTCTATATGTTTCACTATTGCTAGTAGTAATTAATTTTAATTTAGTATATTCTTCTATATTATTATCTATTTGTAAAACTAATGAATTTAAATCTATGGTCTTAATAATACTCCAGTGACTACTCTTCATCAGAGCTGTTCCAATCTTCATCGGAGCTATCCCGGGGTTTTGATCTAGTTTCTGGATATTCAAAGTTGTCCCTTGATCCACTAGGACGAGCAGGATCAACCACCATCTGTGGAGGGCGTTTTACGTTTTTTATTGCTACTCTAGTGTTTCTGTTCTTAAGCTTTACTGGAACAATATTTCTATTGACGCTACCTATAACTTGAGCTTTCTCATAACGTGGTAGTTCTTTAGCTTTCCTAGTTCTCGTATTTTTCATAAAGACAGTTTCACCTTGTTGAATTGTCGGGGGTTCTTCACCACCTTTCTTGTCCCTAACTTGCGACTTATTACCTATCATTTGACAGCTTAAATGTTCATAAAGAGTTTTCAATCGTTTACGATGATCTTGTAAAATTTTCTGCATTAAGCTCTTATCTCTATCTATATCGAATGCATTACCCGATTCTGTATGCCCGAAAACAACTTCGAACGGTGTAAAATTCGTGGCACTATGAATAGTGTTGTTATAACCTAAAATTGTATAAGTCATAATAGAAGCAGCATCTAGACTACTTTGTTCATATCTTGCCAGCCTATAGATTTCATTTATTGTCGAATGGAACCGTTCAACTATCGCCATCGAGTTGGGGTTATTGGGGGTCCCTATGTGCTGCTCAATTTTATACAAACTTAACATTTTCTTTATTAATTCGGTATTAAATTCTGTTCCAGAATCACTACTTATCTTCTTTGGAATTCCGTACATACTAAAATATTTTATCAAAGCTCTCACTATCTCAGGGGTACTTTTATTGGGAATATGTATTGCTTGACCAAGTTTACTAAATGAATCGACAGCCGTTGGATACTGATTCTTTTCTATATATAATAGGTCTATTAAAACTTCTTGTAAAGGACTATCTGGCGTTTGCGTTAGTTGAATATATGGTTTTATGGGTTTTCTATCATACTTCATCTTACGACATTCCTCACATGCATTAATGATAGCACTAATAGTTTCCTTCATATTACTCCACCAATAATTTCTTCTTAGTTTCGTTAGAGTCTCTCTAATTCCCCTATGACAAGTTTTTCCTTGATGATACTTTATTACTAAATCTTTCTGATCATTTTCATCCGTTACATTCACCACTCTTTCAGTACATTCTATGAAATTTTGTGTTCCTTTTTTATATAAAGAAGTTATGACGTTTGCAAAAGTTGGTCTAAAAGCATGATCCTCAAAGTAAATGAAATATTTATTTTTATAATCTATGTATTCCTTAAGGCGAGGATTTCCGAGCGCTCAAAGCTTTTGAGGCTCCCCTCTTCCCCAGTTCGCGAGTATAATTACGATCAATCGCGACGCGAGACGCGACGCACCTGCCGCCATATTATGTAGGTATAACACTTTCGCGCCACAGTATAGAAAATTGAAGCAGTATATCAATTGAAATATAAACTTACTTATCGAGTATAAATAATTTGCAAAGTTTTTGTTTTGAATAAACCTTTATGAAATTCGAAAGTAGTTTTACAAAATTGCTTTTGTTTATAGTGACAATAGTAATCAGTAGATAATTTATGAACATTATGTTTGTTGTTAATTATGAAAAAAACTTATGATCGCTCGCAATGCGAAAGTATCGCTTGTTCGATATCAATCTTAGGGAAAAGGATTAGATTAATATAAATTAATTAATTCGTTGCTACTGTCAGCAAAACAACGGCATAGAACCAATAATACACATAAAGGGTAAGATACTCATAGCTACTTTTAATCACCAATAATTAAGTACATTTTGTTATATTTATTTTAACTATGCAATATCTAAGATACTACTCTGTCAAAAAAGTACCGGAAAAAGATCAATAATACACAAGATTTTTATAACAGGGTAATAGTTATAGCAATATATACTCATGCAAACACACGTGCATGCATAATAAAGGAGATCACCCAGCCCCATACAAATTTAGGCTATTCTAAAAGTGCCGGCCATCGATATATACCTATGTACTAAATATATGTATGTCAATGGTGCCGGCCAACTAAAATAAACTTATAGAATATTACGAAATAAACATTTTTTATTACTACACTAAGGTTCTAAGTGCAGTCTGTGAGATCATATTCCAGCTCAAAGAATCTATTCTGTTCCTCAAATAAATCCTAAGTAATTACTGTTATTTTTTTGCCTAAAATAACGTGCATGTTGCAAATTAAATGGCATCAGGTAATGACAGGTAGTAAGCCAAGAGCGAAATATCTGATTGATAAGCATTACTGCCTCACAGTAAGAGACGCTGACGTTCCAAGCCATCACGCACCAGACTATGGGCAGGGCAGGTAGCGAGGATACGACTGTTAGACTACAGGCTCATGTCCAAAATGGATGGGTCATATGAACCACCAGGTGACGTATATAGGATGATATAAGAGCATAAAATAATAAGATTCAGCACTATGCCGTCACTTGTAAGCTGTCCAACTGAGTACTGATGAGAATTCAAAAGTGCAGGTAGAGTGAGTACGCATTTCGGTCATATATTTTTGTACAGCATTATGACCTTCGATAGATCCATGATAAATAATAAGAAAGCGCGCAGTGCCGTAAAAAAATGGTGCGCTACAAAGTCGGTATTTTTTTGGAAATGGTCAGAAAATCAAATTCTCACCAGCACTCAGTTGGACAGCTTACAAGTGACGGCATAGTGCTGAATCTTATTATTTGTTGCTCTTATATCGTCCTATATACGTCACCTGTTGGTTCATATGACCCATCCATTTTGGACATGGGCCTGTAGTCTATGTAACAATTGCCGCGATCAGTTTACGGCCAATTTGAAACATGACCAGTGAAAACTCCAGCAGAATAACAATTGCAGTAGGATGTACCCGATTAGAATTCTTCAATAAATAGTATATTATACCTAGGGCAAGAAATAAAGATGGGCAAAGCAAAACAAGTGAAAAGGATTGATACACGTATCCATTTGGGTTGGGCTGCTTTCACTAAACTGGCATTTGCTTTTACGAAGCAAAAAAAAGCAAGAATATTCAACCAGTGCGTCCTGCCAGTGCTCACCTACGGAGCCGAAACTTGGGTTATTACAGAGGCAGCGCTACAGAAACTTGAAGTTGTTCAAAGAACAATGTAGAGAAAACTGGCAGGAGTGACACTCAGAGACAGAAAGAAGAATAAATAGCTCCGAAAAGAAAGTCTAGTACCAGATGTTGCCAAAAGAGTAGCGGCCGGACATGTAGCCAGAAATCCCGAAACATGGTGCAAGCAAATATTAAAATGGCAACCATGGGATTGTAAATGACTAGCTGGAACGGCAAATGAGATGGAAAGAAGACATAATAAAGATAGCAGGCAGTAATTGGTTGAAGACTGCCCAAAACAGAACGGAAAGGAATTTGTTGTAGAGGTCTACACCAAAATGGTCGAAAAAGGCTTAAGATGGTGATGTTCACGGCGCTGGGATGCATAAGCGGGGCATTCCGCCAACATTTGTAGCGCCGTTTCTTGGACAGGGTTGCGGCTGCTGTCACTATAGTGATATCCAGGTGTTTCCGACTGGCCTTTTCTCTACAAGAACCGGCCGAAACGTTGGAAAGTGAGAACGTCGCGACGCAACATCTCTTCAATCACATGGTGCCATGCCTGTACATCATGCAAGACATCTGTACCTGACCGGTCATAGACATTCTTACTAAAGGTTTAGACGATATTTTTATATTTGGTCAGGAGTATTTAAAAATATGTTTTTTACTTTTTTAATGAGTCCACTGCATTTTAAGGCTCACGTATTTCACGTTAGGCTGAAAACGTATAGTTGACTACCGTTACACCTCTTTGATTTAACACTTTTGTCAAAACAAAACTGCTCTACGGTACTTTGAGACATACATTCAAACCTAAATATTGTCTCAGAGAATACGCTTGTATCCTAAAATGTAATTAGCGATTGATTCATTCCTTTATTAGATGTTAAACTGAAATACCTGATTTTTCTTCAAAAAACAATCAGCAATATTACTAATTACGGCTTTTTAAGAAACTTTTTGAATTTGACACGGAAACGCTGTAAACCATCATAGCGGTTGAGTGATATCACAAAGTACAAAACAAAACAATCCGTGAATGAAGTCTGGTCTGATGCACCCACTTTTATTTTGTTATATTCGATTTGACAGTTTGAAACTTCTACTTTTTAGTTGTATTTACTACTAAAACGTCAACAACATGAATGGTGGACGTACTGTTTGACGTAATGCTCTCTGATTGGTGTTCACTGTCACAAGAATAAGTAAAAACATTATTTTTTAGTTTTAGAATCCTAAAAATTACATTATTCTTTATCCTTTTTATAATAAATAATAAACTTTATTGACATCTTAAATCATAATGGATCTATAGATACTACAATCAAACCGATTTATTCTTAGTGGACACAAGCCTATTGACTTAGAAGTTTGGTGTAATAGTTAAAATGTTTACAACAGTGAGTTCTATTAAAATAACACAATTTATTGATTGGCCGGCAAAAAAAAATTAGCCCTATTTGGGTGATCTCCTTTAGGTGCTGCCATCGGCAAGTAGTAGTGAAAAAAGTTAAAATTTTACATACATACATACGTACGAAATGATACTCCTACACCCACAACGCTTATTTTCCGCCAACCAATAATAAACTCTAGTTTTCGTTATTATTTGTCGCTCAAATTGATATACTTACCTACCGAACACCTTACCTACCTTTCTAAGCTGTGACACCAGTGCATACTTCCTCGGCGTGATAAATAATTACTATAATATTATTAGGTGTCCATTGATCCGTGTTTGGTAATAGTGTGGAAATCAATGATATTATTGGTGGAAATAGTCAATAGAATTATTGAATAGACGGAAATTCATTTTTTTTTGTTTTGATCGCGCTAGTCTTAGGAACTAGCAGGCCAATTTCTAAGATTTATTTGCTTCTCTAGCCCATTTGTTGAGGAAGGTTATACCAAATAACATCACGCTACTACCCACGAGGGTGGGGCAGTAAACATAAATACCACTAAGTAGGTAACTGTGGATATTTGTATTTATTTAGGTAGGTAGGTACCTATATAATTCGCTTGTATAGCCTTTAGGTACATCTCATATTTTATTTCCGTATATAGGTACACAGAATAAAAGTGTGAATTATTGTATTAGGTAGGTACCCAATACAACAATAATACTATAAATCATCCACAATATACAACAAATCAATATTTTTCTAAAGTACTGTTACCTAACTATGCTGTTGTTATCAAGTCGTTATCTTGTCCAATAATCAAAACGATATTTTTAAAACTATACTTCTTACTTATACACTATTATTACTTACTAAAAATTTACAATACCTATTTACAAACTAAACCTAGATGTAATATATTTATCAATAAGTGATGATGACATTCGTAACTGACGATAAAATAATTCGTAATCCTGCGGTGCGCCTCCATTACATCCCGCTCGGGACTGAACGACGCTGGAGAGAGCGCGTCGGCAGTAGGAAATTATGTATTTTCGGTATTATATTTTTGTATATATTAAAATTCATAATGTGATTGCCGAGAACCATCCGCTTTTACATGATCTTTCTTTTGGTATACTTTTGAAAATTCTAATCCCAATACAACTCAAATGAAACGGGAAAAGTTGTTTAAACAGACCTATATTCGCGATTATTTTCTATCGTATCAAATGACAGTAATCGTGTTTTGAGTGGCCGAAATATAAAGATCGAATGCTGTAGAATAACATATATTTTTTTCCGAATTTAAATCTCTGTTGTTTACAAATAAAACGCGTTTGGCCACGCTAGATAACACTGTATTTTGGGAAATCCTCGCCTTAAGGAAACGTTTTACTAATTCGCTATTATTTAAAGGTAAATGTACTTCTAATATCTTTTGCTTTGAATTTGAGATGTCTTTTACACCAATATCATCTTTAAACCAAGTAAAAACATGAATTTGTCTAGCCTTAGTATCTATCGCTTCATTGAGGATCGGTATACCTTCATGTTCTCTATTGGAAATAGAATTTGCGGTAGCGCCATCACTTTCTGAATCCGACAACTCCATAGGTTCAACTTCCGGTTCTTTCCTACTAAGACGAGCAATTTCATTTTCTAAATCTCTCAAATGTTCTTGTAACTTTTGTTCTTTTTCATCTACATTTACAATTACTGATTCACAATCTTCGTTCAAAGCATTAATTTTAACACGAGATAAGGCATCAGCGTTTGTATTCTGTTTACCTTTTTTATACTGAATATCAAACTGGTAATCTTGTAACCTTAATCTCCAACGAGTTAATTTGCTATTAGGTTCTTTGAGTGAATTTAACCATGCTAACGGTCTATGATCAGTATAAATAATGAACTTTCTGCCATATAAGTAGGGTCTGAAGTATTTTACTGCCCAAACTATGGCTAAAAGTTCCTTCTCTATGGTACTATACCTAGATTCTGTATCACTTAATTTTCTACTGGCATATGCTATTGGCTTATCAGAGCCTACAATACCTTGCGATAACACCGCACCGACTGCAAAATTGGAAGCATCAGTAGTCAGTATGAAGGGTTTACTAAAATCAGGAAACTGTAGCAAAGGTGCGTTTGTTAGCAACTCTTTGCAAGTCTCAAAACTCTTTTTATAAGTTTCGTCTAAAACAATATTTCTACCTTTTTTTAAACATGCTGTTAGAGGTGCTGTTATCTTAGCGAAATCTTTGACGAACTTCCTATAGTATCCTATCAATCCCAAGAAACTTTTGATTTCGGTCACTGTTTTGGGTAATGGATACTTCAAAATGGCATCTATCTTATCGTTATTGGGCTTAAGGCCATCCTTAGTTATGGTGTGTCCTAAGTACATTACTTCTTTACGCAAAAATTCGGACTTATCCAGTTGGACTTTTAAATTAGTTTTTCTCAAACGGTCAAAAATTGTTCTAAGTTTGTTTACATGTTCCTGGAGGCTGGTTGAGAATATGATGACGTCATCGAGGTACACCAGGCAATGTATACCCTGTAGGCACCTAAGAACATTGTCCATTGCTCTTTGAAAAGTAGCAGGAGCTGTCTTCAAACCAAAGGGCATTCTATTAAATTCATACAAGCCAAAAGGTGTTGCAAATGCAGTTTTCTGCCTATCCTCTTTCTGTACTTCCAGTTGATGGTACCCTGATGCTAAATCTAGTGTTGAGAAGTACATACTCTTGCCTAACTTATCAAAAAGGTCGTTAATATTTGGCAGAGGATATTTATCGTCAACTGTTATTTCGTTAAGACGCCTATAATCGACCACCATTCGCCATTTCTGTTTCCCGGATGCATCTAACTTTTTTGCTACTAAATGGACCGGTGCACTCCAAGGAGAATGAGATTCTCGTATTACATCGTCCTTTAATAACTTGTCTACCTGACGCCTAATTTCTTCTGTTTGGGATGGCGGCAATCTATACGCCTTAACATTAATTGGATCCTCGTTAATCGTCCTAATCTTATGTTTAACTTCATTTGAGAAAGATAATGGTATGTCCTCGCAATAAAAAATATCCTTATATTCATTATAGATGTCCCAAATCGCCTTTCTTTCCTCTTCGTTCATATGTTCCAATCGCAACTTATTTAAATTATTTGATAATAATTCATTCAACTTATTCCTATCAGAAACCATATGATTAACCGAAATCTCGGCCGGTATATAAGGTTCAACCTTAAATGGGCTCGTGACGGTCAAAGTCATTTCGATATCCTTACAATTTTGAATAACTGTATACGCGAAACCATTTACGCAATTAACTAAGGCACATGGCATCCTAACTCCTTCCGTAAATTCCTTAAAATCTAATAGGGCATCACCGTTTTTTAAGGATACCGGCAAACTTACTTTTAATTCGCTTCTGGGCGGTATAGTGTATGTTTCCTTTTTTTCTAGCGAGTAAACAAACGGTATGCTACCGCATTTAGTATGCAAAGTCAATGATTTGTAATCGACCTTAGCATCCAATTGTTTTAATAAATTACTGCCTATTAGACCATCGTAATCATTAGCAACGGTGTAAATATAAAACTTATGCGTTTCGTTACAGTTAAAAATATTTGGCAAAGGAACAACGGTCACCTCAGAATGAATACTATTCCCATGGGTACTCACTACCTCGAAGGGTTCTTTGTAAATATTATTTTTAAAATATTTTATAGCTAAACCTGGGTTGATAAACGACCTAGTAATACCTGAATCTATCATAAAAACTGCATTACCCAGTTCTGGTATAATAATGTGTGGTAATGAGCGATAATTATTACAATTTAAAACTATTTTTTCTCTCTGCTTGAGGCCTGAATGAAAAATTTTTGCACTGAATTGCTATCGTTAGACGTACTTGGCTGTGGTTCCGAATCGATTTCATTATTATTATACATCATAAATGAATCATTATTTGTATAATTAACACGTCTAGAACTGGCAGTTCGCATCGTAACATCGGTGTTTGACCCTGTCTTTGCGAACTGTGCATTATGCGCCGGCGACGACGACGGAATGTGCTGACTCTGCCACTGCGCTGGCCTTGTTACATGCGGCCACCGATTTACATTATTTTGAGCATTGTTAAATCTAAAATTATTGTTTCTAAATTGCGACGAGTTATTATGCGAATTGAAACCTGAATCGTTCTTTGAATTCGACTGATTGTTGCTAACCTGGGGCTTGTTAGGTGCATATGTACCGGACAACTGCCTCGACTGATAGTTTTGCCGTTGAGAGGTGTTATGAAATGATTTTTTAAAAGGGTTTTTCATGTCATAAACCGTTTTAAAGTTTACTTCTTCCAACACAATTCTCAATGCACTTTCTAAGTTGTTAACGTTTCGTAAACGTACTAATTTAACTAAATGAGATGGTAAATTATAAAGGAAAACATTCAGTGAAGTATTATTATAAATATGATGTTTCGCTTGTCGTAAAGTAGCATCGTTTATCGTTTCGTTTACTTTAGCAATTAATATACTGCGAATATTCTGGATCCTATGGCAAAAATCTAAATAACTTTCCTTATATTGAATTTTCAGCGATTCTAATTCTAATACTAAACATTCTTCGGTTCTAGGGTCACCAAAATGTTCTGACAATAACGTTTTTAATTCATGCCAAGTATCAATTTGGTCCCTTTCTCCTACTAAATTAGCTGCTTCGCCTGAGAGCCTACTAGTAATCACATGGAACAAATATTCGTTTTGTGATTCGCCACCCTGGAAGGTGTTTAAAATGTATTCACATTTTTTAATAAAAAGTGGGAGCTGTCTCGCGTCTCCACCAAATACTGGGATAATTTTTATGAGTTCAGCTGGAACTTTCTCGATACGATCCATTTCTAACTATATATTCCACACACAATACAAAAAATAGAAAAAAAATGCCTAAATATTTTATCACGAGATATAGATCGTAATAAAATTAAATGTTATCACGGCGTTTTCTAATCCCTAGTAACACACGAAAAATATAAGTCCTAAAGTGTTTTACCACGAGATATAGATCGTAATAAAATTATATGTTATTACGGCGTTTTCCAATCCCTAATAACACACACACACATATATTTAAAACAACGAGGATAAAATATAAAGGAAAAGTGAAAGGATAGTGAAAAGTTTTACTCACAGTCCCGTAGCTTCTCCCATCTCCTTGCTGGATTACCACGATAACACACTGCGTCAGCCTCTCGAGTTGAAACTTAATAAATTTATTGGTTCGGCGATCTCTGCTAAACCGTAGAGACAGAAGTTAAACTGTACTTGGTAGATTTTGATACGGTACAGAGTAACTGCAGAGATCCTACCGGCTGCGCCAATTAAGTGATGGAACTCGGATTTAATATAAAAAAAAATACTTTATTTAATTATTACAGCATAACAGTGTATTAAAGATCTAAAATAGTAATCGTTAAAACTAGATTGACAATGGTATTTATAATTAATTAATGCTAAGATGACAATATACTTAACTAGAGCATTTGGAGGGGAGAGATGTGCTGGCAAAGCTAATATTATTAGGTTCCGTAACCTTAACTTACGCGATAGGTGCCACGAGACATGATTTTCTTCCAAGACATGTTAATTTTCTGTATCGAAGAGAACGAGATATGATCGTATTCTAATACAGTCATGTTAAGCTTTACGTTAACTAGAAGTACTCTCTGCGCAAAAGGAGGCACTGACAATGACGCACTATGCCTGTGGTTGAGGTTTAAGTATAGCGGGTCATTTAGTTGAGGCAGCAATTTCTTTTACGCTACTGTGGCTTGCGCTGCTTTTAGTGGATACCATGGCTTAAGAATAATAAGCTGGGTAGCAGATCACAGTCGATGACTATTTCTCACCTCGTATAGTGAGTTTAACGAGGACTCGTCACGACAATATGGTGGCTCTGCTATTGTTGACTTCATCATCGTCAGCCTGCCATAGCTCACTATTTGTTTAAGGCAACTCCCGCACTAGAAATAAATTCCATGTCGCAGGGACTTATCAAATCTTCAAACCAACGGAAACAATGAACACCCAGACACGAAACAACAATTAATTATAGATCACACAAAGTGTTATCTCGTGTGGAAATCCAACCCACAACACTCAGCGCAGCGTCAAGCAGCGAAGGGGCCACTATTACGCCAACCGTGCAGGTTTACTTGTAGAGGATATATTATTTACCTAAGCTTTTTCCGCACCATTTGTTCAGCAGCCTAACTCACTATTCGTTCAAAACGTTGCGAGAAACAAACAAGCTTGCTGCTCATTAAGCATTGTTAATAGCCTACCGGCTCCGCTGATGGGCTCAAGAGTAAGCATGCCTTAGAACTTGCCCCAACCGTTAAATGGATCTGTGAACGTAAAGAGATACTCACTTACTAGATAAATAAATATTAACTAGTATTTAGACTGCCTCTGTGGTTCAGTGGATTACGTATGCGTCTGCTGATCTGGAGGTCCAGGGTACGATTCCCGGGTCGGGCAAAGGTGTTACTGAGTTTTGCCGAATTCGCAGTAGCAGAACCATTTTTTTTTTAGTTTTTCAAAGACTATCACTATATCTAAGTCGCCAATCCTAGTAGCAGATTTTTAATTGATCAGTAGTTTAGAATTAACAAAATGAAAAAGGGAAAAAGCTTACGATCTTACAGTGATGATAACTTGCAATAAGATTATTGAAAGTCTTAATCATTAACATGATTTAAGTGAGAAACGGTAGAAAATGCTTAACGAGATAGATGTATGCCACGTTCTACGAGATTACGAGATAAAATAGAAAGCGAACCAAAATGATCACGTCACTTGCAGCGATGGCAATAATTAGAAGTTTGTACGTGCCCGGTAGATGGCAATAGGTTCGCCCCCTATGCGTAATGAGCGGACGCATAAAAACCCACAAGATATGCTGATATCAGTATAATTTTGGAATACTGTCGTTGCGCTTGCCAAATCTGTTATGAGCATTTACACAACTTTTCAGGAGCGCAAAAAAACTGTTTTATACAAAAGTTTCTCTGATTATCCTAAGACAAATATACCCATGTGGTTGCAAATAAATATGTTTTTATAATGGTATTGTTTATTATTGCATAATAATAAATTAAACTTTTACATCATAACCTAACAAAATTGTCACATGTCAGTGACATAAACCTGATATGTGAAATTTGTTTCACATATCAGGTTTTTGAGGGTAGTTTGGAGTTCACATGTCAGACATTTCACAGCAAGTATTACACATGAAAAGTTTGGCAAGTCCGTTTCTTCATAGATTTCGCACATGATTGTTTTTACAAAGCATGCGGCTTTAATAGCTAGCGACATCTAGCGAAAAAACGAAAAATTAAAAAAAATGCACAGTCATGTCAGGTTTGGCAAGTGCAACGACGATACTCTGAACGGATTTTATTATGCTGACAACATTGTTTTGAATAATATTCCTATTCTAATTTTGGAATTATTTGGATGGCAGAGCTGGCTGAAAACAAAAAAGAAACACGGTTTGAAACTTTTAATGTCATTTGTATTAGTTAACACAGTCAACAATTATTCTCCGAAACAAATGAAACGCAAACTCAGTGCTCGAATATAAAATGTAAGCAACTGAAAACGACTTTGTATTCAGAACTAAGGCAAATGTCGTAAAGACGATTTAGCTAGTCCAACATTTGCAAATAAAAACTTGCACGTTCATTGGTCTAGCAAACCTCGATAATCAAACAAGAATACCAATACCATCCTTTGTCCTATTCTACACTTTTAGCAACAATAGCTTTGTTTGCTCAAGTAACTGCCACTAACACTTGTTTTCTATAATTTATATAGTTTAGTTGCTACCAAGTTTTGTTTCAATGTTGTTGGGTAAATGGATAAGTGGAACAAATTTTGGCAATGGGTTATCGACTGTGTTAGACAGGGATTATAGTTCAGTTTTGTTTGATAAGAGAATTTTGCATTCTAACGAGTTGTGTATTTGATAATGTAGGAATGTATATCTCGAGCTGACAGCTAGTTTCGTAGACTGAGTCTGATTTGTTTATACTATTGAGAGTTGGAGGAACGTTCATAATAGGGATTATTTAATACACTGCGTAACAAAAACTCGTACATTGTTGCTAATTGCCAAAAGATATTAAGGCGTTAGTTGGCATCGGGATCAAAGACAAATCAGAAAGAAACAATGTTGTCTTAGGTTCGACTCATCGGTTCACTACCTCGTCTCGTAAGACACGTAAAATTTTCATTAGACTGGGTGCCATTCACAATTATAAAAAGTAGGATATTAAAAAGTAATTAATTTGATTAGTAAAGAATAGGTCTCGAATGTCGGGCTTTTCTATATTCTGCATAACAATTTATAATTCCTGGGACTGATATTTTTTAGTTTTTATACAGAGTTTTTTTAATCCTTACACATATTTTTATTATGTTTGTAGTATGCCACGATACAAGATTTATTCCTCATTTTCTTTATAAAAAAATAAAACTGTTAGGCCTCTGGAAAAATTATTCCTTGCGCTGAGAACAACAATCTGAGATCTGAAGTGTTATTATATTAGTAACCTACAACTGCCATTAGACAACTTGTTTTACGTAAACCATGAAAACATCTCAGTTTTCAAAATCACTCATATCTCCCCAAATTCCGACAGACATTCAACAAAATAATCAGAAAAAATACTAAGCACCCATCGGCCGCGAAAGCTAGCTCAATAATCTCATTACGATCGTTGACAAACGTAAGCTCTACTCAGAGCCATCCAGTTGAATTAATACTCGTTGTTTTGTCGGTGTTACGTCAACATTATTTGAGTGTATTCCATTTAATAAGATCTGGCTTCATTTCGTGTTTTGGTATTTTATGTTGTAGGTTTAAAATATGATCTCATTAGTATTATGTAACTGTTTTGGTTTTGTAATATTTACAGGGCTTTATAAGAAATATTTACATCCAATATTCATAAAACTGGCTCGACATTTGGCAATGTGCTAGTAGTGCCTTGCCTTGCTTGGTACACGTCGACAGGTGTGTACGATTCAGTTGTTGTGGGGCAACGTTGTCGTAACAGAAACAGACGTATTACGCTATGGTTGTGTCCATATCACTTTTCAAACTAAATATAAGATAAAAAGTGAAATGGCATGCCGGTGCAGAAGGAATCATGTGTTGACATTATACAGTGCCAACATCGTAGTTGGATGACATAATAACCGTTATTTATTTTCCTGAAATATAGTAAACACCAACTCACCAGTATCGATCTTGATGAAACTAACAGATTATTCTACATAGCTTACCGAAAAAGATACGACGGTTAGACCAGAATAAATCTCCTTTGTAGACTTAGCAGTCTTTAAGAAAAGTGAAACAAATCCATACACTTCAATGAGCAAACAATTCAAGAATAATTTAGCAAGATTACCTAAGCCAAACCTACCTCCCTTGAGCAAGAATGAGATAATAGATAGGTAATATGTTAGAAATCGGCTTGATCCCTAGTAAAATATTCAAAGGTAAAGGTCTTGAATAATTTGAACAAAGTATTCTATGGCTAAAAACAAGTTCCATATAAACCATATCATACTCGTCCCTTTATTCAATGTATGTATAACTTTATTCTATAAAGTTATACATAAGTAAGAAATTCGAATATTTTGCATAAATCATTGAGTTCATAAAATGGAACATTGATAAATCAACTTCTATTGGTTAAGACGCCATATAAAGATTGGTAATAGGCTCACGCCTTTATCCCCGAAGGGGTAGGCAGAGGTGTTTTATTACACCCACAGAATAAAAATAAAAATAATAAAGTTTGGTGAATTGCATTCCATACGCCATATAATAATACTAGAGGACGCCAGCAGCTACGCCTGCATTTTTTTTTATTTACCCGTTTTGGCCGATCCCGTGGGAATTTTGGGAAATCCCTTCTTAGTGCACCCCTACGGTCCCCAAGGAACATACATGCTAAATTTCAGCTTCCTGCGCCCAATAGTTTCGGCTGTAGCGTGTCTGTCAGTCAGTCAGTAACGCAAGGATTTTATATATTAAGATATGCTTTATAAGGGACGATTAAATTACGATTTTGCACTTACTATATATTCTCGTAATATGCAAAACAACAGCAAGGTTGTTTGAGAGTAAACCAGGTCAGGGACCTTGCATCCCGGGTTGAGCATGACTCGTTGATTCTAAGGCGGTCCTCAACAGCATAGTGATGTTGCCGCCGTCACGAAACGCAGCTTCATCAAATTTAATGTGTAATATTATACTTGGCGAGATGAGGCTCGAAATAGAATGTTTGCGTAAGTTAGTAGTTGTACGCATCAAAGTATCAACGATTCTACCATGACTATTAATGTTTATGTAACGGATTTCGATCGCGTTGTGATCATGGGTCATCAGTCAATCCGTGATGACGGCTTTTTATGGCAGTAAGCTGGCAGACGAGCTGATGGCCCACTTGATGGTAAGTGGCTACCGCCATTCTTAGACTTTAACCATGTCTGAGAAACAGCCAAGCCGCTGCCTACTCTGAGATGTAAGGTGTTACGTCTTCTAATGCCCAGTTATTTTTCTAGATACAGTATGATTCAAAGTGCAACATAGTACCGCATTTATACTTGACGGTAGAATAATTGATACTGCGGTAGTACCTATCTAAACGGCCCCTACAAAAAGAGGCCTACCACGCCTAAACTACGAGACAAATAGTGCCCATTTCACAACTTTATTTTCGATAACTACGAGATTAAGTTAATGTGTTCTTTTAGCTGAGACGACGCACCATATGTCCGTCCATGTCCGTGTGGTGACGGATTAAGAAAACAGATTGTCACCACCCCGTATCATCCCATGGGTATCGTAAGAGCCAACAGAGGGAGCATATTATGCTGAGAACAGCACTATAAGAGAAGGAAAACTTTATACAAACCCTATACCAGCCCGTTTGGCCAGGGTGGTATAGTAGGCCAATTCCTTCTTTCAAAGGAGAGGCCTAGTCCAGCAGTGGACTGTTAAAGGCTGATGATGATGATGATGACGCAACATAATACACCTAAACTTTAGTATGTGTACAAATCGCAAAAGTTTGAAAATATTTAACAGTAAGTACTCAAAGATTAGATTTCCATTTGTTGAGCAGAGTTGAGTCATATAATAAACATCTGCGCATCTTTGTGTACCTACTATGTGTAATCAGTGGAAGGGTAGGTTGCAATCTCATTTTTGAATATCGAATATTCGCCATTTTAAACAAATCATCTGACTATTCGTTAGTACTTAATCGAATATTTATTGACGTGATTATTCTATGAATAGAGAAGCTAACAACCAACATTGTTGCAAAAGTAATTTCTGTCACAATAGAGTAACAAAATGCATGATCATTCGTCGATATGTTTTTTTTACGACACATATATTCGCAATGGACAAGGATTTTATGCCCATTGTTTGGTTATCCTGTGAGAAAAATGTATGTTCCGTCAAAATATGGTTTGTAACATTATTTTCAAGCCATACTTTTTCACATAGCTCTTATAGCATGACTGGGCTTGATATTCGTACTACATACGTCGGCAAAGTTAAGTAATGCTTGTACATGTCACTTCTTGGATCGGTGTCCGCGTTAACCCAGAGATTCGGCTGATAAGATGACTGAAACAATTTAAACTACTCATTTAAATCGCAATTTTGTAGCGTTAATTTGATTTAAAGTGTGTAGTAACATAGCATCATTGTTTCAGACGATTCGATCGTCTTGCACCGATCGTAGTTATTTTGTATGATGTATAAAAATCGGGCAAGTTTAAAATCGATTACAATTAATCTGCATAGAAGATCAGCTTTTTGATATTTTTTCATTAACTATTAGAGTGTTCTATACAGAGAAATACACTATATATAGCGTTAAATAATGAAATGACTATTTAAATTACCAAGCAACAAACTCACTTACCGAAACTGTGGTCCGTATAGGATCATGACTTTGATGTTCTGAGTTGGGACTTGTTTGACTTGTTTCAATACTTTGTGTATAAATGTTTTATTACATCGTCTGGAGCAGAGTATTGTCTTGTCTTAATTAACCAGTTGGAATGATATACGTTAAAGAGAAAAAGCTTCTTACTTATTTTATAGGTACATATAAGTTAGTAGGATAAGCCGTCTATCAAGACGACTCATCCTTTTATGTATGCCCTATGAAATAAAGAAAAGCTCAAAATTTACTTAGTTGAGATATGACGCAATTAATTCCGTCTACGTAACCTGCAAAATGTGACCTACACAAAGAAAATTAAGTGAAAATACTTAAAAAATAATATTGTAATAATAATACGTATAGTATCATGTTAGATAGAGTCTTAGCTATGCTAACCCTTGTCATTGTTAAAGTCCTTGTGGGACCAGTCAGCACCTGCTATCAAGTAAGCTGATAACAGTTCTAGACTAACCGACGCATGACGCCGAGAAATTTGGGTTTGAAAACCACTGCGTGCACCTGTGGCTTTTTGAAGTCACATGCGTATTAAATTATCAATTATTTTACTTGTGAGACGGAGAAAGCTAAACATTGCAAGGAAATTAGCATATCTAACAGTTCGCCATAATGTTCTCGAAAGATATGTGAAGTCTGCCAACCCGCTTTTCGTCAGTACTGAAACTGTGGCTATAATGAGAAAAATCCTGTTCAGCATTGGAACAGTGGACTATGGCCAATCTCTAACAGGGAGAAGTGGCTCCTGTCCAGCATTGGGACAGTTTAAATACAGATGTGATATTTTTCCTGAGCTAAGAATATCCTCATATTAAAAGAAAGTTTGGTGTTACTAGAAACAAGAATGGATACCACAAGAGCAGCTTGACGGACAGTTAGCTCGATTTAGAGCAATGTTATAAAATGCGCTCGCTTGAAAAATTGCTACGTAATTACATCCATAGAGCAGTTATGTGGGTGAGAAACAACATTACCGGTCTAATGTTGGAAGAAGTGTTTTACTTGAAGTTTGTCCTTTATGTATATTGGTACTACCTTATGAAGTTATGATAGTGGATTTTAAACTTTAATCCTTATGAAATGTCACTGTTATGGAGAACGTTGTCTGATAGTGGTAGCGAAAAGGTTTATAAAAGAAAGTAAATATTGTAAAAAGGAACCCTGAGGGCTTAGTCTTATAGTTCTGGGCCCATTGCTAAGAGCACAGCTCTACTTCAAGAAGCTTGACACTCTCATTACACTGCGTCAGCATATAACAAGTTAGTTAAGTGAGGTTCTATATAAATGGCGGCATAACTTACCCAGTCAAACTATCCTAATTCGACAAAATTCCTCATTTAAAACATGAACCGCTTTATCTCCGTCAAAAGTCACTGACTCCAGGAACCTTAATTTAATCACCTCCATTCATATTTCGTTGTACCTATTTAAAATTTACAAGTCTATATTCCAAACATTTGGTTGGAAGGTAACGAACGATCCTTTTGGCCCAAGTGCCTCCCCAGATGCCACTTCGAGCCTCACATTTATCCCTTCATTTAAAACGTAATGGTGCTGATACACCTGAGTATTCTCATCTCATAACAAAATTGAGTTTAAAGATGGGAATAATGTGAAACTAGTTTTACTGGCAGTGCGGTCAAAAAATCGAAGCCTATCGTTTTCAATTCGTAATTAATAGTCAGTTAAGTAAGGAACATGTCTAGTATAACCCATATTGAAACGTCAGGGCGAACAGAATATATTTAACCTTCACGACATAAAGAGTTGCGAGACAACTCTTAGAAGTCTATGCCACGAAATTCGATGTGACATTCAGCGTCACTAACTACTAGAATAGCAAGGCAATAAAAAGCTACGGATATGCGCTGTTAATACAACAAAATAATCTTAGATTCGTAAGAAAATCGGCCCGTACCCTTACAAGTCGTACAAGGCTTTCCACAGAACTCTAACACACAGGACATGAAGAGAACTTGGATTCAGGGCTACTACATAATTATATTGTTCGACCACGTAAGCAATTCCATCATTCTTATCAGGTATACAAATATAAACACTAATGAAATACTCTAAAGATTGCAGTGGTATATAAAGAGAGAAGATTTTGTGTTGACGAAAGGACAAACATAATTATGGTGATTTTTTATTTTTCTATATTTTAAAAGCGTAACTACATCAATGGAATTGAATAAAATGCAATTTTAATAAACCACAAAACTAATGTGTCAAACGATGTCAATCAAACTTATTATTTTAGGAATGATAAATACTTTTGCCCGACATTTCATCTAGCTTACATTGGGAGTGATCAGTGGCAGCAAGACTACACGTAATTACGATGCGTAAATAAAGTTGTGCAATCCAGGCATTATATTATCTTTGAATTCAAACAAAGCCAAATGTGGCTGTTATATTTTTGCTCTAGAGCCAAAAAATACCAAAAGTTAATCCAAACTGGTAACTGCGAATATAATATTTTCTTGGGTTTACGCGAATGTTACACATTGAAATTAAACTACAGTTTACGGATTTTATCGCGTTATATTATTTTCACTGGTTATTTGTAATTACATTTAAACCGAAAGATCTAGGAATTACATTTTTATTACTAGCCGACGTTTCGAATTCTTTACAGGATTCATGTTCACGGCAGACTGAGGTGATATTTGTCTTTGTCTTGAATTTAAAAGTTATCTCAAAGTACCCGAACATTTTTCAACTATTGGTGTTACTATCTACGCAGAATGTGCTCACTGTGTCTTGATGTCTTCTGGTGACTTTGTCCTTTTTGGGTTTCATTAGCCTGATAACAGGGTCCCAAGCTGGAGGTACATTCCAACCATCTTCCCTATTGAAATTAGGATGTTTTTTAATTTCAATAGCTTCACGTATCATTCTTGGAATAAAGCGGTGTTCTTTTGCGAGTATCTGTGGTTTATCAAATCGCAGGTAATGGTTGGTTCCTTGTTCTACATGTTCACACACAGCAGACTTCGTCGAGCGTTTGTGTTTAATGTAAGCTATATGTTCCTTTAGTCGAATGCCTATGCTTCTCTTGGTTTGGCCAATGTATGAGAGCCCACACTCACAGTCTATCTTGTAAACCCCGGCCTCTTGTAAGGGTAACTGACACTTGACAGATGGTAATAATTGGCTTATCTTCGTTGGCGGCTTGTAGAAAGTTTTGATTGAAGCTCGCTTCAAGATGTAGCCAATCTTGTCGGTCACGCCCTTGATGTATGGGAGGACAGCAGGTTGTCTCTCTGCTGTGGCTGGCTTGTTCTTCGGGGATCTGTGACGTTGGCGCGGTGGTCGGAGCTTGTTGTCTTGCAGAACTTGCTTGACATGTTGAAGCTCGGCGTCCAGGTGTTTCTTGTCACAGATCCCCCGGGCTCTCTGAAACAAAGACATTCCTACGGTAGCTAACTGTTTAGGATGGTGGTGAGATTCACCGTTTAAGTACCTATTTGTATGTGTCTTTTTCCTATACACAGTGTGGCTCAAAGAGTTGTTTTTGTTCCTGATAACAAGTACATCTAGGAAAGCTAAAGAATTGTTTGCCTCTAATATATAATATATAATTTCAACTGCGAATATTTCATAACCAATACATTAACCATGAGAACATAAAACCAAATTTATAACATACATACAGTTCAACAGGTCTAAGTAAAACGCATTTTATCCATTTATTTTGTTTGGAAACACCATTTATACCGCTACTCGTATGATAATAGAGTAACCATTGCGTTGGAATTACGTGGACGAGTCTTTATTTTCAGAGTACATTATTAATAACTCAGCATGTTCACTGTCACAGGATCGTTTATCTTATCTCGTACTTAGAGCGCGTAACGGCAACATCAATGCGTAAACAAACAGCAAATTGGAAGTATTTGTAGGTACTTATCAGCAAAACATTCACGGACTGTTAGTTATTAAATGTATATGTTTTATCAAACCGAATGAAAGTTAAATCTATAGAGCGTCTCAAATACAAGAGCAGCTTTTAATGCCGATAGTGCCCTAAAAATGTTTGATCGAAATATCTTAAATTATAAAATAAATAAAACTATAAAAAAATGAAACTATAAAAAGACTGCAAGAACTATAGAGGCATTAGCCTTCTCAGCATTGTTGGCAAATTGTATGCGAAGGTACTGATTGAAAGAGTTATGGAAGTAACCGACAAGAAAATATGGGATGTACAAGCAGGATTCCGAAAGGGTATGGGGTGCACGGATCAAGTCTTTTCCTTGCGGTGCGTAGCCGAAAAATTCTTGGCCAAAGGTCAAAAGGTCTATTGCGCATTCGTGGATTTGGAAAAGGCTTACGATAAAGTGGTGAGGAATGAAATGTGGTCGGTACTGTCGATGTATGGGGTGAACAGCAGCCTCATACGAGCTCTGAAATCCCTTTATGAAGATTCTAGAGCTTGTGTGAGGATAAATGGGTCGCACACGGATTGGTTTACCATCGAAACAGGTGTTAGACAGGGATGTGTAGCGTCGCCGTGGCTGTTCAACCTCTTCATGGACAGTTGTTTGCAAGTATAAAATAGTGACTGTGGATTAAGGATGAATGAGTTACTTGTCAAATACCTCCTTTATGCTGATGATCAGGTTATACTTGCGTCTTCAGCGGAGGAGTTGCAGGAGATGGTAACAATCATGCATGGTGCGTTAGAGAGGAAAGGAATGAAAGTAAATGTAAGTAAAACGAAAGTTATGGTTTTTGAAAAGGAGGAATGCGTTACGGCTTGTAATGTTATGATCGATGGACAGCGAGTGGAGCAAGTGAATGAGTTTGTATATTTAGGTACGCTGTTTACAAGAGATGGTAAGAATGTAGAAGATATTGAAAGAAGAGTTAATGCAGGTAATAGAGTGAATGGAGCTCTGAAGGCGTTTATGAATAGCCAAAACGTGTCCAAAAAGGCACGTTTGGCTGTCCATAGAGGGGTGTTAGTACCTACTCTTATGTATGGTAGTGATAGTTGGGTATGGCAGAAGAGTCATGAAAGTAGAATAAATGCTGTAGAAATGAGAGCACTGCGAAGTATGTGTGGTGTTTCTTTGACTGACAGAGTAAAGAATTGTGTGATAAGAGAGTGTTGTGGGGTAAAAGAAGATGTAGTGACAAGCATCGAGAAAGGTATGCTAAGATGGTTTGGACACGTGGAGAGGATGGATGACGAAAGACTGACCAAGCAGATATATAAGGCAAGTGTGGAAGGGACAGGACGAAGGGGAAGACCTAGGCGGACGTTCTCTGACCAGATTGGAGACATCCTAAAAACAGGACAGGTTAGAAGCACCCTGAACAGAAGAGCATGCATGAGGAATCTGATGGGAGTGAATGAAGCAAGAGAGATATGTCAAGATCGTTGCAAATGGCGCTCCGTAGTCTCTGCCTACCCCTCCGGGAAACAGGCGTGAGTCTATGTATGTACGTATGTATAAAAAAAATGAAATTAAATTATTTGTACCATGTGACTAGTAATAGGGGTAATAAATTCCGCCTACTGAGTCACTCAAAAGTCCAGATGCTGGTAAAGGGTATGTACGATTGCCAAGGTAAAGACCCTAATAAATAATTGGACTTTTTTTATTCCTGCACTAGAAATAAATTTTGTGTCGCGGGTGACAAAATGCACATCCAGACTCGGAACAACAATTAATGGATTTCACAAAGTGTTTGTCTCGAGAGGGGATCGAACCCACATCACTCACCGCAGTGTCAAATTAAACCAATCTAACCACTACGCAAATCATGCAGTTGCATTAGTATCATATACTTGTCCAGTTATTTTCTTTGTCATGGCTACCCCATATGAAAACAAGCGAGCAATAAATATCACGGTTTTTACAATAGTTAGCCAACAGTTGGTGTGGATTCAGTTATTTTTTAATGGTTCTGTGCTTGATTTCATTAGAGTTTTCATACGTTCCATTTCATCCTTTGTTCGTAGGTCTACGGATAATTGTTCAAATAAACACAAAGCAGAGGTGAATGGAATAAAACATAGAATTGCAAATTGTTTTGAATTATTTAGTGCAATTTCGAATTTTATTATATTATGCTTAGTAAATGCTAGTAACACTATGAACTTTGTCAAAATAATCATGCAACTTGAAACATCTGTTGGACTACATGGTAGCAGTACCTATCAATTTCAAAGCTAAGGAAGAAGCTCTAGCTTTTTAAAATTATGCGCATACAAAACAGACATATTCCTCTTACAATAAAGTTAATATTTTATCATATCTGAAAAGGAATTTCGGGTTTCGAGGTAAAAGTATTCAACTGGCACGATGATCGCAATGCTTACTATTAGTTTTTAACTGTCTGTTGAATAATGTAATTAAAACACATACCTTTGTTTCCACTATACAACAGTAAGGCAAGATTGCAAGAGTTATGACCACAGATCAGTACATCCGTACTAAGTATTGCAGGTGAATAAATGTTACGCGCGAGTCATCTTTTGCATTGATTCTCTGTTATCGCCTTCTCACTTAGACCTATAATTTTATTAAACTGTAAAATCACAGTGCACATAGCCACATTACAATATTTGTTCGCGACAGACATTAAAAAACTATGACAGTGAATAGTGTATTCGAAACCGCGAGTGAAAAACGGATAAAATCAGTGTTATCTAATCGTGCGGTACACCGGGTTCGGTTCCCGGACGTGTCAAAACGTTAAAAAATAGCTAAAATAGTGTAAATAGTTAAATCTTTAATATAAAGTACTATATAGTACATGAACATTAGTCTAAACCTTGTGCGTAAACGTATGAAGATGTTTTATTTTTGAAGCCCCAATACATCGAAGCCATACAGTCCACACACATAGAAGAACACGCATCGTCGTAGGCACACATCAGCAACACACCACCAGCGCACTGTAGCGGACTCGCAAAGGTTCGATTTCTGGCATCCGTTACATTTGTTGGTCGCATCGAGCCGGATCGCCTGTTGCTGCGGCTTCGTCCCATTTGTTGGTCCTTGCGAAGCCGGATTGAAGATTGAAGAATGCCTACGACGCGTTCAAGAGGTCGTGCTCCCGAGGTCGCCGGGGGAGCGGCCGGCGCCGGGCCTAGTTCCAGTACCCCTGCCCGCGCCGCCGCTGCCCGCAACCCAGCCGCCGCGGTCGTCCGTCACGACGGGCCACCGCGATCGCCGTCGACAACAGTCGGGAGCGACGCGCCGCCGCCGGCCCCCCCCGGCCCCGCGGGGAGGGACGAACGAAACATCACGCTTCAAGACGCAAGGGAGCGAGCAGAGGTGCAGTCGAAAAATGAAGACGGCAAGGAATGGACGTTACAACCATCCGATAGATCGAGCGTTTGTACAGCGCATCATAGTATGATAGAAAATAGAGATAGATAGAAGCCAACGAGGGAACGCGACCAACGCTCAGCAGCTACGGGACGCTCCAATAGAAATGTGATGTTGGCTCGAGAAGAAGTTTTGAAGATAAAACTACAGTTAGCACAGTTAGCACTACAGAAGGCTGAAGAGGAGGCGGACTCCGATGACTACGACGAGGATGGACAGTCGAAACAAGACTACATACGTTCGTGGTTGGAAGAGGCTCCGGAACCCCAGCTCGGCCCTGAAGATATAAAAGTGATATCGGCGCCCACTAAGAAGAGGGACGTCGACGGGGCACAGAAGATAAAAGATGGACCGCCCTCACAGAAGACGGACGTTCATCAACAGGGAGGTGATTCACTGAAGCCATTCATCACGGATCTCACCTCCGCGATCGCCGCGCTCGCCGACAGGAAGCCACCGGACACATCGTTAGTTGCACCACACCCGGCGGTTTCGAAAGTCATCATGACGCTACCGATGTTCGGCGGCGCGCACACCGAGTGGCTGTCGTTCAAGGCGATATACGACACCACCAAGAATTTCTTCAACGACGTGGAGAATACAGCGAGACTGAGAAGAAGTCTCAAGGGAAGAGCGTTAGAAACAGTTAGCTCTGAACTGATTGGGCATGCGCGACCAGATGAAATCATGAAGGAGTTGGAGCTGCAGTTCGGACGATCAGACTCGATCGCACAGGCAGAGACGGACAAGCTGAGGACCCTGCCACGCTGGAGCGAAGCACCTAAGGACATATGCACGTTCGCGAGCAAGATTAGAAGCGGCGTCGTCACACTTCGTGCGTTGAAAAAGGAACACTACCTCATCAATGCGGAGCTAGTGCGTGTGTTGACCGAGAAGCTACCGAACTCGCTACGTGTGCTGTGGTACAAGACGTACACCGAGAAGTGCCATTCGAAGCCAGATCTCAGCCGATTCCGTGACTTCGTGACAGAGTACGCGCGTTACTGTAGCGCGTTCGCACCGGCTGAGAACATCACCGATGGGCCGCCAAGCAGACGTACCGTGCAGAGGACGTACACGGCGACGGCGACGGCGACGGAGAAGCGAACCCATACGGACACGTCTAACGCGAAGTGCAGGATATGTGAACGCGAAGGACACTACTCGTCGGCCTGCAGCACGTTTCGTAACGCCAACGCAGAGAAGAGATGGCAGCTAGCTAAGCAGCATGGATTGTGTTTTCGCTGCTTACGCATACGCCGAATAGAACACTCGTGCATGCCCAAGAAGTGCGGTGTAGAGGGATGCCGCGCTACACACAACCAGTTGCTTCACTACTATAGAGGAGCCCATAGGACCGAAGACGTGAACATAGAAAAGCAAGAAACGGTCGCCAGTTCGTGCATACGTGCAAAGGCTCAAGCATACTTAAAGATAGTGCCCGTGCAGATAGTCGGACCGGCGGGAGAGGCGTCTACGTTCGCCCTACTCGACGACGGAAGCACCGTATCGCTCATAGACGAAGACATAGCCAAGGAAGTCGGCGCGGAAGGGAACCTGGACCCGTTTACGATCCGTGCCATAGGCGATACGTTGATCGACATGCCAAAGTCGCGACGCGTAGACATACACATGCGAGGAGCCGGCGCCGGCGCCGGACAGCAAACATGTGCCTTTGTGTGCGCGCACCGTAGCCAGCCTACACCTGTCGCCGCAGAAGATCGCCGAAGAGGACCTGATAGACTGCAAACACCTCGAAGGCATCAAGAGGAAACTGGTGTATGACATAGGCGTGCCGAAGGTGCTAATAGGTCAAGACAACTGGCACCTGCTCATAGCGAACGCAGTACGAAGAGGACCCAACGATCAACCGGTAGCGTCGCTTACGTCGCTGGGATGGGTACTGCACGGCGCATGCTCACGCACCTTGGGAAACACCGTACACTTCGTCAACGGTCTCTCCGCTATAGATGAAAACATAGAAGCGCAACTGAAAGAATATTTCGCACTGGAATCGCTCATAGTGAACCCACGTCGACCGAACTCGGACCCCGAGAAGCGGGCTACAGATATGTTAGAAAAACATACGAAACAATTAGAAGATAGACATATAGAGACGGCTCCTCTGTGGAAACAAGAAGACATCGTCATGCCAGATAGTTACGAGAACGTGGCAAGGAGGCTCGCACACATAGAGAAAAAATTAGATAGAAACATAGAGTTGAAAACAAGATATACAGAACAGATGAACTCGCTGATAGAAAAGGGATACGCAAAAGAAGCTCCCATGAATAGTACGCCAGGGAAGACTTGGTACTTGCCTCACTTCGATGTACACAACCCCATGAAGCCTGAGAAGATTCGTATAGTTCACGACGCCGCCGCGAAAACCAGAGGTGTGTCACTCAACGATTACCTGCTCACGGGACCGGACTTGCTACAATCGTTGCCGGGGGTGTTGATGAGGTTCCGTCGACACCGCGTTGCCTTCTCAGCTGATATAACGGAGATGTTTATGCAGGTGAGAGTACGCCCAGAAGACCGAAACGCGCTGCGCTACCTGTGGAGAGGTGACCGGCGGGAGGGACCGCCCCAGGAATACCGTATGAAGTCCATTATCTTCGGCGCGGCAAGCTCACCGTGTACAGCTATATTCGCGAAGAATTGGAACGCTCGCAAGCACGCAGAAGAGTACCCGGAAGCAGCAGAAGCCATCATAGATAACCATTACATGGATGACTATCTGGACAGCTTCAGGGACGAACAGGAAGCGACGAGCACAGCGTCACGGGTGCGAGACATACACAGACAAGCGCACTTTCACCTCACGAAATGGGTGTCGAACTCTAGAAACGTCATCGAAGCAATAGAACCAAGTCAACATCGCCAGGAGACAGTCGGCCTCGCCAGCAAGGGGCAAGAAGAGAAAATTCTCGGCTTGATGTGGAAAACGAGCGCGGACGAGCTGAGCTTCAACCTTACACTCGCACGGCTTCCAGACGGCCTCATCGGCACCGAAGCGCCTACCAGACGAGAAGCGTTGAAAATAGTTATGTCGCTATACGACCCACTCGGCCTCGCATCGCCCGTGACTGTTCGAGCCAAACAGATACTACAGGAAGCCTGGCGACTCGGTACAAATTGGGACGATAAGTTTGACGAAAACCTCAGAGTGCAATGGGCATCGTGGATACAGCACTTAGAACAGTTGAAGTCGATACGCATCCCGCGGTGTTACCCCGGGTACAGTGACGCCTGTACACTCCAAGTACATGTCTTTACGGACGCCAGTGAAGTGGCCTACGCAACAGCGGTGTACTGGCGAGCGACTACACCAGATGGGCGTGTACACGTGACGCTCGTTATGGCGAAGGCGAGAGTGGCACCGCTTAAGGTGGTGTCAATCCCGAGACTCGAACTGCAAGCCGCCGTCATGGGTACGCGAGTCGCTCAAGCGGTAATAGAAGAACATCGCGTCAAACCCGAGGCCGTCGTGTACTGGACGGACAGCAAGACCGTACTGACGGGGATCAGAAAAGGAGCACGGGCGTACAAACCATTCGGCGCACACTGCCTAGCCGCCATAGAAGAGCATAGTAAAGTTGAAGATTGGCGCTGGGTACCTACGAAGATGAACGCGGCGGATGCGGCCACACGCGACGTGCCAAACAGCTTTAATTCCGAACACGAGTGGTACACCGGACCGTCGTTCCTGTACGAAGACCCGTCACTATGGCCCGTAGAGAAGCACATCGCCCCTGACGCGACAGGCAAAGAGCGCACAATGACAGCTGTAGAGAAACGTCAAACACATAGAATTATAGAAGCCGTACCGGACCCGTATAGATTTTCCAAATGGGAAAGGCTCTTACGAGCAACAGCAAGAGTTCTACAATTTATAGCATTATGTAAGAAAACCGCAGTGAAGGTTCTATATAAAAGAACGCAGAAAAATAGACAGAAGGATCCAGATTGGCGTC
This sequence comes from Euclidia mi, assembly GCA_944739405.2. Classification (NCBI taxonomy): domain Eukaryota; kingdom Metazoa; phylum Arthropoda; class Insecta; order Lepidoptera; family Erebidae; genus Euclidia; species Euclidia mi. The sequence continues at coordinate 5,452,025 of OX123183.2, read as the reverse complement.
ACGTGACGAAGACGAAGCACAACATCAAGTCGGGCAGAGCGGCACCTCGTCCAGCCGCCGACTCCCGAAACTTCGTGCTTCTCTCCGCAGAACACACCCGCGGTTCCGAGGACCTTCTTGTGAAGGCGGTACAAGAGGACTCCTTCGGCGCCGACCTTCGGGAGCTGCGGCGCGGAGGAGGTGTCGCCAGAGACAGCCGCCTGTATTCGTTACCCGTGGAGATGAACAACGGAATGATCACTCTACGCAGTCGTATAATAGCTACAGAAGAAATCTCCGAACAGACAAAGAGACCGCCAATCTTAGACGGCGATCATCGTATTACACAGCTATACATAGATTGGACGCATAGAAAATTACATCACAGCGGTACAGAGTTGGTAATAAATGAAATACGCCAACACTATTGGATTCTTCGTCTGCGGCCGACTACAAAGAAAATAGTACATAGATGTCTACCATGCCGCATTAGAAAAACGCAGTCGCCTGAGCCAGCCACAGGGGACCATCCGAAGACGCGCCTTGCTCACCATCAGAGGCCCTTCACCTACACGGGTCTTGATTATTTCGGGCCGCTCTCAGTAACCGTCGGTAGACAGCGTCACAAACGTTATGTGGCACTGTTTACATGTCTCACTTCCAGGGCAGTACATTTGGAGGTCGCCGCCAGCCTGAGCGCCGACTCCGCAATCCTGCCGCTGCGCAGGTTCGCAGCGCGCCGAGGTTGCTCCGCAGAGATCTACTCGGACAACGGCACCAACATGCACGGTGCCGACCGAGAGATGAGAGACGCCGTCGCCGAAGAAGCGAGTCGCCGTGGCATCGTATGGCGTTTCATCACCCCCTCAGCGCCATTCATGGGGGGCGCATGGGAGCGCCTCGTCAGGTGCGTGAAGACCGCCCTCTATACGGTCCTTCACGAGCGCCATCCGCACGAAGAAGTCCTAGCTACACTACTGTGTGAGGTCGAGTACACAGTAAACAGTCGACCCCTCACACACGTCTCCGTTAACGCAGCAGACAGCGAGGCCATCACCCCGAACCACATCCTGTTCGGTGGTTCTGCTCGCCTCCCTCCACTGGGCGAGTTCAGCGAGGCTGACCTCAACAGCAGCAAGCACTGGCGGCGCGCCCAAATCCTCGCCGACATGTTCTGGCGCCGTTGGGTGCGCGAGTACCTACCCGAGCTGCAACACCGGCGGGAGCCCCATGGGTCTGGGCTCAACCTCGAGGTCGGCGACCCCGTCCTGATCGCCGACGGCCAACTCCCGCGCAATACCTGGCCGCGCGGTCGAGTTGTGGCTGTCTACCCGGGCGCCGACGGCGCCATACGCACTGTCGAGGTGCGCACAGCAGCAGGCGTCCTCAAACGGCCGGCTAAGAAGCTGGTCCCCCTGCCCAAGTGACGAGGCGTCGCTCACCGGGTGTAGCACCGCCACACGACGGGTCACGCGCGTTGCTGCACGGCGGGAGAGATGTTCGCAACAGACATTAAAAAACTATGACAGTGAATAGTGTATTCGAAACCGCGAGTGAAAATCGTATAAAATCAGTGTTATCTAATCGTGCGGTACACCGGGTTCGGTTCCCGGACGTGTCAAAACGTTAAAAAATAGCTAAAATAGTGTAAATAGTAAAATCTTTAATATAAAGTACTATATAGTACATGAACATTAGTCTAAACCTTGTGCTAACTGTAGAGACCTTAGATATCGATCATAAATAGCGTTATCAGTAGTGACAGATACGAGTCAATACTTGATAAAACAGCTGTTTGTTTACATATTCGTTATATAGTTTTATAAGTGTTTTTTGGCTTCATATAGGCTTGAAATCATGTCTAGATACTTTCTTATTGCAAGTTATTACCTTATATAGTTAAAATAAGCGTAATAACAAACATTTGTATGTTTATCATCAATTTTGTTTATTTACGATAGTATTTACTTAAGAAATTCTGTAATTTTCTTATGATTCATAAGTTTTCATGTAACAGGTTCGAATTGAATAAAGATATTTTGATGGTGTTTGTTTTAATAGATGCCCCATATAGTTGCACACAACGGCCTACCAAAATTATATATATAAATTTAGTATACAATAGGTTTTCAATAGAAAATATAGTGGGCGGGCCCTTGTGTGACAGCATTTTTTGGGAGTTTTTATGGAATAACTTAGTGACGCTAGTAGTTAGGTTTAGGTATTGTATACCGATAGATAGAACTTAATGAGACCTATCTAAAGATGTATAGAAAATGTACGTATGTATAATAGAAACGAATAATACGTAACATTTGTACTGTATTTGAAATAAAAATAAACGAAAGATTCTCTGTGCACGTGTTCGGTGCGATGGTCGTCGATAAGGTAAGGTTTTGAGGTACTTAAGCGACCACCAATTCGGCCAGTTCGTTGGTGTCTCAACCACCATCTTGTAACCATCAAGCACCGAACACCTGAACAGCATCGCTCTCAATGTATGAAGATTTTTTATTTTTGAAGCCCCAATACATCGAAGCCATACAGTCCACACACATAGAAGAACACGCATCGTCGTAGGCACACATCAGCAACACACCACCAGCGCACTGTAGCGGACTAGCAAAGGTTCGATTCCTGGCATCCGTTACAATATTCATAGATTCCGATCGCATTACTTCAGAATGCCTCTGCTGAAAATTACTTCAAATATATCAAGTTTCTACAATATGTTAGTTAATTGCTTAAACTTGATAATGATGCTTGAATCCTAGGATTTCTGGATAAGCCGCATAAATTGTATATTTAAGCTTTCAGATAAAAACGCCTGCCCAGTTTAGGCGAAAAGAGATGGTAACTTATTGTTAGAAGTACTTAATGGCCGGTAATGAGTTCAAATTTCCTACTAGTCGATCTCTTTAGCTACGTTAGAGTTCTTGGTGTTGAAAATCGTAATTTTGAGATTGATAGGAATACAATAGTCTTCATAGTGCACAAAAACACGATATGATAATTGGATTCAATTTCAAATGCGAGTGAAAAATTTGTCAGTTACACAATACAAGGGTCTCTATCGTGGCAGCCGCCCCTGTGTGAAATGTTTATCAAATTATGCTAAACTTATATAATGTAAACAAAGATATGTGAAGAAAATCGACATTAGGTATATGTAAAATCAAATAATATAATATTTTTTTTGTAATAATAATTAAGTAATTCTGATTAACACGCTCAACAATGCCCAAACATACCAAACATTAACCATACGCGAAATCACAAAGCATAACGAACAGCGCCAAGAAAACGAGGTGCCTTCTCACAAAAAACAGACATCCAAAAGCAAAACTATTACGGTTGCGAATAATCTCAACTCGATGAGTTATGACAAAAGTAATAGGGTTAGCAGAACACGACGCACGCATCGATAGCCCACAAATTTTTATATGAATCTACGAAAATTCCCCTTAACGTATGAGTCAATTTAACAGAACAATACTCCGAGATCACAATTTGCAGGAAAACGGTTTTATTACAATGTTTTTACATAAAGCCGGCATAAAACTAATTTATGACTGTTAGATCTAACTGCTTGTGTGAAATTTTGCTGTGTAATTTTTGATCTGTGGCTTTGGGGTCACAAATAAACGAAAGACGTTATTTTATGCCGAGATCAGTATCTGTTAGGTTTTTACGAGGTTACGTCGTAAACTCGAGTCGAGTAATTATTCAAATTCGTCCCTTTTACGAAGAATAAACAACTTGAGCTGGCAATGAGGTTATGGGTAAGGTTTTGACCTTTTTGGAAACGGTCAGCAAAAGTGCGGCAGAACTTGGACACGGTTTAAGTTCCAAATAAGGGCAAATAAATATTTGGTTTTAGCTTTACTCATGTGAAGTAGATATTTGATACAGACTCTTGCCTGTATCGTCGATAGGGTAGGCAGAGATATAAAATTACACCTACATTTCTCCATGACATGAATTTCAGGTTCCAGGGGCAAGCCTATATTTTGGTTACTGGGCACATTTCCAAACTCCGTGCTGCTACTGAGAATTCGGCAAATTCAGTAACACTTTTGCCGGACCCGGAATTCGAACCCAGGACCGGGAGCAGACGCTTACGCTATCCACTGGACCACGTAGGCAATATTATTATTGGATATGCAGGTTTTCTTATGAAGTGTTCCTATACTGTTTAGGAGACGATTATAAAGAATTTAATGCATACTTCACTTCAAAAAGTTACTAGAATTCGAGAGCCTCTGCATAGCAGTGTTAGTTTATATTTTAGTAAGCAAACTAAGCAAACCAGAATCAATAAACACACATAATTATTATCTTTCCAGCGGTTTATTAATTTGTCAAGTTTGTTTGACGACTGGACAAACGAGTAGCTTAATATTGCATTCCACATAAATCTATGCATTGAAAGCCTTTGTATTCGCGCTTACGTATGTCGATGTGAATGGATGTATCGAAAAGTCATTCATTTGACAGATTGATGACGCCGTTTGGCTGAATATTTTGGTTCAAAATACTAGTGTATGGGCTTTTATATCTGCATTTTATTCCTAAATGGATGGCCTGAATTGAATAAATTTAAAATCCTTAGGATACACTACTTTGACTGCAGCTGGTGTAGTGGTTTAAGCGGCAGCCGCTTAGCAAGTGATAACTAATAATTTAATACGCACATTACTTTGAAAAGTCATTGGTGCGTGCTGTGGATTCGAACCAGCAACCCTCTGCGTAGAAGTCCGTTGGTATCTCCACTAGGCTATTATGTTGGATTCGACGGCGTTTATAGAGCTAAGAGAATCATGTCTTAGCGTGTCGTAATTGCTACTCAGATCTAGATACTAAGCAAGACTACACAGTGACAACTCTGGTAAACAATGACATAGGATTTATGTTGAAATTCAAATCACGGCTGACAAATAGCTTCATCGGGTTTAAATGTAATGTTAGGTTGGTTGTTACTGCTTAATGTACATTATATGTCTAGAGTTACCGCAGCCAGGTGGGAAACTGTTGAGAACAGAGTTGCAGTGGAAGCTGTAATACATCCACCTGACCACGATAGACAATTTATCTCAACAACTTTACTGTGGTAGCACAGCGATGAAATATAATCCTAATATTAATAAAATGTCTTACCAACTCTTACTGATGCTGTTCTTGAAGTGGACCTATAGGATTAACTCATAATTTTGGCCAAAATAACAAGAGAATCGAATACTAGAGTCCAGTTCAGCGTAGTCCTTCTCCAGGCACCGAACAGGAATTCACACACGTGTTTTACAAAGTTCAATATTTCACAAATGTTCATTAATTTATCACAAACTTTGCCGGAAGTCAAAAGCGGCAATAGTAAGTATTTACAAGTTAATTAAATTCGCGTTAATTCAAAAGGCGATCAATGTATCAATTTATATCAATTACAATCTCGCGAGACAGACCAAGACCCAAAGCGTCTTTTTCCGGAAGGGGAAGTTGACAGTTCAGTGTGACCATTGTCAGAAATTTTCAATAGACTAAACAAAATGTTACTTAATCGATATAATCGATTTGACTTATAATAAAACTAATTCTATTTCAAACATTATAAATCTCTGCTGTAGAATCCATCCGCACAAACTCTCGTTATATAAAATACAAGAGGACGCCCGCGGCTACGCCCGCATATTATTTTATTTTACCCGTTTTGCCCGATCCCGTGGGAATTTCGGGAAATACCTTCTTAGTGCACCTCTACGGTCCCCAAGGAACATACATGCCAAATTTCAGCTGCCTGCGCCCAATAGTTTCGGCTGTAGCGTGTCTGTCAGTCAGTCAGTAACGCAAGGATTTTATATATTAAGATATTTTACAACACACCTTGAAATGTTTTGATATTTGATCGTTATCATGTCACCCTAGAGACGTAAACTGCAGGCCATTGGTCACTCCCAAGGCTCTTCACGCAGATTGATTTTGAGCCACCCGTATCCAAGTGCTTCTCGCGATTTTAACTAGATCGTCAGTCCACCGCGCAGAAACTTACTCCTTCTTCGTATTTATGTACGTGGACGCCACTCTATAACCCCCCTTTCCTACTCCAATGGCCATCGGTTTTTCGAGCTACGTCTTTTCAATTTTTGTTAATTGCTGTATTCCTTATCTTGATGGTGTGAAACATATATGCATAATAATTATGGATGAAAAATGGATACAAAAATGTAAATTATTTACATTTTTGTATCCATTTTCCAATCGCGCATTGAAATAGTTACAATAATACAGTATCTAATGGTAAATTGTATTCCATGAGATTTCTTCTTTGGTCTAGATATACCTATTAAATCACAAATTATTTTTTATACATTTGTTATGATCTTTATTTAATTATTCATCCACATCGCGGATACTTTTGTTGTGCAACATTTCGGAATATTAGAGCAGAACATTCTAAAACAAAACAGTCGAGACAACTCTAAAGATTGTTGCTAAAAGTTTTTATGTTGCGTGTTTCTAAATATTTCTCAACAAAATGTTTAGAAGGAGCACTTTTCGGTCAAAACCACGAGGCATCAAAATTCTACGTATCTGTGAAATGGCGATCAAAACTTTGAAAGTGCAGAAACTTATTTATACAATATCATAAACGTGGACACGGTCGTCTGATTTTTGTATTGAGTTCTAGTTCACTCTGAGTATATAGTATTAGTCATTTCTCGGAACAAGTTTTCACAACAGTATCCACTGTCTTCTCTGGAAAGACTATTAATGCAACAAATGCAGGAACTGGTGGGAATATATACATTTTTTGATCAATAACGCGAAACATATAACACTTTAAATATCTGTCTTGCGGTACTGACCGACTGACAGTCAACTTAAGTACATCCAAAACTTTTGGGCGCAAGAAGCTGGAATTGGGCATTTATGTTTAGGGGGGGTAGGGGGCACCACCGTAGCTGTAAGCATTCCCCAGTACTTTATACATATATAGTAAGACAACTACCGGGGCATATACTAACTTCTCACAAAATGCTGACGTAAAGAAACAGTATCTGTTGCGTTTCGTATGATGAATGAGAGTGCCAAAGGTGGGTCCTTTGTATTCTTTCTTTATTTTCCCTCATCAAGCTCTTTCTCTCGCTTTTCTTCTTATTCCTTTTTCAATCGCAAAGACCACGATGCACATGTCCCTCCTTTGGTATTGAGGGCCTCCAAGCATGGCAGTAATCGCTTACCTACAAGCGATGTGCCTGCTCGTTGTTCGCCTACACATTAAGAAAACTTCTCTGCGACCTTTTGCAGATAACAAAAGCAATAAAACTGAACTTGAACATCAAAACATTTCAATACCTGATACCTCAGGAGGCCATAAAAGAGAAGAAAAATTACTATCGTCAAAATCAACGTTTCATTTTCATAAATACATATTCCATAGCCTTTTTCAACACGAGCCGACGTCAAACTTTCGATAAAAGTTTTCAAGACCAGCCTGGGAACAGAATACGCTTTTAAAGCTAATTACACTTTGAAGGTACTGATTTTCAGCGGTTTTTATGAGGAACATTAAAACTGCCTAGTATTTCAACTTCTTTTGATATTGAAAACTTTAATATTAATAGACGAAGTTTTGAGAATACTTAATATCCTCTAATTGGTAACATGATGAGAATATACTGTTGCTACCAGTAACAACGCCAGATATTTTATTAAAACAATTTTTTCAGCAGGCTAGACGCTACCTTAGTATTTTATTGGGTTGACGCTAATGTTACACATTGCAATTAAACAACGGTTTACGGAATCGGCTATCGCAATATATTGGTTTTCAAGATATTTAATGTAAACCGAATGATTTAGAAACTACATTATATATCGTTACGACCGACGTTACAATTTCTTAACAGGATTCGTGGTCACGGAAGACTTAGACGACAATTATCTTTGTCTTGAATGTAGAAGTTATCTCAAACTGCCCGAAAATTGTTCAACTATTGCTGTTACTATTTACGCATAATGAGCTCACCTGTATCTTCTGGAGACTTTGTCCTTCTCGAGTCGAGGGCATCGACTGAGCATGCTCAGTCGTTGCCCATCACTCCTGAGGATGCCTCGTGCAGAGGCGAACAACGTGTCGAAAAATAGTCGGCGCATACAGCGGGATACTGCAAGTCAGGTATCTGCCTGAACCCATACCATTTCTATATCCCTTATCCTTTAAGAGGAGTTCGGTATTGTCAACCTTTTTCTATTGCAATAGTGGGGGTGGTCAATCCAAGGGTGCGTGGTGGGTTCTTCTTTCCTTACATTAGGGTTAAAATGGGTTCCGCCAAGTAATGCCTGATTCAATCAACTATAGCAAAAAGATTCACCCATAACCACAGTTTTGACTCATTTCGACGGTGTCGTGTGGTTGTGGTACGTACGACTCAAGCCTCAGACGGTCATAGCCGAGTAAGTTTTCGAAATGCATTATTAAAACCAATATAACTTCTTTCCAATTAATGAGAAGTTTTGAATCGCACGTGTAACAATTATACTGCATATTGTATTCCCTAGTGCTTAGTAACAATGATTTTATTAATCCTATCTTATTCTAGTGTTTCTCGTAAAAGTCGTTTGTGAAATATTATTAAATACTTGTAGTTACGTAATTTGCGTGGTTGTGGAAATAAATTTTGTATTAAAGTAGAGATATCTTGTCATGTGAAACAGATAAATAAAATAGTTCTAAGCATCTAATAGTATTTTGGAAGTACGAGATAATACTGGTATTTTTGGGATGTTTCGAGGACACCATTTTCATTAGTTTGCATTTTAAAAGAACACCCAAGTTGAAACAACTAATTGTAGATCACACGAAGTGTTGTCTCTTGTATCCCCACACGAGACGACACTACGAACCCACGCTTGAAGCAGCGGTAAGTGGCGAGGCGGCTGCCTAAACCACTATCCCATTTGTGCAGTCTAATATCGTCACATCATAAAATATATCGGAAAAGATAAGCAACACCTACAGAGGGCAACCGTTGAATGGATAACCGCTTGCTGCGGGATTTACATTAGTGCTCTACAACACTTAGATAAAACGTGGAACTGACTTATCCATACAACAATCGATAGGATGTGTAAGTTAGCCTAAGTAAGCCACACACAAATACTAAAATAATAGCAGCAACTTTGTTTTGAAAAACGCTAAACTTGCTGCACAGCTGATCAGATTTCAGATAGTTTATTGTTATCACAGGTATATAAAGTATTACAAGAAAGGTCTTAATTCTAAAGTACAGATCTCTGTGATATAACGTACTAGACGGTGTACAATATATTAAATGTCAAATTGAAAAAAAAAAACACAATAGATCAATAATTTTAAACAATAATTATTTAAAAAAAGGCCGTGTGGTTGAGGGCATAGAATACAAGTGTCAACACCCCCTATCTTCCCGTGGGTGTCGTAAGAGGCGACTAAGGGATAACACGATGCAAATACCATCTTTGCGTAGAGACGGAAAACTCGACATCAAACCCTATACGACTGCCTCGTTGGTCTCGCGGCATAAATGTGCGCGTGGGATTGGGAGGTCCCGGGTTCGATTCCTGGGTCGGGCAGTGTTATTGAGTTTTTCTGTCACGAAATTCTCAGTAGCACAGTAGCAGTACGGAGTCTGGAAATGTGTCCGGTACGGCAATAAGCTCGCCCCTTATTACGTGGGACTAAAGTATATCTGGCGAAAAGTGGGTGTAGAAATACACTTCTGCCTACCCCTTCGGGGACAAAAGGCGTGACGATATGTATGTATGTATGTATGTAATTATTTTTAATCTTTTTCATTAAGGTAGTCGGCAATACTGTAATAAATCTTGTCTAATAATAATAATTTTACATGTTTTTAAACAAATTTATGTCCTCTTAACCTCGCTTTTTTGTGGCAATTTGTTATACAGTTTAGGACCCATACAGAATATGCTTTTATTTAGCATGGTCGTCCGAGAAGCTACCAAACACAACATATCTCAACGTCTTGCTCCATTTACCTTTTCAAAGAGATTTTGATTACTTTTGACAAAAAGCACGGCTTTATATATATAAAGACATGGCAGTGTCAGAAATTTTAAAGACCGAAAAAATGGTTGACAACTATCAGTAGATTTTATGTGACATATGGCTCTAATACATTTTTTAGGATATGAATAAACAGATAGATATATTACAAAAAGAAAAGCAAGAGGCGAGAGAATGCATACTAAGTTTAGAATCGAAAATCCATGATATGCAGCGCACCTCACGGCCGTCCTCCATAGAAATACGGAACATACCTGTCAAGGAAAAGGAGTCACCGTCTGACCTTACAGCCGTTATCACCAAAGTTGGATCGACCGTCGATATGGTAATAGATGGCGCACATATCCGCGATGTATACCGCCTACCCGGTAAATCAGGTGCAGTAAGACCTGTCGTCGCTGAGTTTACAAAAGTTCAATTAAAGAGCCAGCTTCTAACAGCGGTACGCGCTTTCAATAAAAAACATCCGGGGCCGGACCGGCTGGACACCAAATGCATAGGACTGACCGGCGAGCGTCAACCAATATATGTATCTGAACATTTGCCTCCCCATTCTAGAAAGCTGTTATTTACAGCAAGGGAATTCGCAAAACAGAACAACTTCAGCTTTTGCTGATCCACAAACGGAAATATATTTCTGAAGAAAACCCCAGAAAATAAACAAATACTTGTGAAATCAGAGAAGACCTTAAGAGACTTATATGCGCTAGTGAAGCAATGACTATATTCATACAGAGTGAAAATGTTATTTAAGACACTTTATTTTTTAACTTCTCTTACGGATGTAGACTCCAATAAACTCTCAAGTAAGTACGAAATGCCTAGACACAACTACACTCATAAAACACTCACCATACATAATCTTTACGTGAATTTTACATCTCCTCAAAATCTACATATATTATTTTATCTATTACTCATAAACACACTACACATTCATTATAAACACAACAGACTAAACTCTTATTTACGACTTACTACCGGCATACTCTGCATTCTCTATATGAAATATACCCGCAGACGCTGTGACATAATAACGTCATCCAATTTGCTAACACATTCTCTTAACACTACGTACTACGAGAACTGTAGCATTTATGTTGTCTACGTTATTGAGTCAACTTTTGACCATAAAAATATTACCAATGATTGATTTACGTGATGTTTATAATGGACTGGACAGCGTAAGTGTCTCCTCGTCGTACACATGCTCTATAGATGACTGTGCTAAGCTAATAAAACCGAGTAATGCCTTAAATGTTTTACACATCAACATTAGAAGTATATCAAAAAACTTTAATGAATTTATATGTCTTTTGGTAGCAATTAAAATTAACTATGACGTACTTATTCTTACCGAATGCTGGCTTAATAAAACATCTACGGTCCCCACACTACAAAACTATGTATCCCATCAAACAAACAATCTTATAAACCAGAATGACGGCATTGTTATTTACGTTAAAGAAACACTAAATTGTAACATAACAGAGCCACTTTTCAAAGACGCCAGCTGCTTAATCTGCAATATTGATAATCACTTTGCAATTATAGCAATATATAGACCACCTTCACAAAATAATAAAGTCAACTTCCTGGGTAGCCTGGATAGCACTCTCAGCACGTACAGAAATTACAATAATATATCAATCATAGGAGATATCAACTTAAATATCGCCGTAAATAACAATGACCCTCGCTCCCAACAATATTTGGATCTCACGGTTTTACATGGGTTACTTCCAGCACACATAATGCCCACAGGTTTGAACAACTGTTTAGATCACGTCCTTTTAAAAACAAACAAAAAGGCAACTACACTAATTATAGACGCATCAATCACTGATCATCTGCCAGTACTCTTGAATTTAGAAATGTCAACCAGCAAAACCTCTAACAAATCATTTGAAGGAGCACATATAAATTAAATTAAATATTCCAATGCCATTGCCGATATAGAAAACTGTGATTTTTCTAAAATTTATACACTTAATGATCCTAACCAAGCTATGGATATACTTTTACAAATGTTGTCAACTACACTTTCTAACAACCGTATTGCTAGACATATTCCGTCAAAATTTAGAATAATCAAGCCGTGGATCACGATTGGTCTGCTGAGATGTATACGTAACCGGGACAACATGCATCGGAAATGTAAGAGGGAATCAAATAATATTATTTTAAAGGTCACATATGCGCGCTATCGTAACTTTTGCAATAATTTGCTTAAGAAACTCAAAACAGAGCATGAAAGAAAAGTTTTTGCAAATGCAAAAAATAATCTAAAAAAGATGTGGGAAGCCATACGAAGTGTAGCCGATATTAGCAATAAATCTCGCTAACCCTTAGAACTCTTAAATACGGATAACAGCACATCGAGCTCTATAAATTCGGTGAACTCATATTTTGGAAACGTAGGTAAAATGTTAGCAAATAAAATTCCAACACTTATACCACGCAACCAACCTCGCATTAACTCGCCCACTATGCCAAATTAT